>JBBBDQ010001540.1:0-562500 GCA_037127315.1 Ascarosepion bandense
ATATATATATATAAACGTTCTCTTTCCGATATGAAACACTCTACGATTATAAATATAGTCACACTAAAACAATATATCACCAATTTTGCATCATTCAGTAAATCTTAAAACAACCCACATATACACTCACATGTGTGTATATATATATATATATATATATATGTTATATATCCATAAACAACAAACACGCATATATATAAAAATATAAGTTGTATTTTTTATTAATGACGATGGACCGTGTAGCCTAGTGAACAGAGAGTGAGAGCGCGCTTCCAAGGGTTGACGGGTTGACGGGGGGGGGGTCGTCTGTTGCTCCTCTGGTCTGGTCTGTCTCTCTCGTCTGCCTCTGTCTCTCTCTCTGCCTGAAATCCGTGCGCCGAGGTCTTTTATAATTTCCAAACCGGGACTTCCGGATTTTGCCTCGCCCACGTAATTCTCAGAGACACCTGTTCTGTCTGCCTCTTCTAGCCATTTCCGCTACTGCCGGAAATAAGGTCAAACAAACATCCGTTCCTTTCAACGACCGGAAAACACCCCCGCTTGCATCAGCCTTTCCTCGGGTGGGGCCAGGTTGTTATATTACATATATATATATATATATATATATATATATATATATATATATATATATATATAAAGATCTACCAGGACCTATCCGTGACATACTTGTTTACAATACATACATAATAGCCTCATCCACATGCAAAAGATTAAAAATAATGGAAACAGAGAAATCCTACACTTAACAACATCAATTATGAACACGGTAAGTTCATTGTTACTTAACATACACATGAATCCATATACATAAACTTTTCATATGTAAATTCAATAGTTTATATTGGGAGAATAGCCATTTCTACAGGCACTCAGAGCTCGATTTCTCAACCCCAGCCGGACATATATTATTATATGGGATTATACATTCAGCTGTGGTTGAGAAAGCGGACTCTATGAGCCTGAAGAAATCCCCCAATGTATTGAATTTACATATGAAATAAGTATCTGGTCTGTAAAATTAAATTTACTTTAAACTCTCTGTTGGATCAGCTTTAATACTTGATTTAATATTGCTACGGTCTATTGGGATTATTCACCAAATTTTCTCTAGGATTTATAATTGATATATATATATGTGTGTGTGTGTGTGTGTGTGTGTGTGTGTGTGTGTGTGTGTGTGTGTGTGTGTGTGTGTGTGTGTGTGTTACATTTAAAATGAATGGTAAGGTGCTTCTGTACAAACAATATATTTCCTTTGCAGACATCATGAATAGCGGATTTGGTCTGTGCTATTGCAAATGGAACATAGACTGCTAATATGCAGACATATTTTGAATTTCTGAACATAACCCATATATAATCTACCGGCTGTGTTCAGGAATTAAAGTTATTTTAATTAAACATGTATTAAAGAACAATTGTTACCTAAAGACATAACTATACATATATATAAAGATATAAATAAACAAATTAAGCTTGACTTTGACTTTGAGTTTTGTTTAACGGCATATCAACACCTCTGTGGGTTATTTAATGCCAAAAAGAAGTGGTTTAAAGGTTTTTTTAATGTTTGGTTATAATGGGAAGGTTGATTTAGTCAGATTTTGATGAAAAAATTTTTTTATTATTGTTATTTTTTCTTATTTTAGAAAACTGAAGATGTCTTCCAGTTTTGTATTAAAAAATGAATTGCTGGTAAGAATTTTTTTTTCCTTAAAAAATGCGTTGTTGGTAATATTTTTCCTTCAAAAATGTGTATATTTCTATAAAAGTCTATTTTTATACTTTCATAGTGTTTTGACCCCAGTTTAGGGGTTAACTATTTGCCCATAGTTGGGACCCTAACAGGTGCTGTCACTCTGGGTCATGGTGGACCTGGGAACAACAGTAATTAAAAGGTGTTTCTATGCTCCTCACAACCTGTCGATCAGAGGCCTTGCTGCCAGATGCAGTTTATTGTCATACCCAGGATCAACAAATTAAGTAAACAATAAATTAACAAACTTAGGTTTCTTTTTCTTCTGTGAGGAAGTTGTTCATCATTTCTTGGCATATCAGTCAGGTAAGTGCCATCCATGATACACATTTAGGCAATCATATCTCTTTTGATCTATAGCTAAACTAGCAGTATAGCCCGGCGTTGCTCAGGTGTAATGAAAGCTTTAAAACTAATCCATGGTCCTGGAGCTCAGACTCAGCCTAAAGAATATTTGAAATAATAAAATAATTGCGACAATTTATCAATCGCACCTAATATATATATATATATATATATATATATATATATATATATATATACTAGCAGTATAGCCCGGCGTTGCTCAGGTGTAATGAAAGCTTTAAAACTAATCCATGGCCCTGGAGCTCACACTTTTTGAACGTTGGCACGAAGGACTAAAAAGCAATAGTTGTTTCCAGTTAAAGCGAAACCGTAGACTGAAAGAAAAATGAATGAATGTAACTCAAATTTTGATTTCCTGGTATCGATATCAAATAAGTTTTTTCATCGTAAACTGAATTTTGAAAGCTAAATAAGTCTTCTGAATAAATGGTATTATGGCTGAGACTAAGAACTACAATTATACCAAACCCGAAGCAAAAACTAAAATAAAAGGGCTGAAAAAAATACAGACATACAAGCAGATAAACAGACGCACACAGAAACATCTTGCCTTTTATATATATATATATATATATATATATATATATATTATCGATTTTATGCACTATTGTAAGAACTGCAACCTTGAAACTTCTGAATATCGTTTCTTATGTTTTTGTATATGAGTGTATCAAATTTGATTAAAATCAGACCACTCCTTCTATAACCCGATTTTTTCGATTATTGATTTTTTATATTTATCGGGAGTACCTCGACACAAAACATAGCTAAGAACACTCGCAGACGCTTATAATACAACTGTGTAAATTTTCAAGAAAATTGGTTCAGCCGTTTATAGTAACGGAAACACACGCACACACACACACACACAGAGACAAAGTTCCATTTATAAATAAGTTTAGATAGGCAAGAGATTTTTTCGCAGTAAGTTGCTATTTTTTTCTGAAGTAGACTGGTTGCCACGGAAGGCTATAAAACCCAATCTGCTCTGCTATTCAACCCATAGCTGGAGAGAGATGAGATGGATTAATACCTTTCTTGGAGAGTATTTGCACGGAAGTAAATACAGCAAATTCAAATGGAATTTGAACTCGGCTCTCCAATTTCTCATTCCAAGTCAACATCCACTGCACCACAATCAGTCAGTCAGTTAAGTGCCATACGTGAAACACGCTTGGGCGACCATGTCTGGAAAGAGACATGACTGACTGGGCAGAAGATTATCCCGCAGTAGGTTGCCATTGCTTTCTGCGGTAGACTGGTTGCCGACCAAGGCTATAGAAACCCAATCTGTCCTGTTATTTAACCCATAACTAGAAGGAATAGACGGATTAATACCTTTCCCAGGGGTATTTGCGCGTAAGTGAATACAATCTGTCCTGTTATTTAACCCATAACTAGAAGGAATAGACGGATTAATACCTTTCCCAGGGGTATTCGCGCGTAAGTGAATACAAGGGATTCAACTGGAATTCGAACTCGGCTCCCCGATTTCTCGTTCCGAGCCGATATCCAATGCACCACAACGCACATCCTAAATTAAATAATGCTGAAATTAACACAAACAAATTTTAAGTAAAATAAAATAATAAGGTGATTCAAGGCCATCTGATAATTTTCAGCACAAGTTTTGAAATATCCTATAATGGTTACCAAACCTCTGTGAAAAAAAAGTCTGTCCCACATTTCTGGAAGGTTAATGAAAGCTTCGTATTTCTGATTGAAATCTGGAGAGAAGAAGGACTGGGATGTTGTAATGGATACAAGAAAGAAATCTTAAAAGATCTAAAGGTTATCTGAACTTATATATAAATGGAACTTTGTCTGTCGGTGTGTGTGTGTGTGTGTGTGTGTGTCCATTACCTATAGACTCCGAAACAGCTGAACCAATTTTCTCGAAAATTTACACAGTTGTATATAAGCATCTGTGAGTGTTCTTAGCTAGGTTTTTTTGTCAAGGTCAGTCAGTCAGTTAAGTACCATACGTGATACACGCTTGGGCGATCATGTCTCGAAAGAGACATGACTGACTGGGCAGAAGATTATCTCGCAGTAGGTTGCCATTGCTTTCTGCGGTAGACTGGTTGCCACCCAAGGCTATAGAACCCAATCTGTCCTATTATTTAACCCATAACTAGAAGGAAGAGACGGATTAATACCTTTCCCAAGGGTATTTGCGCATAAGTGAATACAATGAATTCAACTGGAATTCGAACTCGGCTCCCCGATTTCTCGTTCCGAGCCGATATCCACAACGCACATCCTTTGTCAAGGTACCCACAATAAATATCGATAATCGATAATTGAAAATTCGAGTTATAGAAGGAGTGGTCCGATTTTAATCAAATTTGATACACTCATAGACAAAGACATAAAAAACGATATTCAGGAGTTTCAAGGTTGTAGTTCTTACAATAGTGCAGAAAATCGCTTATTTATAGAAATATATATATATATATATATATATATATATATATAAGGCAAGATGTTTGTAAGTGTGTCTGTATGACCTTTATACAAATCCACAATTTTTATCCAATTCTCACCAAACTTCACACAAATATTCTTTAGGCTGAGTCTGAGCTCCAGGACTATGGCTTAGTTTTAAAGCTTTCATTGCACCCAAGCAACACCGGGCTATACTGCTAATATATATATTAGGTGCGATTGCTAAATTGTCGCAATTATTTTATTATTTCAAATATTCTTTAAGCTGAGTCTGAGCTCCAGGTCCATGGATTAGTTTTAAAGCTTTCATTACACCCAAGCAACACCGGGCTATACTGCTAGTAATACAATAATTTCTTTGTAACAATTTTTATATCATAAGTTTATCATTTTTATACTGAGATTTTTGTTTGTCTGTTTGAGTTTTGTTTAACAGCATATCAAACTCTGCGAGTTATTTAATGCCAAAAAAGGTGGGGTTTTAAGGTATTTTATAATGTTCACTTGTAGTGAGAAGGTTGATTTAGTCAGATTTTAATGAAAAATTTTTTTATTTTTATTTTAGAAAACTGAAGATGTCTAATTTTGTATTCAAAAATGTTTTGCTGGTAATAATTTTTTCCTTCAGAAATGTATTATGGCAAGAATTTTTTTCTTTCAAAAATATATTGTTGATAATATTTTTCCTTCAAAAATGTATATTTTTCTCCAAAAATCTATTTTTATGTATATATTTCTATGAAGTCTATTTTTATACCTTCATCATGTTTTGTCCCCAGTTTGAGGATTAACTATGTGCCCATAGAGGGGACCTTAACAGATGCTACCACTCTAGGTCAGAGTGGACGTGAGAACAACAGCAATTAAGAGGTGGTTCCATGCTTCTCACAACCTCCTAATCAGGGACCTTGCTGCCAGATGCAGTTTATCATCATGCTCAGGACCAGTACTGAGATTAAGACAATGCAAAGGTTGTAATGTTAACATGAAGTAAAGAAACACACAGCTAATCTCATGGTTGCCAAACTGTTATTAATAGGTCAGAGTTGATTTGTTCTGAAAATTTGTTTGTGACTTGATGTATTCATAATGAGAGGTGTTCATGACCCACCCACACTTCTACTGTGTTTATTTTGGTAATTTAGTAATGATGAAGTATAAATAAATAATGGATGGATAAGTATAGATAAATAAAATCAAATTAATAACAGTATTAATAAATTACTAGTGGAAACCAAGGAATTTCCACGGAAGGTTAATTATGATTTCCTGGAAAAATTTTACTTTGTCATACTACAAATGATAGTAACGTTTTCAAACATAAAGATATTGGATAATAAAATAACGATAACACAGAGTGTAATTTTATTAAAATATCCATAAAAGTAAAGTCCATAGAAGCTACTTTACTGTCATCTTATATTATATTAAGTGGCGTATGCACAGACCATAACCAAAATACTGTACGCCATTTTGTGAGAGATTTTGAAAGAGAAAATGTTTTTTTTATTACTGAAAAATCATAGCTCCATTGTCCATTGTAAACGGAAAAGACCAACTGAGTAATGTCCAAGGGTTTAGAGGCCAGAAATTTTGTTAAGTCGTGAGATACAGCAACAAATCTACCTATTTCTACTACATTGTACAGTACACACACATATACACACATACAATTAATGCTACAACCACCAAATTATAAAAAATTGAAAGTAGAGTTATACTCTTCCCATCCTGGGTACTTACTGCTAGTAATAAATCAATCAGTATAAATAAAATAAAAAGATTAATAGTAAAATTAAAAAAAATTAATAATAATGATATAAAAAATAATGATAAAAATAATAATAAAAATAATAAAATGAAAATATAACAAAAATAATAATAAAATAAAAAAAGATTAGTAATAAAATAAAGAGATTAATAATAAATTTATAAATAAATAATGAATTATTTAAAAATATAATAAATAAACAATAAATTATTTAAAAGTATAATAAATGAAATCAAATTATTTAAAAATATAAATAAATAATGAATAGGTATAAATAAAAAAAATGAAAAAGAATGAATATTAATTAGGTATAAATAAATAAAAAATGAACATATATAAATAAACAAAATCAATAATAATTAAACATAAATAAATAATAAAGCATAATTGTAAATAAATAAAAATAATAACAAAATATAAGCAAAAAATAACAAAGTCTAAATAAATAATAAATAATTATAGAATAAAATGACTGACAAAATAGAATTAATTATTTATAAGTAAAAATAAAATAATAAAATGAATAATAAATTAGCATAAATAAATAAGAAATTATTCATAAATATAAATAAATAATAAATAAATCAGTATAAATAAAAACAAAATTAATAATAAACTAGTCTAAATAAAGAATAGATTATTTAAAATGTGATGAATAAATATTATATTTAAAAGTACAAATCTAAACTTATTTATAAATGGAACTGTGTGTGTGTGTGTGTGTGTGTGTGTGTGTGTGTGTGTGTGTGTGTGTGTGTGTGTGTCACCTAAACACTCCGAAACGGTTGAACTGATTTTCTTGAAAATTTACAAAGTTGTACTATAAGCGTCTGCAAGTGTCCTTAGCTAGGTTTTGTGTTGAGGTACTCCTGATAAATATCTAAAATTGATAATCGAAAAAATTGGGTTATAGAAGGAGTGGTCCGATTTTAATCAAATTTGATACACTCATAGACGAAAACATAAGAAACAATATTCAGAAGTTTCAAGGTTGCAGTTCTTACAATAGTGCAGAAAATTTGATATCGATACCAGGAAATCAAAATTTGATTTACATTCATTCATTTTTATTTCAGTCTACAATTTCGCTTTAACTGGAGACAGCTATTGCTTTTTAGTCTTTCATGCCAACGTCCAAAGAGTCTGAGCTCCAGGACCATGGATTAGTTTTAAAGCTTTCATTACACCCGAGCAACGCCGGGCTATACTGCTAGTAAATAATAAAGACATACAAATAAACAAAATAGAATGAATATTAACTATAAATAAATAACAAATGAACAAATATAAATAAACAAAATGAATAATAATTAAATAATAATAAATAAAGTATAATAAAAATAACAAAATATAATAAATAATTATAAATAAATAAAATCAAACAAATAAAAATAAGCATAAATAAATATAAATACATGGGTAATAAATAAGTACAAATAAATAATAAAAAAGTATAAATTTATAATCACAGCTACAATCTCCAGGAGTTTAAATGTAAGGTCAATAGACACCTCCTAACACACTAACTCACACCCATTCTCTCAAACACCCTTCCTATGTGCCTCCTTACTCGTCTATCACCCTCCTTCTGACATTTCCTATATCCAATCGCTCTCTCAGCACCTTCCCCTATGTAACCCTCTGCGCTATAGTGGCAGTGGAATGCCTTGCTTGGGGTGAAACGATTTTAAAAAAAAGAATCAGCATTCTCAAAATGAAACCCAATGTTTAAACTGAAAATCAATGATATACGATAAATTAATGCAAAATTAATGTATATTTTTCTAATAAATGCTATGTCCCTTCAGAATAAAGCTTGACTGGATAGAATGAAATCAGACTTCCAAACCATGCCTGCCTCGCTCTATGATGGATATTGATAAACTGATTAGAAAAAAAAGCAAGATTACACACATAAAAGGATGCTAGATGCTGGATACTGGATTGCTTCTACCCTTAAAATCGAAACATGGCATTTCTAAATATTAAATGCCATATCTTTCCAAGAAAAGCTTGATGGAATAGAATTAAAGGCGACGTCCAAGCTATGTCTGCCATGCTCTATGATGAAACTGGATGGATATTAAGAAAATGATGAGAAAAAAAAGCAAGATTGTGCATATACACGGATGATAGATGCCAGATATTGGCTTGCTTCTACTCTTCAAATAGAAACACTACAGGCCTATGTCTGATCTCACAAATCATTCCAGAGAAGAGAACATGATTTGCTGGGAAACCCTGAATAAATAGGGATGAGCTTATCAGTGATATTCTTTTGTCAATGCCAAAACATGCATGGCCATTCAAAACCCTAAATCTGTGAAAATGCAAGATGACAACCTGGAGATCTACCAGATGTGGCTTATAAATCATTCCAGAGAAGAAAACATGATTTGCTGGGAAATCTTGGAAAAATAGGGATAAGCTTATCAGTGAAGTCCTTTTGTCAATGCCAAAACATGCATGGCCATTTGAAACCCTAAATTTGTGAAGATGCAAGACAACAACCTGAAGGTCTACCAGGTGTGGTTGCCAAATCATTCCAGAGAGGAGAAAATGATTTGCTGGGAAATCCTGGAAAAATAGAGATAAGCTTATTAGTGATGTCCTTTTGTCAATGCCAACACGTGCATGGCCATTCAAAACCCTAAATCTGTGAAAATGCAAAATGACAACCTGAAAATCTACTAGATGTGGTTGATAACTGTTAAAACTGGAAAATGATCCCTTGATAATGATGATGATCTTCAGGATGTAGGCAATACATTTTCAAAGGAAAAAATATTACCATCAGAAGATTTTTTAAGGAAAAAATATTACCAGCAATACATTTGACTTTATAAAAGTATGTTAAAGAACCCTGATCTACAAACTGATTTCTTACAAAGAATACATATTTTATTTATACAAATATATCCTAAAAATCTTGTTGGCATTAATTAACCCATTGAGATGTTGATATGCCATAAAATAAAATAAATCCAAACCCTGATCTACAAACTGAATTTTTACAAAGAATACATATTCTATTCATACGATCCTATCCTAAAAACCTTGCCAGCATTAAATAACCTGTTGAGGCTGATATCCCATAAAACAAAATAAACCAAACCAAATCAGTTGGTATGGAATAGATGAAACCCTAAGTTTTATTCTAATAGTTACTTTACCTGCACTTCTCACTTGTGGAATTCTCTTTAATGTTTTGCTTCTCCTGTCATTTACTATCTTCAAAATTTTAAATGCAACACCAATCGCCATCTTTAGTTACCCTTAAACCTGTTCTTTTATTGTCCTTTTTCAACACTAATGTATTCTCATTTTCTTTCACTATCTTTTTTGTTTTAATCATTTCACCCAAAGTAATGTGGTACTGCCACTGATGCTCAAGGGGCTACATAAGAATAAAAGTTTAGAAAGGAGGTGAGCGAAGAGAAAGGTGAACCACTTACAGGTGGTGTCAGTGAAAGGGCAAGAGAAGGACAGGAACACAGGTGTGAAGGTAGAGAGAAAGGAAAAGAACAAGATATACGGGGTGAGGTAGAAAGGACTGGAGTCAAGTTGAATCTTAATGGCATTATGACCTTGCTCATAGTGAAATGATTGAAAATAAAGTTTAATGAAACTGTTAGAAAATGACAGCAGTATTTAAGCATTTGTGCAGTAAGAGGCTCATCCCTTGTTCCCTGTTTAGGATGTGGTTTCCAGCTTTCTCTTTTCCAATCTTCTTACTTTGTTTTTTTTTTTCAATTGGAGTAGATAGATCTATCTATCACTTGGTTCACACTCCACCCACATCTACTGAACAGGTTAAGAGGCTCATCCCTTGTTTCCTGTTTAGGATGTGGTTTCCGGTTTTCTCTTTGCCAATCTTTTCACTTTTTTTATTTTTTTCAATTGGAATAGATAGACTAAACTATCGCCCGGTTTACACTCTACCCACGTCTATTGAACAGGTGAAGAGGCTCATCCCTTGTTCCCTGTTTAGGATGTGGTTTCCGGCTTTCTGTCTTCTAATCTTTTTACTCTTACGTAGCCCCCAGCACATCAGTGGTGTTACCGCCTTGCTCTGGGTGATATGATTAAAAAAAAACATGTTTAATGAAACTGTTAGAAAATGACAGCAGTATTTAAGCATTTGCACAGTTGCATTGGACTTATAAAATTCCAAAAGGCATATTTATTTTAAATGCTATCTCTCTTCAAAATACACATGATCATGGCTGTAAAATAGATTTGTTTTTCATTATTATCTGTGACTTCTTGCAAATTATAATGGAGTGGATTTGCTTTGCTTTTTCTATGGTTATGAAGTTGTCTTTCTCCTAAACTGGTTGCCACTCAAGGCTTAGAGAGCTCAGTCTACTCTACTATTCAACCTATAGCCCCTATGAGGATGAGAAGAGATGGATTTATGCCTTTACTAAAGGGATTAGAACAAAAATGAACACAACAAATTTTGTTTGAATTTCAACTCAGCTCAATAATTCTGCTTCCTATGTTGGTAATCATTTTGCTACCCATATATAAAAAAAAATTAAATTTTATAATGCTATATCAGTTCAGAACTTAAATGATCATGAGCCTGCATGGGTTCCTTTTCTGTTTAATTTATGTGAGTTACTACTTGGGGAAGATAAGTTTTTTTATTTTGTTTTATAATCATATCGTCCCTAGCAAGACAGTCTACTGCCACTGGTGGGCAGGGTGTTACATAAGAGAAAAGTTATAAGAAAGAGTGACAGGTTACAGGGCTTGTCAGGAAGTGGGTAAGAGAAGGGTTAAAACACTAAGAGTGGAGTGGACGGAGAAAGGAGCATGAGAGAGAGAATGCAAGTTAGCAAGATAGGAAATGACTGTTGACTTTACACTTAAACTCCTGGTTGATTGTAGCTGTCGGGGAAGCAAGAAAACAGAAGGGAATTCCACAGGTGGGAAGTGTGAGAAAAGAAGCTGCTGGAATAGAATTTGCGTTTACATTTTATTGGTTTCATAGTAAAAGGATGGGACCTAATCTTGTGGCTCAAGTAAATTCATACATAGGGGACACTAGAGACCTAAGTTCATTGAAGCAGAAGCTGTGAAAGTATTTGTAGAAGAGACACAGAGAAGCCACATTGCGCTGATGAGAAAGTGACTGTATCTGAGCTGCCAAGTCAGAATCGATCACATTACAGATTCTCCATTGGATTTTGTCAAGAACCCTTAAGTGGATAGCAGGGGTACCCAACCAGATATGGCAGCAGTATTCAATGCAAGGGTGGATGGTAGATTTATATATGTGCAGGATGGTTTCAGACGAGAAAACTTCCTGGCCCTACATAGAGAACCAATACTTCTTATCAGCAGATTTAACTATGGATTTGATATATCATTCCACTTGAGGTCTGATGTGAAAGTTAAGTTGTTTCATATTGTCTCCTCTATGGTCTTTAGTTCAGAGCTTTTCTTTTTTTAGACAGGTTGCACCCAAGGCAAGCACACCCAGTCTACCCTGTTATTTAACCAACTGCTATTAAGTTTAGGGCTGTAATATGTATACCATATAGATGTAATCTGTTATCTATAAGTCATTGTCTCTTGTTTGAAGTCAGGGATCCAATCTGTTAACCTGCAGTCTGCTTAAAATCTCTGGTGGATAGTTGTGACAATTGTTGTTAACTGGTTGTTAACCTGATGCAGTTTAGGTTTGAGTTTTGTTTAACGGCATATCAACACCTCTGTGGGTTAATTAATGTCAAAAAGGTGGTGTTTTAAGGTATTTTTTAATGTTCGGTTATAGTGAGAAGTTTGATTTAGTCAGAGTTTGAGTTTGAGTTTTGTTTAACGGCATATCAACACCTCTGTGGGCTAATGAATGCCAAAAAGGTGGGGTTTTAAGGTATTTTTTCCATGTTCAGTTATAGGGAGAAAGGTGATTTAGTCAGATTTTAATAAAAAAAAACTTTTGTTTTTATTCTTTTTATTTTATGAAAACTGAAAATGTCTTCTAGTTTTGTTTTCAAAAATGTTTTGCTGAGAATATTTTTTTCCTCTTAAAAATGTGTTATGGTAATAATTTGTTCTTCAAAAATGTATTATTGGCAATATTTTTTCTTCAAAAATGTATATTTTTCTATAAAAGTCTATTTTTATACTTTCATAGTGTTTTGACCCCAGTTTGGAGGTTAACTATTTGCCCATAGCTGGAACCCTAACAGGTACTACCACTCTGGATCAGAGTGGACCTGAGGACAACAGCAATTGAAAGGTGGTTCCATGCTCCTCACAACCTAATATTCAGAGGCCTTGCTGCCAGATGCAGTTTACTGTCATGCCCAGGACCATATTTTTTAAAAAAAAGAAAATTTATTTCAAGTTTCTCTGTATTTCTACAAATATTTTCATGGCTTCTACTTTGACGAAATTAGTTCACTGATGCCCCCTCCACAAGAATTTACTCGAGCAACCAGACTGGCAACAAAATCCCACCCTTTTACAGTTAAATCAGCTAAATCCAGCCGATAGTTCTACTCCAACAGCTTCCTTTCTCGCACTTCCCGCCTGTGAAACTCCCTTCCATATACTTGCTTCCCTAACGGCTACAATCTCCAAGAATTTAAATGCAATGTCAATTCCCATCTCTTGTCCACTTGACTCCAGTCATTCTCTCGTCCTTTCCCCATCACTCAGTGTATCCTGTTCTTTTTCCTTTCTCACTCTACCCTCGCAACTGTCTTCATGCTGGGATCCCTATCCTTCTCTTGCCTTTTCTCAGACACCCCTTGTAACTGTTTCATTTTTCTCTTTGTTCTCCTGCTACTTAAACTTTCACTCTTTTCTTATGCATCCCCCTGTGCACCAGTGGCAGTACCTCCTTGCTTTTGGTGAACCGATTAAAAAAAGAATTTAAAAAATAAACAAAATATATATATATATATATTGATAACGCAAAAGGAAGATTGATTTTATTTTCTACTGTCCTCATCTTTGTTGTTATTATCACAATGTTTCAGCAATAGTTCCCTCTGGTCTTCATCAGGAGTATGTTAATCTAGATAACTTCCAGAGAACTTTGAACTGAACCCTTTATTTAATCTACAGGGGGAATTTTGTTTTTGTCCTACTGCCCATGCCTCAGGCACTTAGTTTAGTTTTTATTCTGCTCAGTTATTGCTCCTTATGTTCCACCGAATCGAAGATGAAGATACACCTGAGGAAAGCAAGAAAGACCAGCAGACAAAAGTTCACAATAACAACAACAAAGATGGGGACAATAGTCTACATGCAAATAGTGTAAATGATAATAATTCCAACTCCTTCCTAATTCCATGAATCAAAACAAACAAAAATTATTTAATTATTTTAAAATCTAAACCTTTGTCCATTGTTAAGAAAAAGATAATTATCAAATAGATTAATATATATATGTAGTACTGTGCAAAATATTAGGACAAAAACTATTTTATCTTTTGTGAGGCATCAAATTAATTGCGACAATTTACCAATCGCACCTAGTATATATACAGTACTGTGCAAAAGTATTAGGACAAGAACTATTTTATCTTTTATGAGGCATATTGTCAGAAAATAAACAATTTAATTAAAGTAATTTTATTTAATTTACTCAACAAATGCTTGAACAAGAAAAAAATACTTGTTACAAAATAAATTTAATATTTAGTATAATAGCCTTTTGCTTTGATCACAGCCTTCATTCTGTCAGGGGTTTATGGCCATATCACGTTGAATACACCGGTTCACCAAAGTTAAGCAACGTTGAGCCTGGTCAGTACTTAGATGGGTGACCGCTTGGGAATACCAGATGCTGTAAGCATTTAGTAACAGGTGTGCGTTGTAGTGCAGTGGATATCAGCTTGGAAAGAGAAATCGGTGAGCTGATTTCGAATTCCAGTTGAATTCCCTGCATTCACTTAAGCACTGGTACCCTTGGGAAAGGTATTAATCTGTCCCTTCCCTCCAGTTATGGGTTAAATAACAGGGTAGGACTTGAGGACCCTGCCCTTAAAAACAAATCCCAATGAATCTTGGTACTTGAAAAGAAAAAAGTATTATTAGACATAAAACTTATATAAAAACAACAATAAATTGTTGAAAGGAAAAGGTATTACCAGCAATAAATAAATAAAATTTAGTTGGCAATAAATGACCCGCCGAGGTTGATATGCCATAAAACAAAACAACCAACCAACCAATCATTCTGTCAGGCATTGACATCACAAGCTTCTTCAATGTATTTAATAGTATCTCCTGCCAAGCAGCTTGTATTTGTTCCCAAAGTGTGTCTTGCAAAGTAACATTAGATTTATCAATTCAAGAGGGGGAATAAGAAAAAAGTCAGTCATATCCAAGGATGATAGAATAATGAGTAGTTTCAAAATAACTTGTTTAATAGAGAATAGGAAAAATTAAATATAACTTCTTTTTAATAAGTTTCTTTTACACCTGGTTTTAAATAATCAATATTTATTAGCAATTTACTTTTCTTTTTACCCTGTATTTGAATTTCAGTGAGGTTTTTAGGAAAATCACCCTTGTCCTAATACTTTTGTGCACTACTGCTAGTGTGCAAAGGTATTAGGACAGGGGTGATTTTAAACTTTATTTTGGTGCCTCATAAAAGATAAAATATTTCTTGTCCTAATACTTTTGCACAGTAATTTATATATATATATATATATATATATATATATATATATATATATATATATATATATATAGGGAAGATCAGCCAGTTACACTGTCATGGTTTTGACCATTTGATTTTGTCAGGTGATTTGTTTTGACTCATGGCTTAACAGTTAACACTTTTATAAGTTCATAACCAGAAGTTCAAAGTTTGGGAATTATTTGGGAATCCTTTCATCCGGGTTTGTACAAGCCTAGAAAATATTTTCTAATGTGTCTACATCCAGACATTTTTTCGGACCTTCCATTTAATATCTTTTGTTGTTCTGGAGATAATACCATAGCTAATTTTTCTTCTTGGCACAATCTGCAAATATCACTACCATTTCAAGGTTACACATTTTTTTTATATTTTCCACATTACATGGGGATTTCCAATATTCTTTTCTTTTAATTTCCATATGTAGTTGGCTAGTTTGGTGCTATTTTTAAGTTTTTTAGTTTGAATGTGGACTTGTGATTTTTCCATCATGTTTTAAAACTACCTTCAGTAAATCCTAAATATATTTTATCTTTTACTTCTGCTCTGTAGCTGACTTCTTCAGTTTTACAAACTCTTTCAAGTGGACATTTTTTTTATTGTTGCAGATACATTTTTCATTAATCATATTCTGCTATACATTGTATTTTAATTTTGGGTATTTTGCCTCTTTATTTGATTTTCTAAATTAGAAGTACACCTGTAACTTAAGTTAACCTGTTTTGACTGATGGCTTAATGTTTAAGACTTTTATAAGTTCATAACCAGAAAAAAAGTTAGGATAGCTGTAGGATAATATATATAGTTATTAATATATACTTCATAGCTCTGTTTTATTATATTGAGCACTGTTTTATTAACACCAGAAAAAAATCATTTATATATGTGAGTGTACTTGCATGTATATCCATATGTATAATTATTGATTTTTTTTTTAATCGTATCACCCCGAGCAAGGCGGTAATGCCACTGATGTGCAGGGGGCTACGTAATAGTGAAAAAAATTGGAAAAGAGAAAACCAGAAACCACATCCTAAACAGGGAACAAGGGATGAGCCTCTACACCTGTTAAATAGACGTGGGTGGAGTGTGAACCAGGCAATAGATAGATCTATTTACTCCAATTGAAAAAAAAAAAGTGAGAAGATTATATATATATATATATATATATATATTAGTCATCCACATACAAGCCTGTTTCACTGTATCACAGCTCATCAGTGTGGCTAGACACATCTACTTGCTTCTGGCCGGGATCAAAACTAGACCGATTTGGTGTCAGTCAGAGTCGCTACACCCAAAGCCTTAGGCGCATGGAATCAGAGAAGGGAATTTTTAACATGTTGTATATAAGCAGTGTAAACACATGCCAGTCACTGAAAGAACTCAATTAATTTCTGAAGAGTCACGCATATATTGCAGAAGTGGAAACTGTTTTTAAAATTTTTTTCTCTAGAGAGCTCAATCATAATGAGAGCATAATATATATATATATATAATTATAATATATAATATATATATAATAATTATAACAATAATATATATATAATTATATCTGTATATATAATAATAATAATAATATAAATATTAATTATAATATAATATATATATATATATATATATTCTAAACATATATTGTTAAATATAATAGACAACGAATGTCTATTATGTTTAATCATGAGCCATTCTAAGCATCATATTTTGGCTTTAACTTCAGGTGAAAATAAAGACAAGAATTGTCCAATATTTAAATATATTTTATTATGCTGTTTCTAAGCTTTCTACTTACATGAGCCATCTTCAGAGAGATTACAGGGACGTTAACATAAAGACATCCACCATCAAAGATGTCACGTGGTGTGACATCATAGAACCACATTACAAATTTACGACCTGCATCTGCTATTCGGTGACTGTTATGATCACATAGCAATGTTTTATGTCAACACAAGATAATATCATCAACAGTTGTCGTCGCCTTTGCTGGATCAATCGCAGATAGCGGATTCTCGAGTGGACTAGACCGTTCCACCTCCAAAGCAGAGTCAAACTTAAAGTGGGACCGACTTCTAAAGCATAATGCACTCCAGAGATCAATCATGCATAGCAGGATCACAAATGAAGTGTATGCCTAGCTGGAGCTGGCCGGGGAGGAGAAAGCGTATATTTGAGAACAGAGACTACATTTTAATCCTACTCCCCAGGCTGCAGAGATGCTATTTACTCTACTCACCCACTGGAGCAAGATGTGACACAAGGTCAGTTTTAAATGTGGGGAACCTGAGAGTGTACACTCAGGTCATTGAAATAACCAAAATAACACAGTTCATTATATATATATATATATATATATATATATATATCGTTCATTCAGCAATGAATTAGAACACTCTCAACTATTGGGCATGTATAATGATAATATACGCGCTAAAAATTTTGCCTCCTTCTACCGAGCGCCTGTAGCTCAGAGGTAGAATCGCTGACTGATGCCAGTTCGGTTGGGTTTCAATCCTGGATTAAAAGCAATCGGCTGTCTAACCATAGTGATGAGCTGTGATACAGTGAAACAGATCTGTCTACAGATGACTATTTACGCTCTCACACCCTGATTGAGCGCTCTGGAAGAATGGTAGACTTTGAAAAACAATAGCTACTCTGGCATCTATGCATCATTCATCAGCAATGAATATAGAACACTCTCAGCTATTGAGTGTGTATAATGATAATATACATGCTAAAAAGTCTACCTCCTTCTACCGAGCGTCCATAGCTCAGAGGTAAAATTGCTGACTGACGCCAATTCGGTCGGATTTCAATCCTGGGTAAAAAGCAATCGGCTGTCTAACCATACTGATGAGCTGTAATACAGCGAAACAGATCTGTCTGCAGATGACTATAAATTCATTCAATGGTCATCTTTTTCTTAACTTTTTTCTTTTGCATTTTAAAATAATAATTATTTTTAATGGTGTATGAATAGTGAAAATTTCTTACAATGAGGAAAGAAGGGTTAAAAAATTTGACACTAATTGTCGGCAAGAGGGACAGACGAAATGAGGACGAAATAATTATATGTCGGAACAGGTAGTGAGAAAGACAGTAAAACAACAAACGTTGTAAACAGCTACCAAAGATAGGAAGTTGTGGAGAGCCGTAAACGGACACGACACCTGGCGGAAGAAGACGAAGATTAATGCTGTAAATCATTTTGTTTTAAAATGTGCTTCTTACTTCAGCTAAAATATCGGCAATTTTTTTTTTTTTACTAACAGTTTAAATGAAAAATAAAAATTTTTAAAATGCTATTTATTCACAGAAGTTAGTGAAAAAAATTGATAACAAATTGACAAATATTATTTATTGTTGGGTTCAATTATTTTAATTATGGGAATTAGCACTGCTTAAATTATTAATAAAAGTAGTCGATGTGTCGATAACATGAAATTTAAATTCTTGACATTTTAAACTTTTGATGTGCGGGTAATCGATTTAATTTTTAAGAAGGGGGGGAAAAATCAATGACTAAATCGTCATTTGTCACTGGCCCACAGCCAACCTTGTTAAACGCTTTTTACGCTTTATAAACAGTGCTGCCATGTGGTTGTTCCGGAAGTGTGCATCAGGCTTCTATGGCTGCCACTTCCTGTTGAGTTGTGATGCCATCATTTCTTTCGGGTCTCCTCTTTGTAGCATCAAAATTTCTTTCTTTTATCCCTCGCGATTGTCTGGCCGACTTCCTTACCCAACTCTAACATACCTAGGTGCACCAGGGTGCTGAAAACCCCAACCAAAAAGAGGACACACCGTCCTTTATAGGTCAAATAAAACGCGATCAGTCAGAGAGAGGGACAATGTCTAGAAGACAGAAGTAAAAAAAAAAAACAAAAAAAGAAAAAAAAAAGGCGAAGCAAGAAGACTTGTTACATAGTTCGTAATTTTTATTATACATATACATATATATAGAAAAAAAGGGGCGACAAGAACTCCAAGACGGAGGAGAAGAATTCGAAAATCGACTCGCAGAGAACTCAAAGGTAAATCGTAAATCCTCCCTACCTACTAAAAGTTGTTTTCCTCTCGCCTATAGACAGTAGCAGTTTTTAAATGAGTCTTTCACAGTAGTCAGACTTTCCATTCATTCATTAAATGAAATACCCTTTTTAAAAGGTGTTTTTAATTAAGGATTAACCTGCTTGTGTTATTTATTCTCGATATTTCTGACCACCACATGTCGATCGTTTGAAATAAAAGCTGAAACGTTATTTTAAACAAACTTAATATTTTTAGAACCAGATTGTTCGTTGTCTGTTAGTTACACGATGACATAAGAATTGCTTATATAATCTTTACCATAATTCCACCCCGGGTAGGTAACATTATTAATTCATATTATTTATGTTGTGTGAATATATACATATATATTTTTAATATTAATTAATGGGTGAATTTTAATTATTATTTTTATTTATATTGTCTATTACGGTTTTTTAAGTGTAACACCAATGTAGGAAGATTGTCACTCGTAATCACAGATAAAAAAGACACTTAAAAATTTTAAGTTAAAATTTAATAATTTTACTGCTGAAAATACAAATCTTTCTATTCTAAATACGTATGATTTTCTCCTTTAGGATAAGTTAAATAATATGATGTCTCAGTAGATGACTATGGCCTCCTTTCTTTTCAAATTAAAAATCATTTTAATATTCGACTACATTTTTATTTATTAAAAAATCTACCCCAACCATCAGCTTAGGAATGCGGTGATTTTTTTTCCAGACTTCTTTACTCAACTCTATTCATTTTTTGATAATTATTTTTAATTTTTTCGAAAATCTCTAGAAAGCCGGTGCCTGTTTTTATTTTTATTTATTTTCAAAATAAAAAAAATCATTATTCGATCATATATTTTAATTTTTATTTATATATTCTATCTAGCGTCAAGAATCATTAAAATTTACTTAGGGTCCTCTTCCAAATCATAGGCTGTATGACACTTATAATTTGTGATGAATCATAGAAAAATATAACCGGTAATTAAAAAAACAATAATCGTGTCTTAAAAAAGGGTACATGTTTTTTTTTATGTTTTGCAACTGTCTTCCGTTTTTATTTATTTATTTAAAAGTCCCCACTTTAAGAAGCAAGCTTTTTTATTTTTAAAATGTCTAGATGTAGGTTTTTCAAAATTTATGACATTTTATTGTAAAAAAAAATGCCGTTTGAAAAACATTAAAAATATACTTTTTTTTTATCTACCCTTATTTAAAAACGTGAAAGTTACTTCACTGAAGAGTGAAGAATTTTTCTATAATTTGATCTTATGATGGAAAATTAAATTCTTCGTCCTCATTAGCAGTTTGCACTTTGTAATTAATTTCACACTTTGTTTGATACATTTTGATTCAAACGAAGTAATTTTTAATTATATAACTTTTTAGGAATTAGAATTCAAAAATTTAAATTAGAGATGCTAATTTTTTTTTATCTTGAAACGAAAAGATATCATTTTTTAAATAGATCCTATTTGAAAAATAAAACTGTAAGCATATGATATTCATAAACAAAATATTTCAAACTACTAGTCTACTTGTAATCAAGATTTTTATATATGTTAATTTATTCATTAATTACGTGGAAGAATGTGAAAAACAGCGAATATCCTTTGGGCTGTTGTGCGAAGTTTTGTTTAATCTCTACGAATTATAAAATAATATTTATAAGCAGAAGGATAGGACTAGGAGGTTTAGCCATTTAGGATTCAGAAATGAATGGGTTAAATTATAAATAATTAAATAATTTAATTATAAATTAAACAGATTTTTAATGATTTATTCTTTATTCTTTTTTATTCACCAGCTTTGGTGTTTACTTTTTACTAAACTTGTGGCCTCGTTTGAACATAATTAGACGTAATTATAAATACTTAACACGTTTTAACTGTTTTGTTTTTTCTTTTAACAGGTTATACTAGCACTAACGAGTTAATATAGTGGTCGCTCCGAAAGTAATGTCTGCTATTTTATTAAGGTGCCTCACGACGTCAGAACCGGATGTTAGCGGTATGCCAGAAGTTGAACGTTCCCGCCAAATTTTCCCATTGCACATCCTTTATTTCTGTGTTCTTAAAGATAAGTCTGGAAACTAAGTGTCTGATGTGAATTCGAATTCCTTCATGCAATGAAAATGCACTTATTTACCAGATTTGCCAGATTAAAATTATGATTTAAAGCCAAATAACACACATAAAAAGTCAAATTAATTTTTTTTTTTATATAAAACCAGAGAAAAAAAAACCTATAAACGTCAGATTTTTAGTCATTTTAACTAAAATCAAAATCAATTTTACACATTTGTATAGTCACTATAGTGTTTTTACTTTTTTTTTAATTAAATTTCAAAATTTACAATTTTCTTTAGATAATGGTAGCCAAAAAAAGTCTGATTCTCTGGAAATATTTTTTAAAATTATAGTTTGATTAAAAACGATTTTAGATAAATTTCATGAAATTTTTAAATAAATTTTAATTGAAAACTTTTTTTTTTACCTAACTTATTAAATCTAATGAACGGCCATTAGTTTATTTATAAGATAGGGTACCTCGATGTGGTGTACAAGCTTGTATCACTATAACCTTTTACAACTGAGTAGGGACTTCTATCCTCACTGAGTGCTCCATACTTTCGGCCTTGTGCCGCATCTAAGCAATGCTTAGAAAATCATCCCTTATAAGATAAAAGTTTGAAAAAGAAATTTCTTTTTGATTGGTTGCTGAAATTGACATCAGTTTGCGAAAGAATCATTATTCCTTTTTCTTTATAATACATTTTTGGGAGCCCTTCCCCTTCTGGATTAAGGATATGACCATAATAAGTGCCAAAGTCTTCCATTCAGTCACATCTTCTTCTTCTTCTTCTTCTTCTATGTGCCCTGTCCCTTCAGGACGTAGGCGATCATGGATCTCCACATCACTGAGGATAAAAAGAAACATTTGGAACATAGCATTTACTGTTTATTACAAATTTTAGCATGTATAAAACAAATTAAAAAAAGGCCAAAGATGCCAAATTTCTGGTGCCAAACCAACAAGAGAAAAGGCCAGATTCCAGAAATTAGGCATCAAAAAAGTCAATCTGGTGACCCTGACATTCAATCTACATTTGCTGAAAGTTTGGAGCTGTGAATACAGTTAAGCAGTGGGTAATGCATTTCAGCCATGGCAATAGTAGTGTGTATGACATGCAGAGCAGCTGTCAGTCCACAAAACAATGTGGTCATGATGGGGAGAACTAGTATTTTGTTGCTGAAATTGCTCTATCCAGCAATTTTATTGAATCTGTTGTGGTTTCCTTGAAAATGAACAGGAGGCATTACTTTTGGAGCAAGAATACACAGACATTAGTGGTTACTAAATGAAAGAAAATAGTGTTTTGTAATTGAAAATCTATTCTATTCAAGTATTATTGAACTCTGTATCTGTTGCAGTTTCCACAGAAATAAATAAGAGGCATTAATTTCCAAGTCTTCCTTGTAATTGTTACATTTAGTCTATGAAATGAGTATGCAAATATGTCGACTATTATGGAACAGAGGCCATAAAACACTATCCCGTAATTATTGTTACATTCAGTGGATGCAAAGGTATTGACTATTATGAGACAGGTAGTAAAAATTGCAACATCTGTCCCATATTAATTGGTACTTTTAGTGTATGAAATGTCAATGCAAATGTGGCAACTATTATCGGACAGCAATTTATTACCAGCATTGATTTCTCTGTGTTAGATGATTCACAGCAAACAAAATGGTGGTATCATTAGTATCTGCACATTAAGAGATTTCCCAATAAATAAACTTCTATAAATATTGCAAAAATGCCACATCCTGAACAAGTGACTAGCAGTATAGCCTGGTGTTGCTCGGGTGTAATGATAGCTTTAAAACTCATCCATGGTCCTGGAGCGTTTACCATATTGCAATTAACTGACTGAAAAAAAGTTATGCAATGCTATGGTAACTTGTAGACTGTTTACTCAGATTCTACAATATAAAACACAATGTGACTTCATGCATTTTTATCAATCATGCAGCCTGATCCACCTATTTTAGACTAGCAGTATAGCCTGGCGTTGCTCGGGTGTAATGAAAGCTTTAAAACTAATCCATGATTCTGAAGCTCAGACTCTTTGGACATTGGCACGAAAGACTAAAAAGCGATAATTGTTTCCAGTTAAAACGAAACCGTAGACTGAAAGAAAAATGAATGGATGTAAGTCAAATTTTGATTTCCTGGTATCGATATCAAATAAGTTTTTTTCGTCATAAACTGAATTTTGAAGGCTAAATAAGTCCTCTGAGTAAATGGTATCATGTCTGAGACTAAGAACTACAATTATACCTACTTAGAGCCAAACCCGAAGCAAAAACTAAAATAAAAGGGCTGAAAAAAAAAATACAGATGTACAGGCAGATACACACACAAACATTTTGCCTTTTGTTTGTGTGTGTATGTATGTGTGTATATATATATATATATATATTATCGATTTTCTGCACTATTGTAAGAACTGCAGCCTTGAAACTTCTGAATATCGTTTCTTATGTCTTTGTCTATGAGTGTATCAAATTTGATTAAAATCGGAGCACTCCTTCTACAACCTGATGTTTTCGATTATCGATTTTCAATATTTATCGGGGGTACCTCAACACAAAACCTAGCTAAGAACACTTGCAGACACTTATAGTACAGCTGTATAAATTTTCAAGAAAATCGGTTCAGGTGTTTCAGAGTCTATAGGTAACAGACACACACACAGTTCCATTTATAAATAAGTTTAGATTAGATTTAGGTTTAATGGATGCAAATGTATTGACTATTATGAGACAGAGGTAGTAAAAATTGCAACATCTGTCCCATATTAATTGGTACTTTTAGTGTATGAAATGTCAATGCAAATGTGGCAACTATTATCGGACAGCAATTTATTACCAGCATTGATTTCTCTGTGTTAGATGATTCACAGCAAACAAAATGGTGGTATCATTAGTATCTGCACATTAAGATATTTCCCAATAAATAAACTTCTATAAATATTGCAAAAATGCCACATCCTGAACATTAAGTGATATTTATTTATTTATTTTTGTTTTGTTTTGGTGGGGTATAACAAATAGGATGACAAAAGCTCTGTAAAAAAAAAAAAAAACATCTATGAAGAATTAATCAGTGTTTAAATTTTATTACTATTTTAACAAGAATAGCTTATTTGGAGTACTGCTGTCATATTTAGGTGGCAGCTGCCCAGTCCTCACTAGAAGTCAAAAGTGTCTCCGACTCCTTGAGGGTGGCAAATTATTTTTCACCCTCCAATTTTTCTTTTACTGACAGAATGTGGTGAACCTCACTCTGCTCTATCACTACTTCCATGGAAAATGCCTGGACGAACTACGCTCCTTCGTTCCACCAGGTTTAGCCCTCACATAGGGCCTGCCATGTCTCTTACATTGAAGCAAACTACTCCCTCTATATTCCATTGGTGAGAAGTAAATTCCACCCAAACAACTTCTCTTGAACTACTACTCTGTGAAACAGACTCCCAAGAGGATGTTTCCCCTCATCACTACAATCTTGACTGGTCCGAGCCAAGAGTTAACTGTTATCTTCCTCTCTTATTTGTATAAACTACACCTGAACTTAACCCTCTACCTTGAGTGACCTTGGGCCTTAAACAGAGTTAAACTTATTGTGAAAAAAAAAAATAAACAAACATTGAAAGATCAACAAAATTGATGACTTTGATTATCAAATACTTTACAAATGTTTGTTTTTATTTTTTCTATTTATAAATTACTTTATCAGTTAAAAAAAAATTTCAAATAGGAATTCTTCACCATATATTTGATGGCATATAAGATGCTATCCCATTTATATGTCCAATACCATTTGAATTTCGGGGACGAAGAGTAATCATTATCAGTCGTCTTCATCATTGTTGTTTTTATACAAACGTTTTTGCTCGCCAGCCATCTACAGGTGCTTAGATTTGAGTAACTTTTGAAGAATTTTGAACTGAACACTTTATTTGACATGGTGGATTGTTCTTATTCTGATGTCTAAATTTTCTGAATATTTTCTGTTTTCGAATAACCTGCAAAGTGTTGATAAACCATAAAAAAACGAATCTGTCAACCAAGGTGGGAACAGCAGAATGAAAACTGTACTTATATTAAATAAAATGTTCTGTTTGAAAATCCCTGAAGATGGCCATAAGGCACAATGGCCGAAATATAACAACAACAGCACAGATAGATATCAGTCAGACTATAAATAATATATAAAACTAACTTATCTTTAGTCTAAAATAAAAAATAGTATCTGAGCAGCCTGCTCTCTTGAATTTATTCCCACTGTTCAATTATAGTGTTAGCATAAGTTATGTTTGCATTGGTGTAGAACAATGTCTTCTGTTACCATATCAATGCAATATCTAAACTTATTTATATGTGGAATTTTGTATGTGTGTGTCCATTACCTATAGACTCCGAAATGGCTGAAATGATTTTCTTGAAAATTTACACAGTTGTACTATAAGTGTCTGCGAGTGTTCTTAGCTAGGTTTTGTGTCGAGGTACCCTCGATAAATATTTAAAAAAAAAAAATCAGGTTATAGGAGTGGTTCGATTTTAATCAAATTTGATACACTTATAGAAAAAGACATAAGAAACGATATTCAGAAGTTTCAAGGTTGCAGTTCTTTACAATAGTGCAGAAAATTGATTATATATATATATATATATATATATATATAAAAGGCAAGATGTTTGTGTGTGTGTCTGTTTATCTGCCTGGATGTCTGTATTTTTTTCAGCCCTTTTATTTTAGTTTTTGCTTCAGGTTTGGCTCTAAGTAGGTATAATTGTAGTTCTTAGTCTCAGCCATGATACCATTTACTCAGAGGACTTATTTAGCCTTCAAATTTCAGTTTACGATGAAAAAAACGTATATGATATCTATACCAGGAAATCAAAATTTGACTTACATCCATTCATTTTTCTTTCAGTCTACGGTTTCGCTTTAACTGGAAACAACTATTGCTTTTTAGTCTTTCGTGCCAACGTCCAAAGAGTCTAAGCTCCAGGACCATGGATCAGTTTTAAAGCTTTCATTACACTCGAGCAACACCGGGCTATACTGCTAGTCAAAAATAGGTGGGATCAGGCTGCATGACTGATAAAAATGCATAAAGTCACATTGTGTTTTATATTGTAGAATCTGAGTAAACAGTCTGCAAGTTACCACAGCTTTGCATAACTCTTTTCAGTCAGTTAATTGCCATACATGGTAAATGCTGGGGTGATCATGTCTCTTTCGAGACATAACTGACATAGTGGAAAATTGTACCACAGTAGGTTGCCTTCTTTCTGTGGTAAACTGGTTGCCAAGCAAGGCTATAGAACCCAATCTGTCTTTCTGAAGAGATAGATTAATACCTTTCCCAATTGTGCATAAGGGAACAAGATAAATTCAATTGGAGTTCAAACTTGGCTCTCCAATTTCTTATTCCAGGCCAATATCCTCATCCATTATACCAGTGATTCCCAACGGGGGGGAAATTTGAAATTTTTTTTTTTTTTTTTTTTTCAGGGGTAGTTCGATTGTTAGGTGTTTTGCTAATAAAAGTCTTTGTTCTTATGATCTATTAGCTCTAACATTCCAATAAATAAAACATTTAGCAATGTTACAAATATTTCATTCATCATTTGTCTTGGATTTTTAAATTACTATCAATTGCACTGCCACCTGGTGAATAACTTCCATTTTAAAATAATTTTAGAACTTCATTTTAATATAAATATTTCAATTCTCTATTACATGCCTTGAAACTTTATTTGATTGTTTCATATAAACATAAAAATAATATAAGAAAATCCCTAATATTTTATTTTTTGATATTTTCTTGCTCAGAACTTAGTCTTTTATTTTATTTTATTTTTTTTTGTTTTTCATGGATGCCATGTTGTTTTTAAGTTTGTTTAAGCTACCTTAAGGCAGTTTGAGCCTTAAACAAACCTTAAATTTTAATTTTAAAATACAAGCTTAAATCAAAGTATTGGTGTTTTTAAGCATCACCTAAAACAGAGTTCACTTTTTACATAAGAATTATATATCAACATATGGTGGGTGGGGAACATCAGGATTCTAGAGGTGATTAGGTGGGGCATGGCCTAAAAAGGTTGGGAAACACTGCATTATGCCTCAATCAGTCTGCCCAAAACTCACCTCATAAATATCGGCTCTCAAAGTCTCATTGTTTGCGTGACTTCCTGCGTTATTTGTGATGTCTTATATATATTATGGCAGAATATATATGGTGCAGGTTGAAGTGGCTTAAAAACTAAGAACCGATATTTATGTGGCGGGTTTGAGCAAGTTGAATGCAAGAGTTAACATTAAAGTATTATTGAGTCCAGCTACACACATTGGTAGTATATGATATCAGGATAAACACTAACCTACCAGATACCCTGACTTCATATAGGAGGTGGATCTTTTTGGCTCTTTCTTTCTTTCTTTTTTTTTTCTCAGTGGGGGAGGCGAAAAGGTTTCATATGCTCCCAGTGTTTTGTTTCAGAAATTTGTCTTTATTAAAGATCAATTAATTGATCACATGAACACATCAATGCTTGCAATTTATTCCATAACAAGAACAAATCTAATTTTGGGATGATCCTGGGCATGACAGTAAACTGCATCCAGCAACAAGACCTCTGATTGGGAGGTTGTGAGAAGCATGGAACTACCTCTTAGTTGCTGCTGTTCACAGGCCCACCCTAACTCAGAGTGGTAGCACCTGTTATGATCCCAGCTATGGGCAAATAGCTAACCTAACTGGTGTCAAAACTATAAAAGTATGAAAATACACTTTTTATAGAAAAATATATATTTATGAAGGAGAAATGTTACCAACAATAAATTTTTAAAGAAAAAAAAATTATTCTCAGCAAAACATTTTTGAAGACAAAACTAGAACACTTTTTCAATTTTCTAAAAAAATTAATTAAAATCTGACTAAATCAACCTTCTCACTATAACCAAGCATAAAAAAAACTACTCTTTCGGCATTAAATAACCCACAGGGATTTATATGCCATTAAACAAAACTCAAGCTTATTTTGGGAATTAGTACTTAGTATATATTCTCTATTATAAAACACATACACATATATTGAAAGAAAGAGCTGCATTTGGACAGCAACCACTCTTTAATACATGTTTTGTTAAACAAGACTGACAAGATACTTTTGTAAATTTTATCATTTTATTTTTTGTTCAAAATGATCCTTAAATTTTTTTAAAGATCCCTAAATATATATATATATATATATATATATTTTTTTTTTTTTTTTTTTTTTTTTTTAAGAGACCCAAGAAAACATTTTGACCCTCACTTTATAGCTTCTGCATCCCCAAATGCTCATGACATATAAACCGCATTGTATTGCCTGTCAGTGTCTCTAGTGTCCCAGCAGTTCATTTTAGTCAAGATTTGTTGATTAGGCAAAATTAGAATATTAACAATTTCAGGAGTTCATGCCTATGGAGTCCTCTCAAAGCATGTTGCAATTTGCTTGGTCTTCAAAATCTTCATGCTGCAAGTTGGCATACAATTTCTTTGCCGTTGTGGATGATGGACACTTGGCACTCATTGTTCACCTCAGAACTCGGCAATATTTGTTTTCTTTTGCTGAAACAAGAAGTTCATGACAACCTTAAAGCTCATTGCTTTAAAATTCCACATATTCTGCTGAGATGGTTCATTTGAAGATTCAAAACAAATTTCAGAAAAATTTAAAGATCTTTCAAATTGACTCAACAATATAAAAAGCAAATAACTCTTTCTTGTTACTGTTGCCAAATGATACCAGTCTTTTGGGAAGTTGAAAACACTGAAACCTTTTGACAAACCCTTTATCATGTATTTTCGTTCTATTAATTATTGTCTAAAAGTCTAAGAATTGTCTTCGTATATGAATGGGATTAACATATCCGTATTGTATCAAATAATTTTTATTTGTCTTTGTTTAATTCTAAAATTATTTTTTATATTCTATTCTTACTTAAAAATTGAGACTTAAATTTAGGTGTGTGTTGGGGGTGGAGACGGAAACTTATTTATTTCCATTAAAATATAAAATGTCCTTGTATGCTGATTAAATTTTGAACACTTGAGCCACGCTTATTTGATTGACTAAAAGAACTTTTGCCAATGAATGGAATCCTTGACTATGCCTACTTTTGCCAGCAACAAATCCTTGAGTTTATTAAGCCTGGACTACCACAATTTCTGAATAAATAAGCATTTAAAAATGTTTACCATGGCAAGAGATGGATTTCTTTGACTGCCGCCAAAAGAGATAACAACTTTTGGAGAGTTTTATACACAAAAACATTTCAAACAATACTTGGCACTTTAACAGAATGAAAACAGCAACAAATTGAGGTAAGTTTAACTTTTACTGAACATTTACTCAAAAAATTTATTTTATTGAGATAAAAAAAAAACGTTTTATTTTAGTTTTTTAGAATGTGTCAAATTTTGAAAGAACTTGTATTTGCTTTGCAATTTACATCCTTTTGGTGTGTCAGGACAAAAATACATCTGGTCAGAAATTTTTTTTTTTTAATCATTTCACCATAAGCAAGGCTGGACTGCCACTGGTGTGCAGGGGTTAAAGTGACAGAAAAAAAAAACAACGCAGATGGGACTCAAGGAAAAAGATGGCAATTGACATTGCATTTAAACTTTTGGAGATTGTAGATATCAGGGAAGCAAGCAAACGAAAGTTTCACAAAAGTGGAAAGTGCAAAAAAAGAAACTGTTAGAGTAGAAGAGATTGTTACATTTAACTATTTCAATGGTAAAAGATTTACTAATTAGTTGTTTAATGCTGAAATTTAAATATTTTATACAATTTATTTTTAATTCTTAATTGGAGATGATGAGTTAGTGCTACTAATTAACCCATTATTGGGGGAGATGAGGTAGATTCATACCTTTCCCAAGGGCATTTTTGTATGAGTGAATATAATAAATAATAAAATTCAGCTCTCCAGTTAACAATTTTGAGGTATTATCCATTACACCACCTGAACATCCAAGCTTACAGCACCTGGTATTCCCAAGTGGGACATCTTGAATATTCCAAGAGTTGTTCAGATTATTGATCTTGTTCTTTTTGTTGATCCAAGAAATGATGATTAATACACTGGCTGAGGTTGGCCTTATTACCAGCATGGTGAGCCACAGACAATGTCATTGCTAGTAATGGAAGTGATGCTATACTTTTTTTAATATACCGAGGTTCCCTCCATTTTTCTCTCTGCTGAGCTACACATCTATAAATATGAAATCCCTTCCTTTATAGGTGTTTTACTTAAGATGCTGTCATCAGTGCGGCCTGCATTGTTGGGCTAACCATCGGTTCTCGTTTCTTTTCTATTTTCCTTACAAAGAATGACTTCACAGGTCCAAGCAACTCTTGGAATAATAACTTTGGAATACTGTAGATTGTATAACTTTTGGATATTGTCGATAATCAAACTGTCCTTGAGTAGATACATGTTATGCAGGCGAGGGACTGAGGTTTCCCACTTAACCTGAGACATTATAATTTACATTGTTTGGATTGTTATCCTCATCTTTATTGCCATATTCACAACATTTCGGCCATTGTACACTCCAGCCTTCTTCAGGTGCTTGGAATTTCGAACTGAACCCTTTATTTCAATCACTTGGGTATGTTATTCTCATTATGTGCCAAAATATCATGAATATAGCAATAAAGATGAGGACAACAGTCTGAACAATATATATAATATAAATACTATCAATTGCCTGTAAATACTATCTTTTTTTCATCTTTTTTTTCATCTATTTTTTTCATCTTTTTTTTCATCTTTTTTTTCATCTTTTTTTTCATCTTTTTTTTTTCATCTTTTTTTTTCATCTTTTTTTTTCATCTTTTTTTTTTCATCTTTTTTTTCATCTTTTTTTTCATCTTTTTTTCATCTTTTTTTTCATCTTTTTTTTTCATCTTTTTTTTTCCATCTTTTTTTACATCTTTTTTTTTCATCTTTTTTTTCATCTTTTTTTTTTCATCTTTTTTCTTTTTTCATCTTTTTCCTTTTTTCATCTTTTTTTCTTTTTCTTTTTTCTTTTTTTTCTTTCTTTCTTTAAATCATATTGCCCTAAGCAAGGCATTTTACTGCCACTGTTTTGCAGGGGGTTACATAGAAGGAAAGTTATGAGAAAGAGTGACAGATTATGGGGGTGTCAGGAAGTGGGTAAGAGAAGGATGAGAATACTGATGAGAGTGGAGTGGATAGAGAAAGCATGGGAGAGACGATGCAGGTTAGTGAGATAGGAGATGACTATTGACTTTACATTTAAATTCTTGGAGATTGTAGCTGTTGGGGAAGCAAGTAAACGGAAGGGAATTCTACAGGCGGGAAGTGTGAGAAAAGAAGCTGCTGGAGTAGAATTTGCATTTAAATTTTATTGGTTTCAAAGTAAAATGATGGGATCTAGTTGCTAATCTTGTGGCTTGAGTAAATTCATATATAGGTGGCGACAGTGAGCTAATTTCATCGGAGCAGAAGCCGTGAAAGTATTTGTAGAAATACTTAAGAATGAAACAGACTTTCACCTATGAGTGTTGACCTCGGTGTCCACTTTTATATTTACATACAAAGAATAGACCGTAATGAGTGAAAGTGCTCGATATCAGGGATAAAGCATCCCTGATATCGAGCACTTTCACTCATTAAGGTCTATTCTATAAGCAATGCTTGCATTCATTCTTGTTCAGTTACATTTACTTTTTTCTAATTTGAAAAGCATTTCTAGAGTAGAATCATTATATATGTATTTACATATATATATATATATATATATATATATATATACATACAGAGAGAGATGGACAGAATGCTTGCATTTATTTTTGACTCAGGACTATGCTTGCATTTATTCTTGACTCAGGACTATCCTTTTGTTCCTGATTTTTAATTTAATTCATTACTATAACATTCAGTGCAATCCTAGCATAAAACTTTCTATACTTTATGTATTAAAATCATTTCCTACTCTGTTAGTAACACTTGTCTTGATTCCTGACCACTGACAATACCTTACTTCCTGACTTTTAGTATATTCTAACATTAATGCTTGTATTAATTTCTGATCATTTAAAAAGTTTGTTTCCACCCTCCCTCCCAATGTTCAAAGCACATCTACAACAAAATCATTTTTCATGTATTTTCTATAGTAAGATCATTTTCCATATATTTATATGTTCCAATTGTATCCTAATTCCTGAACATTGATAATTCTTCTTGATTTTCTGTGTACAACATAAAGATTCTTCTTCTTCTATGTGCCCAGTCCCTTCAGGACGTAGGCGATCATGGTTCTCCACGTCTCCCTATCCCTTGTGGCTCCTAGTATGCTTGCTCCTGTTACTCCTGGCAACCCCTGTTCCATCATCCACCTGATCATACCCCTCCACTATCTACCCCACCACTCAATCATGGTTACTTACGAAAAATGTATTAAAGCCAACAGCATGAAGGGGGTTGCTTCCCAAGGAAACAACTCCTCGCTCACTAAGGACCGGCATAGACAACAGGTGCCACCTGACTGTCATCCGGCAACTGTTAGCACCAACGGCGTAAAAGGGACATTTTATTCCAAAATTTGTCCCTCGCCCGGGAAAGAGTGACATGAGCAACATAAAGATTAAATGACACATTAAAGTTAGGTTAAAAAAAATAAATTGCAGTGTTTGGTATTTATATGATCACATAATTTTTTCTATAACGAACAGTAGTTACCTTGCTACAGAAAATGATGAAAGCTAAGCAAGGTGTAATAAAGTTAGTGGTCATCATTAAGGAAAATCTAACATTTCTTCTGTGTGCCACATCTCTTCAGGACATTTATCTTATCATTCCTCCTACTCCTCCTTCTGCAATTCATTTCCATAAGTTTATCAGGTAAATGACCTGCTTCCCTCCCACCTTCCTTTTTCCCTATCGGTATGCCCTGTGCCTATCGGTATGCCCTGTGCCTATCGGTATGCCCTGTGCCAGCTAAGTCGTCCTTCCTCTTTTTGTGTTCCAGAAATTTCAGCTGATTCTTTGTGATTCTAAGTGCCTTTTTTGTTTCCATTTTCCGAAAAATCTCTTCATTTACATGCTTTGTCCTTGGTAGTCTCAGCATCCTTCTGTAGGGCTACATTTCATTTGCCTGTAATCTTTTCTTCATCTGTGAGGAAATTGTCTCATTCACTGGGATATAAGAGAATTTATATTACATAGCAAGTCTTACATCTATCAGGTTTCAGAACAATTCGCACAGAAATCTTACTTCCAGGATTTGTGGTGCCACTACCAATGCTCTGGATTAACATTTTTCACCATCATCCCAGAACGGCCTCTAAAAAATAGTTTTAATCATCCTGAAAAAATTTTAAACCATGCCCTAAAATAGCATTAAGATCTTAACGATATAAATGTTCATTTTGTTCCATTTTAAACTATGATTACCATGTTTGGCTGCTGCTATTCCACCTCTTAGTCATTGCTTTCATAGATTTGTATTGTTGAATAGAAAGGTCATGAATGGAGATATTTACAGGAGGCAGTTGGGCCTTTTAATTAAGCAGAAAACATAACACAAATGTATTTGTAAATTTAATGGCTTGTCCAAAATTTTTTTAAACAAAACTTAACAGAAAAAAATATTTTCTTGCTTTGCTTATTAGTTCTTGCTATTGGATCCTACCATTTTTTCACATTTAACGATAAATAATATGAAGATCTAAATTTAAGTCCTTCAGCCTTTATTTTCTTTTGAGTTTCATTGACTAGTTTTAAAAAAAGCCCTTAATATCTTTTTTCATTTCATTGTGTGTGCATGCATATTCTGTTTATTAAAAACCTCGTCAGAAATAATATACAGTAGTGAGCATAAAGATCAGAAAAATGTTAAGAAAAAGTTTAAATATGAAATAACTTTTTTATTTTAAAGCTTCAAAAAACATTTTATCAGGGAAAAAAGGATATAAAGGTAAATTATATAATTCCAAAATAAACTTATTTTGACAAACTGCAATAAACTTATTTTGGCAAACTGCAATAAACTTATTTTGGCAAACTGCAATAAACTTATTTTGGCAAACTGCAATAAACTTATTTTGGCAAACTGCAATAAACTTATTTTGGCAAACTGCAATAAACTTATTTTGGCAAACTTTTGCAATAAACATTTTGGCAAACTGCAATAAACTTATTTTGACAAACTGCAATAAACTTATTTTGACAAACTGCAATAAACTTATTTTGACAAACTGCAATAAACTTATTTTGACAAAGTTATAAGAATAATTATATAACATTTGAAAAAAATAGATGATCAAAAACATCCGAACGATTAAATAAATTCATAAAATTTAATAATTATTTTGCATTATTGAAAATTTTTTAGGTTAAGAATATAAAATCAGGTATTACACCAGCTTTTTACTGGTTCTTGCATTGTAAATATGGTGAAAAAATCTGTGACATCATTAGAACTTAGAAAACTGATCGTCAAGTTACGTAATGAAGATAAACTCTCGAGTGTGGATATTTCAAAGAGTGTGGGGAAATCCAAAAGTCTTATTCATAGTATTTTAAGAAAACTTGAGGAAACTGGATCATGTGAAGCCAAGAAACCACCTGGCAGGACTAGGAAAACTACTGCAAGAGAAGACAGATGGATTGGTAAAGAATAGAAAAAGAGCTAAAGCTAACCTTGGCATTAAAATATGGCACAGTATTTCCTGAAGACTTAATGAAATAAATCTGAACAGTCAAGTAGCCTCTACAAAGCCTTACATTTCTAAAAAGAATCAAATGAGCTGATTGAAATCTGCCACTGAATACCTCATAAGAACATTGGGATTGTGTTCATTTCAATGATGAATCAAAGTTTAACCTGTTTGGTTGTGATGGGAGAAGGTTCATTGGACGCGGTTCTAATGAACGATATTTGCCTCAGTGCACTAAAAGTAGTGTTAAATTTAGAGAAGGAAATGTGATGGTGTTTGGCATGATTTCAGCTGCTGGTACAAGACCTCTTGTTGGGCTACATGGTAAAATTAACGCAACTGTATACAAAGAGACATTGAAGAAACATGCTGTACCTAATTTTAGAACTGCAATTAATCAACCAGCTGTATTTATACAAGATAACGCGCCATGTCACACAGCGAAGTCTGTTAAGACATTTCTTTCTGATGAGGATGTTACTGTTATGGAGTCGCCTACTCAAAGCCCAGACATGAATCCTATTGAGGATGTTTGGAAGTTACTAAATGAAAGAGCTAAAGAAAAGACTCCAACAAACGTCGAAGAACTATGGATTAATTTGGAAGGAGAATGGGAGAAAATATCCGTTTATGAATGCAAGACATTAATTTGCTCATCTAGCAAAAGATGTCAAGCTGTTATTGAAAGTAAAGGTTTTTCACATCAAGTACTAATGAATTATGAACGCTATTTTCTTTTGGATATGATGTATCCATTATAATAGTATGATTTTGTTAATTGTTCTGATGTTTTTGATCATCTATTTTTTTCGAATATTATACAATTATTCTTATAACTTTATCAAAATAAGTTTGAGCTTTATATTTTGGAATTAGATAATTTACCTTTATTTCCTTATTTTTCCTTGATAAAATGTTCTTTGAAGCTTTAAAATAAAAAGTTATTTCACATTTAGACTTTTTCTTAACATCGTTCTGGTCTTTATGCTCACTACTGTATTTTGTTTTAAATTGGTTGCTTTTAGAATAAATAGAATTTTAATTAATAAATTTTGCATTTTAAAGTCACTAAAAATCCTCAAGAAAATCTAACCAGTCATCCTATACTAATATTCTATTGTCCCTCTGGACAATGTGAATATCATGCCTTTGACATTATATATGAAAATTTGTATATTTGTTGAAAAATCCTTTCCCCCCCGCCCCACTTTTTCTTCTTTTTTTTTTTTTTTAAATAACTTTGCCCTAAGCAAGGCAGGACAGCCACTAGTGTACTGTAGGTTACAGTGAGAGTAAAAACTGGGTACAGTGGGTATTGAAAAAAGATAAAAGATGAATGGGATTCATAAAGATAGAATATGGCTCTTAAATTTTTTGAGATTGTAACTATCAGAGAAGCAAGTAAACGAAAGGGAGTTCCACAGGCAGGAAGTGGGAGAAAAGAAACTATTCGAGTAGAAGTGGTTAGATTTAACTGCTTCAATCTGTTATCATGCTTAAATTTGGGGTACCAAGGGAAAAATGCTTGTCAGAGCAATTACGATAAAAATATTGATACAAAGACAGAGAGAAACCACAGTGAGAAAGTGACTGAAGTTGAGATGACAGGTCAGGATTAATCAAATTGCAGATCCTTCTTTGGATTTTGTCAATAACCTCAAGATGAATAGCAGGAGAACCCAACCATATATTGCAGCAGTATTCAATGCACGGATGAATTGTAGATTTATAAATGTGCAAGAGAGGTTCTAACTAGAAAAACTTTTTTGGCTCGGCACACAGACCCTACTTTAAACAGTTAGTACAAAATCCTGATCATATGATGAAGCTTTGTACCTCTGACAAATATAATAATTGGAGTAGATAGACTAAACTATCACCCAGTTCACACTCCACCCACATCTATTGAACAGATGAAGAGGCTCATCCCTTGTTTCCTGTTTAGGATGTGGTTTCAGGTTTTCTCTTTTCCAATCTCTTCACTCTTATGTAACCCCCTGCACACCAGTGGCGTTACTGCCTTGCTCGGGGTGATATGATCTAAAAAATAAAAAAAAAAATAAGAACAGGCTTGTTCATAGAAAAGGTGCTGAAAAGTTCTCGTCCCAACCAAGATGGGCATCTTTTGAAAAAAGAAATGTTTGGTCATTTGATCAGACTTTGAGAAATGTTGGCATTGAGGACTTTTCAGCATTCCTTCATAGCTATATTCCAAAGTCTGTATAATTCAATTCGTTTCATCATTAATGTCCCTTTCTTATGCCACTTGTTTTATCACCTCACCATTTTATCTGTATTCTCTCGGTAGTATCATGGTAAGCAGGTCCTGGTTGATATGTTCTCGCTCAGTAAAAATGGTCCCATTGACTAATCCGTTGGAATCTCCTTGATTAATTCCAAAGTTGATAGTCCAAGAGGACGTCTCTTTGTATTGCCTACAAGAATAAAGCCATATGTCCGTCTATTGCCTTTATTTGCCTCTGCTCCTTCAAGAACGAACATCACTTTCTTTTTATCTGCACTTGTGATGAATAATCAATCGATGCCTGAAAAGAAGTTTTTCCCCATCTGGTTTCTTGTCCGGCTACAAGTGAAGGCAACATCCCAATGCTTGTCAATTGTTGTGATTTGCAGATAAAAGCTGTTGCAATTGGTTCATTTCCTTTATTTTAAACTTGTATTTTTCTATAAAGATGAGTTACTTTGCCAAGAGTTTTAAAGACTCTCTTGGGGGCATGTAATAAACTTTATCTGATCCTTTCTTTCTTTTTTTTGTTTTTCTACTCTTCAGGAAACAGTAATTCTAGATCACAGTCAATTGTTTGTTTTCCAAGGCTTTTAGCTTTTAATGAAATTTGCAGAATGTTCCTCAGTTCTCTCTACCAAATTCTTTGTGCTTTTCTCAGCTGTTTCTACTGTTAATACTTGTGGCAGACATGAGATAGAACCTGGGACGAGCACAACTGTTTGCAACTTGGCTTGTTCCCCACCAAAAAAGAGCCTGTATTTGCTTAACATGTAAAGCTACTGCAGTTAAAATGAAGGAAAAAGGAAAAGCACTTACCACTCTATTGTACTCCGTCCTCAGCCAGATAACGTAAAAGAATAGGGGGTACTTGCATTGCATTTTTATACAATAAAGATGCAATGCATTATGGGATCGCATGAAGATGCAAAGGATTATGGGTATATGGACAAATATAAAAGCAACTAATTTTTCCCAGTGTGGCGCGCGTGAAGCAACGTTCACAGTTGGTGGCTGAAACATCTGTTAGTGTGATTTTGAGACAGAGAGGAGAGAAGGAATGACTCTGGATTGGAATACCAGCTAGGTGAGCCACAATTCACTCACTGGTTGCTGTTTTCAATATTTATTTTGCCACAATACTATAACGTTGAAAGCAGAATTTTATTTGTTTCACCCCAAGCAAGGTGATAATACCACTAGGACACAGATGTTTACAAGGAGTGAAAGCGAATGAGAAAACTGAGGATAGAGAGGGACAAGAAGGTTAACAGTGTTGAAGATAGAAGATGCTGATTAACGTTGCATTTAAATTTTCCAAGATTTTAGTTATCAGATAAGCAAGAAACTGAAAAGAACTTCCACAGATGGAAGTGTGAGGGTGGGGACCATTAGAGTAGAAGTGGCGAGTGCATCTAGCTAGTTCAACAGTAAAATGGTGAGACCTAGTTGCCAATCTAGTAACATGCTTAAATTTTTGTTGCTAGAGCACGGGGTGGGGGTGGGGCTTATCAGAACAGTTACCTTGAAAATATTTGTAGGAAAGTCAAATGGGAAGCCACATCATATTGGTGAGAAAATTACTGAAGTTGAGATGCTGGTCAGGATAAATTACATTCTTCTTCATGTACCATGTCCCTTCAGGACATAAGTAATCATGGACTTCCACTTGGCTCTGTATCTTGTCGCTCTTAATAATTTTTCTCTTGGTATCCCCACTTCATCAACCATTTGCTCAGATCTAACAAGTACGTTTCGTGCTGTTTTCCCATGTCTTTTCTTCCATTCATCTGACCTGTGAGTATCAAGTTCTCCAGGCCTTCCTTCCTCATTATGTGTCCCAGGAACCTCATTTGTCTCTTCCTGATATTTATTATCAGTTTTCTTCTCGTTTGCAGGTTAAGGCTGCCATTGTTGCTTTCAGATCCTTTTTTTTGGATTTTGTCAAGAATCTCAAAATGTACAGCAGGATCACTTGACCAAATATGGCAACAGTATGCAATGCATGGATGAAGGGTAGATTTGTAAATGTGCAAAATGGATTCTACTGAGAAAATTTTTCTGTCCTGACACAGTGAAGCAATTAATTTGATTTCATTGCTCCCCTTCATGCCAGTGGAAAATGTGAGGCTAAGAAGGTGCAGGGTTTTCCTCAATAAGTAGTAGACATTTTTCTCTAGAATTAATAATGAAAATTCAGTAGACCTGAAGGAGACTACCAACCACCTTTTTAAATTTTTTTTTTTTTTTTTTTTTTTTTTTTTGTGCAATCTTATCGATTACAACCTAAACTTTCTGACTGACAAAAAAATTTGGAAAAATTTCAATATTTCAACAATTTTAGGGTGTGCTCAGTTTTTCATACAACCTTATAGTAAATTGATCCTCCATTTTGGAATCACTTTCCGCTAAGACAATTTTGGAATCACTTTCCGCTAAGACATTACCATTAAATTTGTTGATTATCAATTTTTTTTTTTTTTTTCCTTTTTTCAGTGCAATCTTATCGATTACAACGTAAACTTTCCGACTGACAAAAAAATTTTGGAAAAATTTCAATATTTCAACAATTTTAGCTGGGGGCTCAGTTTTTCATACAACCATATAGTAAATCAATGCTCCATTTTGGAACAACTCATCAGTATGACATTACCACCACCTGTAAATTTGTTGATTATCACTTTTTTTTTTTTCAGTGCATTCTTGTCGATTAAACCCTTAACCTTCCGACTGACAAAAACATTTGTAAAAATTTCAGCATTTAAACAATTTGGTGGGGGGTTAATTTTTCATACAACGTTATAGTAAATTGATCCTGTGCAATTAACTTTTTTGCTTGCGCATATTCAACTACTGAATTCTTTGCAAAATTTTTGAATAAAGCCATTCTTGGAGTTTCTGAGGAAGATGTCATTGTAAGAACTTAAGAAAACTTGAAAAAGACAAAAACAAGAGCAACATCTCATCCCCAAAAAAAACAAAACAATGTGATCCCAACGCGAGTGATTCCGAAATGGAGGATCGATTTATTATAATGTTGTATAAGAAAGTGAGCCCACCCCCACCCAAATTGTTTAAATATTGAATTTTTTTCAAATAATTTTTTTTGATAATCAGAAACTTTATGTAATAGCCGATAAGACGGTGCTGTAAAAAGAAAAATGGAAAACAACAAATTTAAAGGTGGTGATAGTCTCCTTTAGGTCTGCCGAAAATTCCTATCATATGCTATGTGTATATGTTGTTTAAAAAAAGAAATTGAGTTCACCGCCATAATTCTCTGTTCATATTAAAACTCTATCTATTCTGAGAAAATATATAAGCCGATAAAAATGCCTTGCTACTGCTTGTTTTCTGAGCACACTCATCTGCAATGGCAGCTGGTTAATCCCTATTACAGACACCTGCTCAGTCGACAGAGCCCACCTTTGGCTCATACTATAACTATACTGAGCTTTATCTTCAGTACAGTTTTTCAGAGACTGTATAATCTGGCAAGATCAATTTTTGGAACTAAGCCTATATGCTGAAGCCTTCAGTCATATTGGCTTGTGAGTTTATGCTAGCACAGCCATTAGCAGCTCTGAAACAATTTTGTCTACCCAATTTAACTCAGCTTGGGTCAACCCATCATATGAATCTTCAGATACTTACCCTATCTGGGATCATCTCCCCCCCCCACCCCGACAAATAACATCAAGAAGTCACCTTAGATCAAACTGGTGAGATTTGAACTCATCTCATGGCCAGAAAGCAAACATTGTAACCACTCTGCCATACGCCCATTATAACTAACTTGTAACAATGTTGGGCTATATTTGGTTTGATTTTACTTAGCCATAGACAAATTATTTTGCTTTCTTTTTTTTTTTTTCTCTAGCCAGGACATTAGCAATATCAGAAATAGTCAAGTAAAGAATAGTAATGAAGGATATTTTTATTTTGAATCTTACATTTTAGAAAAATTTTGCAATTTAGACAAGTTGAAATGATAATTTTTTTATAAAGTGAGCTTAAATTTTAAATGGATAGGCAATGATTTAAAATTGCAATAGGTCTCTTTTTTTATTTGTTTGTGTGTGTGTGTGTGTGTGTGTGTGTATATATATATATATATATATTCTAAACATATATTGTTAAATATAAGAGACAATAAATGTCTATTATGTTTAATCATGAGCTGTTCTAAACATTGTATTTTGGCTTTAATTTTAGGTGAAAATAAAGACAAAATTCTCAACATTTGAATATTTTTTTATTATGTTGGTTCTAAGCTTTCGGCTCACACAAACCATCATCAGAGAGCTTATCTATATATATATATAGTCATCCACAGACAGATCTGTTTCACTGTATCACAGCTCATCAGTATGGTTAGACTCCAATTGCTTTTAACCCAGAATTGAAACCCGACCGAATTGGTGTCAGTCAGCAATTCTACCTCTGGGCACTCGGTAGAGGGAGGCAGACGTTTTAGCGTATAGATTATCAGTATACATGCCCAATAGCCAGAGTGCTCTAATTCATTACGAAATGAGCGATGCACACATGCCAGAGTAGCTATTGTTTTACAAAGTCTGCCATTCTTTCAGGGTGTGAGAGCATAAATAGTCATCCGCAGACAGATCTGTTTTGCTGTATCACAGCTCATCAGTACAGTTAGACTCTGATTGCTTTTAACCCAGGATTGAAACCCGACCGAATTGGCATCAGTCGGCGATTCTTCCTCTGGGCTATGGGTGCTCGGTAGAGGAAGGCAGACTTTTTAGCGTATGCACTATCATTATACACGCCCAATAGCCAGAGTGCTCTAATTCATTACGGAATGAGCGATGCGTACATGCCAGAGTAGCTACTGTTTTTCAAAGTCTGCCATTCTTCCAGAGTGCTCAATCAGGGTGTGAGAGCATAAATATATATGGTCGTTTTTGGTTGAATTTGTCAAGTACTAGGATGCTCATCATCATTTTCTGAAGAGATGTTTGCAGACACCACATGATAGAAGAAATGAAGAGCTCTGGTATTGGACTCTCTTCATCTCCTATTTGTCTTTGTGTTTTCACAAGGATGTTGTTTCTTCACAAACTTCTCTTCTCCAATTGGTTCTTTCATACTCAAAGATTAAAATAAAAGTATTCATGTTCTATTTACAAATTATATACTTAGTGAATTTCCACAAATCTCACTTGTTTGCATGTGTGGAGATGTATCTGTTTATTTAAACTTATTTATAAATGGAACTTTGTCTCTGTGTGTCCATTACCTATAGACTCCGAAACGACTGAGCTGATTTTCTTGAAAATTTACACAGTTGTACTATAAGCATCTGCGAGTTCTTGGCTAGGTTTTGTGTCAAGGTACCCCCGATAAATATCAGTAATCAAAAAAATCAGGTTATAGAAGGAGTGGTTCGATTTTAATCAAATTTGATATACTCATAGACAAAGACGTAAGAAATGATATTCAGAAGTCTCAAGGTTGCAGTTCTTACAATAGTGCAGAAAATCGATTATGTATGTATATATATATATATATATATATATATATATAAAAGGCAAGATGTTTGTGTGTGTGTCTGTTTATCTGCCTGTATGTCTATATTGTTTTTTCAGCTTTTTTATTTTAGTTTTTGCTTCGGGTTTGGCTCTAAGTAGGTATAATTGTAGTTCTTAGTCTCAGCCATGATACCATTTACTCAGAGGACTTATTTAGCTGTCAAAATTCAGTTTACAACAAAAAGAACTTTTTTGATATCGATACTAGGAAATAATAATTTGACTTACATCCATTCATTTTTCTTACGGTCTGCAGTTTCGCTTTAACTGGAAACAACTATTGCTTTTTAGTCTTTCGTGTCAACGTCCAAAGAGTCTGAGCTCCGTGGATTAGTTTTAAAGCTTTCATTACACCTGAGCAACGCCGGGCTATACTGCTAGTCTTGCAATATAAATCAAGATCCACTCCTTTGATTGTGAGATTGGACTGATATCTCCAGGGTTTTTGTCTTTAAATAACCTGCAAAGAGGTTGATAAGCTGGAGAAAACACATTTAAAAAAATATATTTCTCCAAGCATGTCTACCTGTTCCTTCCATCAGATAAAAACTTGTTATTGTTTTGAAGTTGTCTTGAGAATGTTTTTTTTTCTTTTTTCCCCCCTTCAATGGTCATGTTAGCACATGTTTATAGTGACAGAAAAATTTAGAAGGAATTATCTTTTAGACAATTCATACAGACTCTGTTTGAAACACTAATCACTTGCATGAATGCAAGAAAAATATATTGAAAAGCTTAATCACAGTGCTTTGTCAGCTGTCTTCAGTGAAATCTGTATAAACGAGGGATTGTGTCCAAATACAAATGTGTGTGTGTATGTATATATATATATATATATATATATATATATAGAGAGAGAGAGAGTGGGGAAGCTACCATTTAATCTGGCAACATCTTAGACTGCTCAACCATGAATGACCTCCAGTCTAAACAAGGTTTTAATCAAGCCTATATAACACAATTTTCGATTCATCACAACAACCATATCTGCTCTGAAATATATCATAATGTCAACAAATGTAAACATGTTATGGAGATTAACAAATTTTAACGAAACTTGGTTATAAACAACCAACAATTTGAAATGAATTGTTTGAAAATTATTTTTGATCGATACTCATATTTAAGTAGATATTCTGTTTTTAATTAAACAGTATTATATATTTACATCTACTGCCCTGATTATTTACAATAAACTTTTATTTCGAAAATCCTGCCGAATGACACACATTTTCATAATAAATATATATATATATATATATATATACACACACATATATCTATACATATATATATATATTGTAAGAAAGTGACAGAACACGTAGATTTAAATCCACTGTTCAAGCATTTACTTTTATAAAGAGTGCTTGATACAGAGTAGAGCTTTATATTGTAATAGTTGTTAAAATGGTTTATAAAAGCATAGTATCACTACACAAAAATTCACGTGTTTCGGAACCGAACTGTTCCTCTTCAGGTGATATGTGTAACTGAAAATAAATGGTGGAAACGATTTATTTTTGGGAATGTGATATGTAGGTGATGTGGGGGATGGAAATTTAGTATGTGTAAGCTGGTCCACTAGCAGTTTGTAACTATAGAGATACACATTTAGGTTAGGAGAGGGGGAGCGAGGTAGCTTTGTTTTGGACAGGTCACTTTTTAGTTTTGTCTGGGTAAATCGCATAGTGGGACCTTAGATTTTTTTAAATAGGTAGACAATTTTTATTTGAAGTTTATATATATATATATATATATATATATATACACCTTTAGAAAAAGTTGTCATATTAAACAATATAAATAACCCTAATATACTTAACAAAAAGTGATTTAATGACCACATACTGCCATAGGAAAAAAATGCTTAAATTCTTAGACCATGGTTGATACAGATTCCTCTGTTCACATTTCTTCCTCATTCCCTGACTTCCCTCCTTTCTTTCTTTCCCCCATAAATATTACTATGAATAAATATGCATTACACCCTTTGATTTCATCTCACTGCCTTTTTAATATCTTCTTAATTTTTATAATTTTACTTTTAAAATTTTATTTATCTCCATGTATTTTTTGTCTATTTAAATTTTATTCTTATTATTAAAAAACAGTAACCTAACTTTACAAGATTTAACTCCCATAAACATCGAGTGAACTTAAATTCAAAACTATTGAACATTTAGTTTGTAATATGCACCTGATGATTGCATAACGCATAAGACTGATTTTCTATAATGATTTTCTCAACGATTTTCTATAAAAAAAAATTACTTGTATAATTTGTTTTTCGGTGCATGGTTGAAAGAAGCATGCGTATTTATTTTTACTTTCTTTCAAATGTTCATTTTTACTTTTCGTAAGCAGGGAGGAAATATAGGATATTTTTCCAAGGGAGCGTCTTTAATCTGGGCGACAAACACATTTTGACTCCACTCTGGAAGTGTTAATTAAACGAATGTTTACACTGACCAGGAAGATAAAAGCCAAGAGTTCAATAATGTCATTGTAGGTCCTTCTAAGTAACTTGTGAATCTTCAATGGCATACTTTTGGGTTGTAAAAGAATTGGATTTTTTTTTTCATTGCGAGATTTTTAATTGACCATGGACAAGTAAAGCAATAAACTTTAATCACACAATTAAGTTTTAAATTGACTGAGTTGATCGGGCAAGTGAAATCTCAAAAGCTGTGTGTGTGTGTGTGTGTGTGTGTGTGTGTGTGTATATATATATATATATATATATATATAGCAATGGTTTGTGAAAAGGATTTATTTAGAAAATATAAGGTGAATTCATGGTTATTTAGAAACTGAAGTGGTACGAGTAGATGGGGTATGTAGAGAATATGCTTGTAGGTGTATCAATATTGTTCAATCAAAAATGAGAATTACGTAACTTTGAAGATTTGATTCGCAAAAGGAAGCAGAATTCTCTGGTGTCAAGGCATATCACTTTTTAATTTTGTAATAATTCTATCTCAAATCAGCCAATGAGCACAGGTGATTTTCTCAGTAAAAAAAAAAAAACCTGTGAATAATAATGGGTTTTCCTTGGTCAAAATTATCAATAAATCCCAAATAATATTTATGCTAATCCAAAATATATGGCTTATGGCCTATCATGTTGAAAAAAACTGAAGTTAACTGGTCAGGGCTTAGATGAGTGACCGCTTGGGAATACCAGGTGCTGTAAGCGTATAGTGACGGATGTGCGTTGTAGTGCAGTGGATATCAGTTCAGAAAGAGAAATTGGTGAGCTGAGTTCGAATTCCAGTTGAATACCCTGCATTCACTTAAGCACTGGTACCCTTGGGAAAGGTATTAATCCGTCCATTCCCTCCAGTTATGGGTTAAATAACAAGGGTAGGAATTGGGGACCCTGCCCTTAAAAAAAAAACAAATCCCAATAAATCTTGATACTCAAAAAAAAAAAATGTATTACTGGACACAAAAACTTATATAAACAACAATAAATTGTTGAAAGAAAAAGGTATTACCAGCAATAAATAAATAAACTTTAGTTGGCAATAAATGACCTGCCGAGGTTGATTTGCCACAAAAACAACCAACAACCAAAATATATAGAGCCATTTATTTATTTTTTAGTTGATCTCCACAATGAATATTGTATCCAGAAATTTCTGATGTCACAATTTGATATGACCATCGTTCAATTCTTGAATAGTTGATGCTCACATTTAGTGGCTACAGCTTGGAAGTAAGGTCACTAGGAATTATAGCTAACGTTGTGTTCATTTCTCTTGTTAGTTTTACTTTGGTGTTGTCTGTCCTGTGTGCCATACTAGCAACACATTTTTTCATAGCAGGCCACATGGCTGATTAGACCATACTTTTCCCATCCAGTTTTTGTGCTGCTGAATTCCATTTGACACTTTTTCCTTGGGCAATGTTTTCCTTTTGAAAATCAACAATGGTGGTAGTTTGGTGCCATAGGGGCAACAAGGCAAAACTGCAATGTAGTGAGTCTATTCATGACTGGTGGTTCTAATACTGTTTTGGTACCTTTTACATCTACGCTTTTATTAGAGTCAGTTAAGTGCCATACGTGAAACATGCTTGGGCAATCATGTCTCGAAAGAGACATGACTGACTGGGCAGAAGATTATCCAGCAGTAGGTTGCCATTGCTTTCTGCGGTAGACTGGTTGCCATCCAAGGCTATAGAACTCAATCTGTCCTGTTATTTAACCCATGACTGGAAAGAAGAGACGGATTAACACTCCCTTTTTATTAGAAGGTATGTCAAATGTTAAAGGAACTTATTCCGTATTCTCGATCTGGTTAAGTTTGAACGAGTTCTTCTTAGCATTAATGATAAATTGATAGTATTTTCTGTTCATAGTCACCTGTCATTTTTTAAGTCACCTGTCATTTTTTAAGATATTTTGCTTTTAGTTTGTAAGCATAATTTGTTTTACTTCATGAATCAAAAATACTAAGGCAGTGTTTTTTGAAGTTTTCTACTCCCATGTTCATTACAAGTTTTCTTGCTTCCAAGATTATCATTTTTGTACTACCCCCCTAAGTTTTTGTGTTCCATTATCCATGTGCACGTGTCTCTCTCTCAAATTGTGGCCATTTTGCTGGCACTTGACGTAAATTGTGCTTTGTCTTGTTTCCAAATTCACTCAATCCTTCTTGTTTGCTTTATGGCGGAATCGTTTTTTTTTCAGGCAGCGGTCCAGAATACCTTTCCGCTGCTCTGCTACCATATTCTTTGGCATATTGTACGACTTGTAGCTTGTATGCGATAGTATAAGTAAATTATTTTGATGAACTTGCCATGGGTGATAATTTCCAGAACTCTTATGGGACCTACCCTTTTAGGACTATAATGAACACTTCCTATTATGAATACCGGGAGATCATGCCTCTTGGCATTGAGTTGACTCGGGTTGAGTCACCCCCCGGTCTAATACTTGGTAGTTCGATTGATATGTAAGACTCTTTGTATTTGTTCTTTCATTAAATATATATGTTTCTTTGGGGAAAGTTGTGAAAATGGCTTACCTAACAAGTTTGTGCGTCATGTAAAATCAGTTACTCTGTGATAAAAAGAACCAAGATGGCGGTGCCCATGTTTTATACCAGGCGGTCTCAGACAGTTAACGCAAAATCTCGTTGTCTTGTCATTTCCATGCAAATTATGGTCAGTCCACAGTTGTATTTTTTAATTATTTCACCCCAAGTAAGGCATTCCACTGCCATTATTGCACAGGGGGTTACATAGGGGAAGGTGCTTAGAGAGTGACTAGATATAGGTAATGTCAGAAGGAGGGTAATAGACGGGTAAGGAGGTACATAGGAAGAGTGTATGAGAGAATGGGTGTGAGTTAGTGTGTTAGGTGTCTATTGACCTTACATTTAAACTCCTGGAGATTGTAGCTGTCGGGGAAGCAAGTATGTGGAAGGGAATTCCACAGGCGGGAAGTGCGAGAAAAGAAGCTGTTGGAATAGAAATTGTGGTTACATTTTATCGGTTTCACTGTAAAAGGGTAAGCCATTTTTTTAAGGACGGCAGTGTGTGTTTTTTGCTTCTTGCTGACTTTGCTTGGGTTGTTAGAAGATGACAAAGGAGATGAAAACGACAAAAGAGATGACTCTAGCCTGTTTATTTTATCTATTTTTTCCTGTTTTTTTCTTACCCACCCCAGTTTCACTAATACCCGACCTATTCTGGGTCCACAACAAGAACAAAAAAAGCTTGTGATACATGTGACAAACATACATTAATCTTGAAAGAAACGCGTATTTTTCATGAAAAAGAAGTGCATCAGAAAAGCCAGAAAATACGGTACATGCACAAAACTGAGTATCATCTACCATGTATTCAATTGTGAAAGCAGAATAACATAAATCATATTTTTTAATACTTCAAGGCTTCCAAGAAAATTAAATTTTGGCATTAAATGGCTCATAATGAGTCGCTATGATGTTAAAAAAGAATTGAATGCAATAGCCGATCTCATCTCTGACCCCAAGTAATAAAATACATAAGGCTCACTAATATATTGTTTTCCTCCATCTCTCTTGCCTTCAATATGTCCTGTGAATATCAGATTTTCCAAACCTCCTTTCCTCATAAAGTGCTCTAGGAATTTCAACTCTCTTCCTGTTACTATTTTGCTTCTATTTTCTCGAAAGGTTTGTCGTTGCTCACATATTTGGTCTATGGTATTCTCATCATCCTTCTTCTGTATATCTGCTTCTCTGACAGCTATCTCCAAGAATATGAATGCAGTGTCAGTTCCCATCTCTTGTCCACTTGACTCTGGTCCTTTCATAGTCCTTTCCTCATCACCTCGTTTATCTTGTTCTTTTCCTTTCTCACTCTACCCTTGCAAATGCCTGCGTACTGTTATTCCCATCTTTCTCTTGCCCTTTTATCTGACACCCCCTATAACTGGTTCGTCTTTCTCTTCACTCTTCTCCTGCCTAAACTTCCACTCTTCTCTTATGTAGCCCCCCCTGCAAACCAGTGGCGTTCCCGCCTTGCTTGGGGTGAAACGATTAAAAAATATTATTTATTCAAACTCGCTAATACATTGTTTTCCTCTGTCTTTCTTGCCTTCAATATGCCCTGTGAGTATCAGGTTTTCCAAACGTCCTTCTTCATTACGTGCTCTAGAATTTCAGCTGTCTTCCTATTACCATTTTCTTTAATATTTTCTTGAAACTTCGTCGTTGCTCACATGTTCACTCCATTGTATCCTCATCATCCTTCTGTAGAACATTTCTGTTCTTTAAAATCTTCTTCATCTTTAAGTAAGATTGTCCAGCATTCCCTGTCATATAAAAAGACTATCACATAACAGTTCAGTAATCATTTCTTTGTCTCTAACAAAGTTTTTTTTTTTTACTGTTTTTCAGCATTCTGGTTAGCTTTTGAAAAGCGTCTTTTACTATCTTAACTTTTCTGTTTTTTAATACTCTGCTTAGCTTTTGGAATGCATCTTTTGCTATCCTAATGCACCTTTGGATTTCAGTATCACATTTTCTGTCCTCTATTAAAACACTTCCCAGATATTTAAATTGTGTTTGTTTGATTAATGGTCAGTGGTGCATTATGGGTAAGTCTATTGTTCCACCATTCATTTGCACAAGCTCACTAAGTATGCAATGCATTGCTTTCCCCTGTCCCTTTTGCCTTAAATATATCCTGTGAGTATCAGATTTTTCAAACCCTCTTTCCTTATGTGCCCTAGAAATTCCAGCTGTCTCTTCCCAATATTAAATGTAAGTTTACTCTTTGTTTCCATTTTCTCTAAAACTTTGCTGTTGTTCATATATTCAGTCTATAGTATCCTCGGTAGAACCATATTTCTGTTGCATTCATTGCTACATAGGCAGATAGATACCACATAACAGTTCAGTACTCTTTTCTTTGTTTCTAACAAAACTTTTCTGTTTCTTAATACTCTGCTTAGCTTTTGGAATGCATCTTTGGCTATCCTAATGCACCTACGGCTTTCAGTGTCACACTTTTTGTCCACTGTTAAAAGACTTCCTAAATATTTGAGTTTTTGTGCTTGTTTAATTTTGGTACCTCTGATTTAGAAATCGCACGTTAGCCACATCCCTTTGCCAACTACCATGTATAGTCTTTTTGCAGTTGATGTTAATTCCTTTTTTGCAATTTTCTTCCCTACTTTCTGTCAAAGTTTTTGTTATTTTCTTTCCATATTTGCTGTTAGCGCTGCCATTTTATAAGATGATAATGAATCCTGGTAAAACTTCTAATTCTCTCAGAATCAGGTTGAATAGATCTGGTGAGAAGTCTCATCCTTGTCTTACACTCCTTTCTATTTTTGTACTTGTGCTGAACTCATTTTTTATCTGTATACAGGCAGTTTTCGCTCAGTATAGCTTCATTAAGTTACCAATGGTGAAGAAATATCCACATCTTTATATTTCAATCATCTCACCCCAAGCAAGGCATTCTACTGCCACTGTTGCGCAGGGGGTTACATAGGAGAAAGTGATGAGAAAGAGGAGTTTGTTATAGGAAATGTCATGCGAATAGCAAGAATGGGGATGAAATAGATGAAAAAAGAGCTTGAAAGAACGGATGCGAGTTAGTGAGGTAGATGTCAATTGGCTTTACATTAAAATTCCTGGAGATTGTAGCTGTTGGGGAAGCAAGTATATGGAAGGGAAGATAAGGGATATACTCAAGGTCTGATCAAAAAGTATCTGGAATATTGATATGGTAATGGGAGCTAAAATATGCAGGAGGGTAAGCCGCTTGCTCATTTCTATTGTTTATTGTAGAGCTTGGAAGGGAAGTGTGTAGAGTGTAGTCATTTCACTGCATCACAGAGGTTCTGTCAGTGAGCAAGGCTTGTGCAGTAGTTTTGACTCGGTACAATTTTTGCCAGGCATTGTGATACAGTGGATATCAGCTTGGAACAAGAAATCAGAGAGCCGAGTTCAAATTCTAGTTGAATTCATTATGTTTACTTACATGCAAATACCCTCAAGAAAGGTATCAATCCAGTTACTCCCTCCAGCTATGGGTTAAATAGCAGGACAGATTGGGTTCTATAGCCTTGGTTGACATCCAGGCTTTCAAGACATGATTGCCTTAAGCGTGTATCACATATGGTATTTAACCCTCTAGGGCCATTCATATCATATTTGATACGGTATTTCCCTATAAGGAAACATTTGGTATTCATTGACTGAGCAGTCAGTACTGCTTTCATTTGAAATTTATAAAATATTTCTCTTAAAAAATTTTTCAGGAAAATATTTCTTTCAAGGCTTGTTTTCAGACTGTATCAAATATGATACGAATGGCCCTAGAGGGTTAACTGATGAGGTTCTCCAGGTTTGATAACTACCATATTCTCCAGATCTTACCCCCCTTGCAACTTCTTATTCTTTCTAAAAAATTAAATACCACTTGAAAGGAACAAGATTTTGAGATGTGAAGGAAATCCAAGAAAATACGATGAGGCAGCTTATCACTATCCCCAAAAACCATATATATGCACATCGGCAATTTTTCAACACGCTTGCTTTCAGAACCATGGCAGATTGTCCATTTTGCCAGACCAACTAGAATAAAAGAATAATGATTCAATCAGACACTTTTGATGCTGCTTTTGTATCGCTTTTGTATCAAATAGGAGGCTTACGACCATATACCATTGAAACATTGCTTCCTGTATGATCACCAAGTTGTCAAACCTGGTCAGTACCTAGATGAGGTGCTGTATGCTTGAAAGTGCAGTTAGTGTGATGGATAACATCTTGAAACTGTTATTTAGAAGGCCAAGTTTCAATTCCAGTTGGGGATCATTATATTCACTTACACGGTAACATATCCTTAGGAAAGGTATGAATTCATCTCCCTACTGGCTTAACTAGTAAATGTTTGTATATCACCTCCCTCCCTCCCTACCAATAATTCTTACAATCTAAAAGTATTTTCTGGCTTTAAATAACCTGAAAAGTGTTGATAAACTGTAGAAAATGAATCCCTCAATCATCAATGACTGATATTGAGTCATCAAACTGTATGATATGGTTCTCTTGTTGCACTTGACAACACCACAGATAATTCCAATTTGTTTGGAAACTATATCTACTCATACAAGAAAATTGGCCAAGGATTTGTACAAAATCAATGGAATTGCACTATTCATGCCAGTATATACAACTATACACACACACACACACACACACCATTTAGTATAACATACATACTACACTCTGATCTGTTATTTTTTCATTCCCCCTCCCCCAACTTGCTGTTAATATGAAATTCCCATAAATGTATATATTAGCTAAAGTCATTCTAAGTCAGTTCAATCAATGTAACCCCAAAAAATAATTTTTACATTTTGATATATGTTGTAAATCTTATAATCATTAGAAAATCCTGAAAGTTTAAGTGAAAATTCATGACCGTTGTCAAGAGATTGCTAGTTGAAAATTTGCTGAATTAAGCTTTTCCATCAAGAGAGTATCTCCATTTTCAAACTCAACAGACTCACAAAAAACCCTTAAAACTCATGATCTACCAACCAGAAATTAGTGAAACTTGATATTCTTGTATATTTTTAGTCAAGGAATACAGGTATTCCAATTAGAATTTTACAGTGAGTAACCAAAAAGTAGATATTATCAGTGTGCTGAAAAACTTTGAATTAGTAGCCGACCATATGAAAAAATTGAGAGATATCATCTTTAGCACATAAAAGTAGCAAAAGGTGGTACAACATTTAAAAACTAAAGCAGGGGTCGGCAACCTACAGCTCGCAGGCCGGATTTTGACCAGCCTGCGAGCTTGATTACCAATGACTATTTTTAACCTGAGAGATGAGGCGTTCAAATTCAACAAAAGGCCTGCTGTTATCTTCCTCTGATCCACCCAACCACATTTGAATACTATGATCACAAAAACACGATCAAAACCCAATCACCTCCATTTCTGCTTGTATATGTTTCCAACTATTTGTACTTGTATGTATGGATATATGCATTTCGTTTTTGTTTGATGTGTGTTTGTGTGGTTCGTTTGTGGTACAATTTTCAATAACAGTTTCAAACCTACACGTCATAATTTCATGCATTTCACTTTGCTTGATTTTTTTTTTTACTTTGAAGTATTTTGACGTTCCGTGAGGAAAAATAATTTTGTTAGGTGTTTTTTAATTTTAGATTTTCTTTTGTTTTTCTGATTTCTCAATGTTTATTTTCATTATGGTTTTAAATATTTAGGTTGACAGGGGTCTGTATATGTAATTTTCCATAATTTTTCATTAATGGCCTTCGTCCGGCCTGCGACCCATCATTATAACACGATCCGTCCCACGGGGTTGAATGAGTTGCCAATCCCTGGACTAGAGCATTTAGGGAATAAATCTCCATAAGTTTCATTAACTGGCTCTCAAAGCTACTAATTCTAGATGTTTTAATAGTTTTTTTCTCAAAAATTCTGATTCATGGTAATTTGCACTTATGATCTTTTAATATTGGCTCATTCTGCTAAAGGTGATGAAGTCCATAGGTAATAAAACATTAGGGCAAACATTGCATAGTTTTTACGTGTGAAGTTGTAATAAAAGAAAAAAGAATGATTGACCAAAACACAGAGCTTAATCACAAACAAATATTTAATTTACGATACCACAAAATAAAAAATATATTACAAATTTTTTTTTTTTTTTTAATCATATCACCCCAAGCAAGGCAGTAACGCCACTGATGTGCAGGGGGCTACATAAGAGTAAAAGGAGTAGAGGAGAGTGAGGAGAAGGACGAACCAGTTAGAAAGGAGCAAGAGAAGGATGGGAATACAGGTATGATGACAGTTGCAAAGGTGGAGAGAAAGGAAAGGATCTACAGGACAGTGTGGAAAGAAGTAGGGTCAAGTAGTTAAGAGATGAGTGTTGACCTTGCATTTAAATTTCTGGAGGTTATACAATTTTTTGCATTCAAAAAGAAAACAGTTTCCTACTGGCAGAGTGACGGGTAAGTGTTACGAAGGGGAAGGTAAGGTGTCAAGTATCTTTACCCAGTTAACTTAGCGAAGTAGTTTAAGTGCTATACTTTATGGAAGTCCTCAAATGTGTTTATAAATAATAATTTCCAGTATGGTCAATGAAAGAGTCAAAAATATCTGTTTACCCATTTAGTTCCATGAGGTTCTCTTTCAGGTTTTAGTTGGTCGGCAACTTTTCTTAGAGATTCTTTCAGCTGGATGCACAGATCCTTGAATCAGGCCGGTGTTGATAATGTCAGAAAATCCTTTTAACAACTAACTACTCTCTTCCCAAAATCTATTTTTATAGGGGCTAACACCTAATTTGCCTATTTCTCGAAATCTCTCAAATCTACTGGAATTTTCTCGAACATTCTAGCATCTTCCAAACGTTCTATTTTTAATTTCCTTATTTTTACAACTACTTTGTGAATTAAAACTTTTTTGTAATAACAAGTAGGACTCAATAGAATTTCTTACAACTTTTTAGATATTATTAATATTATTTTTATATAAATGCATCCTCTTAACAATAGTATTTGGGGAATTAATTTCCTAAATTTTAACAAATATGTAAACCCAACCCCTCCCAAAAGAGATGTATTGCCTGGTTGGAAGGCCCTCTGGGGTTTGGGATTAATATTTTTTTAAACTTACCTGGTAGGTATATATATGTCATGTAATGGATAAAGTTGTGCATCTGTAGCAGCCAAAGGATGCAGACCTGACTATTTCACTATTGACACCAAAAAGTGATTTAGCTTTTTTTTTTTTTTTTTTTCCCTCTGGCAACTGTAGCAAGGTATGCCAGAAATCTGGAAATTGCAGGCAGAAATTGCTGACCCATTAAAAATTTGAGATGCTTGAACAAGACCCCCCTCCACTACACCAGAATGATAATAGCTTAAATTGCATGAAATTTCATTTCAGTTCTTGTGCCACTCTGCCTACCAGTCAACACACTGTACATCATACATGGTATTAAGATTTGTAGTTGTAAACCAATAACAATAACATTATTGGTACTATGGCACCAGTTTCTTTCTACCACTGCTTTGTGGAACCAACTCGTCCTAAAAGAATGCTTTCCACTACAATCTTAACTTGTTCAAGTCTAGAGTTAACCGTTATCTTTCTAACATATCTTCATAAAGTATGCTTCTGAGTACTCATACGACATACTATACTCCTTCAGTAACTCTACACAAGGCACAAGAGACATCAATTAGCTCTTGTGACTTGTATAGAGTGAACATTAGTAAAAAAAAAAAAAAAAAAATGTATCTCACTTGATTCAGAGAATATTGCTACTAGTCTATGGAAGATTGTTTTTATTTCTTGTCATAGCATTAATTTCCCCTTTTATTTTATTTTATTTATTTATTTATTTTTTTTGTTTTTTTTTTTGTTTATAAATTATCAGTTTTTTAAATAGGTATAAAAGCTTATTCCTTGTTTCCTGTATATAATTGGGTTTCCAGGTTCTTCCAAAGCCTTTCACGTTCACTTTCACTTACGATGACCTCTTGCATCTTGGTGGCATTATCGTAAAGTGGTGTCTCTTGCTCTGTAACCCTCTACCTCGAGTGGCTCTTGGGCCTTAAAAGACAAATGTTAAAAATAATTTCTCTTCATATAAATCTTTACTGATGCTTTCCATATTTGGGTGGATTTTATTTCCAACTGCGACTGGAAATATTTTCCTCTGGTAACAAAGATGAGAATCTGGACAAACAACGTAAATTTTCTCTTTTATAAAAATGGCTTGTTTTCCAATTTCCTGATAGCAAGCCTTTCTTGTAATCTTTGACAACTAACACTTGGATATCACAATGTTTTTGATTATATGATTACTAATTAACTGTAGGTGCCATATTGTACGGTTGAATCTTGTTAAACCCGATGTCCCAACTCGCGGTTGATTTTGTAAAAACATTGGCCTACTTTCCTCCGAAATGTGTTGTTGTTCTTGTTGTCTTTGTCTTCGTGTTGTGTCAATTAAGCTTCTGAGTTCTCTCCTCCTCATTCCTTGTAATTGTCACTGTGCAAAGACAATTGCTGTATACCAGCAGACTTGACACCAGTTAAAAACTTATTAAAAATGAAACCATCAAAATGTCTGCACGTGTTAATTGCTCGTCTCATCAATAGAGAATTGGCCGTGTGTTGATAGTCTTATTCAATCAGTCACTGAGAATATTGATCTCTTCAGATAAATGATTTTCTTTTCGAAGCACTCACTGAAAAAAAGAAAACAGGAAACTAAATAATTTACAAGATTTCTATAGTTCTCTTGAAAATGTGTTGGAATAGATCTATCTGTCGCCCGGTTCACACTCCACCCACGTCTATTGAACAGATTAAGAGGCTCATCCCTTGTTCCCTGTTTAAGATGTGGTTTCCGGCTTTCTCTTTTCCAATCTTTTCACTATTACATAGCCCCCTGCACATCAGTAGCATTACTGCCTTGCTCGGGGTGATACGATTAAAAAAAAAATCTCTTCGTCATAGTAAATTGCTGTGATAGCAATTTGGTCAAACAGATAACAATTTTATCTAGACAGTAGGTAAGATTATCAACATTAACACTTACCTGAGACTTAGTTTCACAAACTACTCTCTCAAATACACGTATGCATATGTGTGTTTTTATATATATATATAATCAGATTAAATACATTGCAAACATTATGTTTGCTTATTTTTAATAAAATCCCCTTCATACTCACGGATAATCTTTCGCGTATTACAATCAAAAGGTGTCAGAAAGGAGCCGTAACATTGACAGATGTTATTTTCATTCATTTCTCAAGGCACCCAAGTACTTTCAACATCTTTCCGAGATCATCTTCAAGGGTGTGCGTTATGGTAAAAAATAACCGCAAGACTGTGTTGCTAAAAATTACTGTACATTTTTTCTGCTTGAAGTATAACGGTTGACAAATTGCTAGCATTCATTAGAATGTGAAAATTATCTAAAATGAAATTTTTTTTTATATGTTGTAATATCAGGGCCTTAAAAGACAAATGATAAAAATAATTTCTCTTCATATAACTTTTTACTGATGCTTTCCATATTTGGGTGGATTTTATTTCCAACTGCAACTGGAAATATTTTCCTCTGGTAACAAAGATGAGAATCTGGACAAACAACGTAAATTTTCTCTTTTATAAAAATGGCTTGTTTTCCAATTTCCTGATAGCAAGCCTTTCTTGTAATCTTTGACAACTAACACTTGGATATCACAATGTTTTTGATTATATGATTATTAATTAACTGTAGGTGCCATATTGTACGGTTGAATCTTGTTAAATCCGATGTCCCAACTCGGTTGATTTTGTAAAAACATTGGCCTACTTTCCTCCGAAACGTGTTAATGCATGAAAAAACTGTTTTTTTACAAACATTTTAGAACATTACTACAGTATTCATAGCTGATTCTTTTATTTGACGGCTTAAGTGCTTAAATGAATATTGCCTCGAGGATCTGTAGTTTGCTTTTGTTGTTTTCTTGGTAGGATCAGTCAGTCAGTTAAGTGCCATACGTGATACACGCTTGGGCGATCATGTCTCTAAAGAGACATGACTGACTGAGCAAAAGATTATCCCACAGTAGTTTGCCATTGCTTTCTGCGGTAGCCTGGTTGACAACAAAGCTATAGAACCCAATCTGTCCTATTATTTAACCCATAACTGGAGGGAAGAGATGGATTAATATCTTTCCCAAGGGTATTTGCGCGTAAGTGAATACAATGATTCAACTGGAATTCGAACTCGGCTCCCTTGTTTCTCGTTTCTAGCCGATATCCACTGTACCACAACACACATCCTCTTTCTTGGTAGGATAGTTGTATTATTAATCATTATTTTTTTATATTGTGAATGTAGACAGGAATGTTGTTGTAAATGTCTAGAAACGGATGAATGTTCAGACAAATATAATGTAAGACGTCTAGTTAATGTAGCTGTAAATTCAACATATATATTTGTTTTTTGTTGGAGATACGTTCTCCCAAGGGACATTTGAATTGATATATAATGTTGGTTTTGTGTAACAAATCAGTTGGTGGGAATGAGTTATTATGAATAATTAAATTAGTAGTATTGTACCTTTATAATATATTATTAATTTTAATCTTTTATTAGAATCAACGGGAGATATATTAGTACGAATGAGATTTTTTATTATTTTCTCATCCTGTTTGTAGTTATCATGCATTTGGTTGCAATAGAAGAGTTTGCTATGGATATCTTGAGAAATGAATGAAAATAACATCCGTCAATGTTACAACTCATTTCTAACATCTTTTGATTGTAATACGCGAAAGATTATCCGTGAGTATGAACAGATTTGATTAAAAAAAACAAACATGTTTGCAATTTATTTAATCTGATGTGTTTAAAAAGAAACTTGCTGCCTAAATACACAAAATATATATTGAGAGAGAGACAAAAGAAAGCTTCTCTCAAAACATTTAAGTTGATTTTATTTTATTTTTTTTTCCTATTGCAAAAATGACTGATTTTAGCCATTTTTACAAATCTGTCAGTACAATGTAATTCCCTTTATTAAAAAAATATTTCAAAAATAAAATATACTTTGATGAAACGTTGAGGAAAATTAGCTGATTTAAAATTCAATCTAATTTGAAACAAATATTACTTAGTTTAGAATATTGCGGAAAAGTACTTTTAACATAGGGGTGGATATTTTTATGAGGTGCTGACAGTCTCAAGAGACTTAGATTTGGAAATTTTTTTCAAAGGAAGCTATTACAGTAAAAATTACTTGACAGATATAGCATGAACACCTTTTCTATATATATATATATTTTTTTAACTACCTAGTAATCTTTAAAATTTAGGAAAATATCCTAATTAATGTAATATTTTTATTGAATTTTAAGTACTTTGGCTTTCTAGTTTTACTTCGAAAAATACTTGTTGAGGTAATGTTAGAAAATTAGTCAATTTTATATTTACTTCAGTTACCACTTTACATTTTTCTCATAATGTTGTCTATGAATGTTGTATTTAAAAAAAAAAAAAAAATTTGCATATTTATACAGGTAAAAAAAAAAAAATTTCAAAATTCTTTTAAAAATATTGATGGTAGGTGAATTTGAAGTTTTTCCATTTATGATTAGTATATATAGTTTTTACTTTGAACATTATCTCCTAACCACTGCAGAATTTTAAGATTTCATAAATTATTTTAATAAAATTCTTTTTAAATTAAAAGAATTCTTCTAAAAAAATTTTTTTCTTTTTTTTTTTAAACAACAGTATCCATAATATATCTTATTTATAAAAGCAATTAAGTTTTAGATTTTTTTTGTTTTTTTTTTTTGTTCAGTGCAGCTTTTTCATAAGTCTGGGTCATCTTTTACAAAGCAAATGATTTAAATTCTTCAAGGACTTGTGCTGATAACAAATATAAACATTAAGCACTTCAAAAGTGAATTTGTTGAAATTTTATGAATAAGTAAAGGAGATATATATATATATATATATATATATATATATATATAACATTTTTATACAAGTTATTTCGCTAACAATATAATTATTAATATTACTTATTAAAATTGCCTGAAGACACCACTCATGGTAGAAACCTGGGTAGCAAAACAACTCGTTTAAAAATGAAAATATTCAAAAGTTCTACAATATAATTGTATTGAACACTTTTTAATACAAATGTGTATTGGTGTAACCCTATTAGGACCAAAAACTAAGTATTAAACAATCATATATATATATATATATATATATATATATATATATATATATATCCAGGTGAAGAGGATCCAAGGTTTTACAGTTTTGAGTCCCCTGGCATTTATTTTTTTATAAATAGTGCTCAATACAATTAATATTGTAGAGTTTAATATAACCATATACTATTTATGACTTAAATGTACAGTGCAACATCATTTTCATGACTAACATCCAACATTGCCTGATGACGAGATTCTCAAAACAGAAATTTCTGTCATACATATATATATATATATATATATATATATATATATATATATAAATATATATATAATTTTGTTATTACAATGGTTTTTAAAAGCATTATATGACTACACAAAAAATTTTCATGTTTCAGAACAATACCGTTCAGATGATATATTAAAAGATTTTTCACCATTTATTTTAATATATCTGAAGAAGAACAATATTGTTCTGAAACATTTGAAAATTTTTGTGTAGTGATATAATGCTGTTATAAATGCCTCATTTTTGGAAATAAAAACAATTTTTTTTCATTTGTTTTCTGTATATATATTAGCCAATATCAATATTTCTCAAAGTAAAATCGTAGAAACTTCTCAATTCTTATTTAAACCAACAAATATTGGTCTGCTTATTGTGAAAAGGGTCCGTAAAAGGAATTTGATATTTGTTTTTTATAATTAAAGATTATTTGAATTTTTGTTTTTCTTTTTTTATGTTTCCTATTTTGTTATTTGCCGAAAAACATTTCACATTGAGGTGTGAAAGTTCACGAATTTTGTGCGCAAAGTTTGCACATTCCAGAAAATTTGTTTTGATTCCTCTTTTTTTTTTTTTTCCTAACAAAATCAATGAGTCAGATTTGAATTTTAAATTTTGAACACATTTTGTTCACTACACTATCACAGCATTTCGGCCATTATGACTCTTACTGTCTGTCGATCCAGCTGACTTTCAGCATATTTCAAACTGGACCCTTTGTTTAATCTACGGAGATAGACAGTTCTCGTCTTGCCAAACATGTCTAGGTATATCTAGTCTAGTTCTTATTTAGCTTTGCTCGGTTATTGTTCTGTTACCCACTGAGTCTGTCACTGCAGAAGTCATACCCTGCGTATAGCTTAGGGTATTAAAGAGATGAGATTCATAAGGACTATTATGACACTGGCCAAAAAAAAAAACTGAAATGGTGTTGAAACTACAAACACCTTTTTTATCGAATTTGAGAGCGCTGAATCTGAAAACAACGCTACTGTTTTTACTGTACAGAAATGCCTCATTTTTGAAAAAAGCATTTTTATTATTTTTTTCCTGTATATGTGATATTGACTAACGGCAATATTTCCCAAAATAAAATCATAGAAACCTCTAAGTTCATATTTTGATCAAGAAATATTGGTCTGCTTATTGAGAAATACTAGTTATTTAACAATCTTAACCTAAGTCTTTTAAAAATAACACGATTGAATATGCCAAGATCAATAAATATTTTCATCAAATCATTCGAATTAACACCAGAAATAAAATCTCTGTGAACATAAGAACTATGGTAAAAATTTTCTCTTTCTTGATTTTCTGTTATGTTCAATGTTATTTAAGTCTCTTTTGATATCCCAGCGATAGTCAGCAATCATTCATTTGTCCCACTGTTCCTAGTAGTATTTTTCCATTGTTTTGATATCCCATTGGAATCAATCTCTTTGCTCATCACTCACATTGCTGCAATTATCCGGAAATTTATCTAGATGGTTATGTAAAAAAAAAAAATGAACCTTAATACTCATATTAGTGTATTACTGATAAAGTTTATCATTTAATTTGAATTTTGGTGATAAATTAGAAAAATTCAATACTTTATTAAACTTTTTACTCAAAAAAAACTTTATTTTATGAAAATAGTTTATTTCAGGTTGCCGACATAAATTGCTCGGCCTACCTGAAAATTGATGGGTTTCTATGACCTTTATTAACTAAATGTTGCAATCACAAATTGATCTTTTTTTTTTCCCAAAAAAATGAGCAATTTTGGAACAGTAAAAGCAGTAACTATGAAAATCTAAGGTCATTTTTTTTTTTATCAGCCCCCCCCCCCCCATCTCAAATTAGCTAAAACCGTGTTTTGTTTCTGGGCACCAAAAGTCGTGTTGACCAGTGTTATCATAGCTGATGTTTTATTTATCCTTTTCCACCACTATCTCTGTATCTATATAGAATCCATAGCTAAATCGGCTACTAAGAAAGTCAGTTCTCTGTATAAGGCCAGGAATTTTTTCCAGTCTTCATGTGCGTTGTGGTGCATTGGATATCGGCTCAGAAATCAAGGAGCCGAGTTCGAATCCCAGCCGAATTCATTGCATTCACTTACGCACAAATACCCTTGGGAAAGGTATTAATCCATTTATTCCTTCCAGTTATGGGTTAAATAACAGGACAGATTGGGTTCTATAGCCTTGGTCGGCAACCAGTCTATCACAGAAAGCAATGGCAACCTACTGTGGGATAATCTTCTGCCCAGTCAGTCATGTCTCTTTAGATACCTGATCGCCCAAGCGTGTATCATGTATGGCACTTAACTGACTGACTGACTTCTGTTTACTTACTTCCCCGACAGCTACAATCTCCAAGAATTTAAATGTAAAGTCAATAGTCATCTCCTGTCTCACTAACCTGCATCCTCTCTCTCATGCTCCCTTCTTCATCCACTCCACTCTCATCAGTATTCTCATCCTTCTCTTACCCACTTCCTGACACCCCCTATAACATGTTACTCTTTCTTATAACTTTCCTCCTATGTAACCCCCTGCAAAACAGTGGCAGTAAAATGCCTTGCTTGGGGTAATATGATTATTTTTTTAAAAGTTTTATACTATTATAATGTAGATATAAAGTGGGGGATCAATTCTACATTACAACCAATATATAAACTGATCCCTCACTTTCTAGTCACAGTCATCCTTCTCTTACCCACTTCCCGATACCATATGTAACCTGTCAGTGGTTGTCATAACTTTACTCCTATGTAACCCCCTGCAAAACAGTGGCAGTAAAATGCCTTGCTTGGCACAATATGATTATTAAAAAAAAAAAATATTCCATCAGTTCTTATTAAACGTTATTTTTAGTGTCTCCTCATATTTGAGTAGACGCTACATTTATTTATTAAACCATATATTTATTTATTTTCGTCTACTGGCCTGGATATTGATAAATTTTATTGGAAAAATATGCGCTCTCCAAACCTGCATACCCCTAGGAGAAACCATTTATGGAGTGTGTCAACAACCAAGCAAAGCTGAATCAAAATAGTCATATCTGCACAGTTTCATATCCTAATGTAAACAAAGCAATTTGTAAAGAAATAGATTTTGATTATTAATCCGACAGATTTTTTTTTATTATTTAAATGTTATTGACAGTGAACACTTTTACTGAATATTTTAAGTTAGGATCTGAAACTGTACAGACTTGTCTGCTTTGGGAGTCAGACAAGTCTGAAGGCATTATTCAAACCTTGCTTGGTCATCGGCATACACTGGCTGAGAGGTCCAGATCTAATGATGGTTTTCCCTAGGGGAACACAGATTCAAATCCTGCCAGTGAGCACTTTTTTTTTTTTTTTTACTAATAAGATTTCTGAAATATTCAGGCTGGTAGATTAAAATAAACTGTTTACTCAAATCAAAGTATCTACTAAAAGTAACGTTGAAATTGATAATCTGTCGGATGAATAATTTAAAAAGCCATTCCTTACTTTTGAAATTTCATCAATAGAAACATTTAGTTTAATGATGTTCTTTTAAAGGGTAAAACTCTTTCCATAAATTTTGTCTTTCTATTACCTGTGTGTGTGTCTCTTTTACTCTTTATATAATATTAATACAAATATAAAACTTCGTCATTAAGCTGTTTGGTATTATATTCAGAACCACAGCTCCAGAGCTTCAAACCTTTTTGTAATCATTCGATCCACTTGTCAGGAGATATCAACAATTGTCTGCAGATTTTCAAATTTTTGTTATTTTTATCTAAAGTTAAAAAAAACTAATTTATGCTCTTTTTATTAGTGTTGAATTTTATTTTCTTTGTATGTTTGTACTCCTGTACCTGCATGTATATTCATTTAAACAACATTTCTTAAAAAAACATAGCCATGTAGGTAATATCAGACAGATTTTAGTCAACAATACAATAATCCTCACTCATACACACAGTAAAAACAACCTTCAGATATTGGAGGCCATCTACATTAAATCCAAACAACCCACACTTAATAAAATCACGTTTAACCAGCATAATAAACCTTATCCAAATGTTGGACAAGTTTTGTCTTTATTTTCACCTGAAATTAAAGCCAAAATACAGTGTTTAGAACGGCTCATGATTAAACATAATAGACATTCATTGTCTGTTATATTTCACAATATATGTTTAGTATATTTAGACGTATAGAATGTTGTGGTTATTTCTTTTTGTTCATAATTTTCTTGTCTTCTTATACTCTAGCTATTCCTTTGCCTTCTTTTCTCTCTCTCTCCGCTCTGAGAGTAAGTGATAATGTAGTTTATTGCTACTATCTATGTAGAAGTTCGATATTTTGGACACCAATTTTTATTATAAATAAGTGTTATGACTTATTTTAATTTTAACTTCAAATGGTAATTTAAATAGGCATTATTAATCTCTATTTTCTTGTCTTGTTTAATTGTCTAGAAAATGCTTGTAATTAAGCCTGAACTTATTCATGATGTAACATTTCACCACTTGTTCTTGTAAGTTGAGTCAGAAGAAAACTCATCAAATTTAATGTGGTTTGCACAACTAATTCTCACAAGACATATTCAAAAAACAAAAACTTTTCCGAATTATCTGATGCTTGTCGATTGCCTTCACCTGAAACTGACTTGCTTAATTAAGAAAAGAAAAAATCTCATTGGTTATTTTTAATTTGCCCTTTTAAAAAAAAATTCTTCTAGATGACATTTTGGTCATGAATCATGAATGTTTTTTTTTATCTACCAAATACTAAAAGAAACTTAGTTACATTCTGAGAATTAAGGAATATAGCTATGTGAAAAGATTTGGCAGACTCTTGCTCACTGTAGCCTAATTGGTAATGCAGCTGCTTAAAAGTTAGTCTTTTCTGTATGAATTTCTGGAATTATCAGTTATTATTTACACTTTGTCTAATATCCTCATCTTTGTTATCACATTTCATCTGGTGTTTGTTGATTTGAGTGACATTCAGGGAATTTTGAATTGAACCCTTTATTGCATGCAAGTCAATCACTCATTCTGCTGTCTCTGGATATCTCATCATCTTATTTAGTACTGCTCAGTTGCTGGTTGTCATTGCTTGCTTTCTTTCTACTGCATCTGTGTCTGGGAATTAACAGATCTCACAATTACTATGCCATCATGTTCACAAACCATGACTTTAATCCATAAATAAATAACCTATCAAATTAAAGCGTTGGTTTATGGATTTGGTAACAATAGTCAGTGTGTAAATACATTGCATAAATAGTTGGTCATATTTTATTTCTGATCTGCACACCTGACTAATGATTAGAAAATGATGACCTGGAAGTTGCAAATTTAAAAAAAAATGAAATAATTCACATTTAATGATAAATTAGATGGTCTTCAAGTTTTTAGATAGGTTTTTTTTTTTCTTTTTAAATTCTATGCTGACAAAACATTTTAAAGATAAATATGTCATATACACTTCTTCATGTGCCATGTTCCTTCAAGACGTAGGTGATCATGGACTTCCACTTGGCTCTGTCTCTTGTCGCTCTCAGTATTTTTTCTCGTCGTATTTCTTCCAAGCCCCGCTCTGTCAACCATTTTCTCACGCCAATAAATCTAGAATATAAATGGATAGAAAGCAGCATGACCTCAAAGTGAGGGATCATTTTATATATTGATTATAATAGGGACTTGGTCCCCCACTTTATATCCACATTATAATTTCTGTTTTGTTTATCAAATTCTGATTAGGTATGAATCCACCTTTTCTCATAACTGGTTAGCTACACAGAAATGCTTTTAGTTTTATTTCTTCTTCTTTTTCTTCATGTGCCATGTTCCTTCAAGACGTAGGCGATCATGGACTTCCACTTGGCTATGTCTCTTGTCGCTCTCAAAATTCTTCCTTTTAGTATCTCTTCCAAACCCCACTCTGCCATTCATTTGTTTAGGCCTATCAAGTAAGTCTTGTACTGCTTTCTCCTGTCTCTCTTTCCCTCTCTGTCCTATAAGGATTAAATTTTCCAGGCCCAGCTTCCTCATTACATGTCCCAGGAACTTCATCTTCCCCATGTTAAGTATGAGTTTTCTCCTCGTTTCCATCCTCTCCAACACCTTGTTGTTAGTCATGTGCTCAGTCCATGGTATCCTCAGCATCCTTCTGTAAAATCACATTTCTGCTGCCTCAAGCCCCTCCTTCCTTCTTGAGGAAATCATTCCGCATTCACTTCCTTACAGAAGGACAGACATCACATAGCAACCAAACACTCTCTTTTTTGTTTCCAATGAAGTTTTCTTGTCTTCCAGCACTCCGGCTTTGAAATGCGCCCTTGGCCATGCCAATGCATCTTTGGATCTCAACATTGCATTTTCCATCCTCTGTTGTTACACTCCTCAGTTATTTAAATTTTTTTACTGGTTTTATTTTAGTTTCTTCGATTTATAGTTCGCATTTTGGGGTCTTCTTTTTGCTGTTGACCATACATTGTTTTCTTGAAGTCTATGCTTAGTCCTTTCTTCTCACTTTCTCTTGCTACCTTCTGTAGAAGGTCCTGCATTCTCTTTTCTGTGTCTGCTATCAGCACTGTCATCAGCATATCCTTCATTGTTGAGATTGTGGCTACCAATGACGAATTCCTGGCAAGGGTTTTATTTCTCTCTGAATTATTCCACTGTATAAGTTGAAAAGATCTGTTGAGAAAACACATTCTTGTCTTAAGCCCCTTTCTGTTTTTGTATACCTGCTGAATTCATTTCTTATCCGTATGCAAGCGGTTTGCTGCCACTATATATTCTTGACTATTCTAACAACTTTTCCAAAAATGTCAAGGTTGTCAATCATCAAGTCTTTGTGTCATACGTTGTCATATACCTTTGCATCGTCTATAAAGCACAGATAGTTTCTTTTGCATTTCTATTGCCCTTTCAATTAGCATCCTGAGCATGAATATTGCGTTCCTTGTTCCAGTATCTTTAACAAAGCCACACTGTTCTTGTCCTGTCTCTGAACCAATTCTGCTGCATGCTCTGTTCATCAGAATTCAGATGATGAGTTTTGTTATGTGGCTCATTAAGCTGATTGTTCAGTGGAGTTCACATTCCTTTGCACCTGGCTTCTTAGATAATGCTATGAAAATTCATCTGTTTAGGTCTTCCACTGTTGTAGATTTCATTTATTATTTCTGTGAGCCTGTCTATGCTAAATCTTTTAAAGGCATCATCTTTATTACAATCCCATCGAGTCCTGCTACTTTATTTCTGTTCTATTTGGCCATTGCAGATTTCACTTCGGTTTTTTTAATATTTCTGGTCCATCCATATTTTTGTGTATTGTTGGTTGCTCTCTCTTGTCGTGAAAGAGCTTAAGAGTATACTCATCCCATCTCTGAAGTATTTTTTTTTCTAGGATGAGTGTACCATCATTGGCTTTTATATATCCTGTTACTGAGCATGTTTTTTGTTCTGTTAGTTCCTTTATTTTTTATACATATCACCATTATTTATCATGCTCAGTCTTTGTACTTCAGCACATTTGTTGTTGAGCCATCTTTCTTTAGTCTATCTGCATTTTTTCCTTATTTACTTGTGTATTTTTTTTGTATTCCATTCCATATCTTGGCATTGTTTTTTGTCACTTTTGCATCAAGTCAAGAATCTCTTCAGTGATCCACTCATTTTTCTTTTGACGCAATTTTTCCTTTGGGATGATGTCGTTTGCTGATGTCACTAGAGCTACTCTTGGTGCATTCCATTTTGAGCTTCCGTTTCCAATTTGTCTTTTGTATTTCATTTTCACTCTGTCCATATACATTTCTTGCCGGTTTGGGTCATTCATAAGTCTATTGTTGTGCAGTCTTAGGGCTGTGATAGTTTTCTTTAATCACCTCAGTTTTATCCTTACTTTGCATAAAACTGGTATGTGGTCACTTCCGCAGTCAGCACCTGGGTAGGCTTTGCCGTGAAGAACTGCGTTTCTGAATCAGAATCTATCTGTTTTGCTTCCTTCAGCAACACATTAAATCTAGACAAAATTACAAGCATACATTTACCAGACTAATTCACTTTTGGTCACAAGTGGCATTGTGCATGGAACACCCTCATTTATTTGTTTACACGGGTGTCTTTGGTGCAACTCCATCAATTTTGTGTAAATTCTTACCTATTTTGTTTAAATTTAGTTATAGCTTCCAAGCAAAGTACAAGTGTCTATAATATTGTCAAGTGTGTATTATTCAATCATTTAATTTTTTTTTTTTAAATCCGTGTATCCCAAGTAATTGTGCGTTATGCGGATGTGCGTTGTGGTGCAGTGGATATTGGCTTAGAATGAGAAATCAGGGAGCCGAGTTTGAATTCCAGTTAAATTCCTTGCATTCACTTACGCACAAACACCCTTGGGAATGGAATTAATCCGTCTCTTCCCTGCAGTTATGGGTTAAATAATTGAGCAGTTTGGGTTCTATAGCCTTGGCTGGCAACCAGTCTATCGCAAAAAGTAATGGCAACTTATGGCGGGATAATAATTTGCCCAGTCAGTCATGTCTCCTTCAAGACATGATCGCCCAAGTGTGTATCACGTATGGCACTTAACTGACTGACTGACCCCAAGGAAGTTAATGGTGTCCTTAAAACAAAGGGCTACTGGGCATGACATGAAAGATATATAATTAGTGAGTCAGAAGCATGTTATTGAACTGTTATTATTACAAGAGTTGGTCTGGCAAAACAGATAATCTGGCACAGTTCTGGAACAAAGGATACCCTCTTGAAAATATAGAAAAAAGAAAACAAACCTTGATATTTAGTATCAGTGTACAAAAAGATAAAGAATGGTCTTTGTTGGAAACTCCTTGCCAGATTGCATGGGGAATATGGCAAGTGCCTTCAGTCAAAACCTTAATGTCAGTGACATCTGTAGAATGTTTGAGTGGATTTCCTTCTTTGAGAGAAAAACCTGCTGATGACCTACATACATACATATATATATATATATATATATATATATATATATGCATTGTTCATTCAGTAATGAATTAAAACACTCTCAGCTATTGGGCATGTATAATGATAATATACATGCTAAAAAGTTTGCCTACTTCTATTGAGCGCCCATAGCTCAGAGGTAGAATTGCCGACTGACACCAATTCGTTTGGGTTTCAATCCTGGGTAAAAAGCAATCGGATGTCTAACCATACTGATGAGCTGTGATACAGCGAAACAGATCTGTCTGCAGATATATATATATATATATATACACGCACACATCTGTTGAAAAGTTCTCAACCAAACAAGAAGGGATTAAAGAATAAACTATTGATTTTTTATTATTTGCTATGGCCTTGTAATTGTTTTGTACTTTCTCAACATTTACCTAAAAAATTTCTGCTTACTGAATTTTCATTTTAGTTTGATTTCTTTCTCAAAAAATGTCAACATGGCATTTATTTAAATATCAGAAAAATATTTTTTATTTTTATTTTTTTTTATTTTCCAGGTAAAAGTTTAAAAACGAAGCAGCTGCAGGTGGACAATTATGGCGAAGAGTGTGAAATGACGATGTGATTCTTACGTGTATATTCTTGGATCCAGAAAGTGCGAAATGAAGAAAACATCCTAGAGAAACTGTCAACAATAAAAGCGAAATGAAATTGAAACAACTGGAAACATTTCTGTTCGACTCTCTTTTGAAGAGAGTAAACAACGTACTAGGCAGTAGCATGAAAGAATGAATTGAACATTAAAGATGAATGGCTCAAGAGAAATTAAAATCATCAGTTAAAATTTGTAACAGATACTTCTGTGTAAATACCAGATTAAGATGAAGCTGCTTATTTAACTTAGCTCAATACCTTCTTGTATGGTACATCCACTGAGGATTACACTCTCAGCTCAAATAGTCAACAAGAGGCAAATAAAAATATTGAGAAAATTTAAAAAAAAAAAAAAAGAATTATTGTTTAAATTATAGAGTTAGTAGAAACTATTGAGATTTCCTAGAGTGTAAACAATTCAACAGAATTTGTAATATCAGTTGGATTATCTTTTTTATAATCCAGACTCACATCTTCTATGTGTCTTGTCCTTTCAGGACATAGGCGATCATGGCCTTCCACGTCTCCCTATCCCTGGAGGCTCTTAGCACGCTTTCTCCTGTAATGTCTCGCAGCCCCTATTCTGTCATCCACCAGCTCAGGCCCTTCAAATATGTTATCCACTGCTTTCCTCTGTCTCTTTTTCCCTTCTATATGACCTGTTAGTATCAGATTCTCCAAGACCCCTTCCTCATTGCATGTCCCAGGAACTTCAGCTGTCTCTTCCTGATGCTCAGTAATAATTTCCTTTTTGTTTCCATCCTTTCCAAAACCTCATCATTGCTCACATGCTCGATCCATGATATTCGCAGCATCCTTCTGTAGAACCACATTTCAGTTGCTTCAAGTTTTGAGCCTCATGACTGCTTCAGCAGTGATTGTAGGTAGCAAAATTTTACCCTGACTCTTTACTTAGAATCTTGTCAGGTTAGTTTGAAGAGAAAAATTGCCAAAAATGCATGTACAATTGTAAAAGAAATCCTCACAAACACATATGTTATCCATTCAGCACAACCCCACTTGATAGACTGACTCATTAAGTTGGGAGTCATGCATTACTTTTGTTCTATTGATAGATTTTTTTTTTATAATCGTGTCACCCCAAGCAAGGCATTTTACTACCACTGTTGTGCAGGAGGTTATATAGGAGGAATGTTATGAGAAAGAGTTACAGGGGGTGTCAGGAAGAGGGTAAGAGAAAGATGAGAATACTGACGAGAGTGGGGTGAACGGAGAAAGCATGAGAGAGAGAGGGGATTCAAGTTAGTGAGACAGGAGATGACTATTGACTTTATATTTGAATTTTTGAAGATTGTAGCTGTTGAGAAAGCAAGTAAGCGGAAGGGAATTCCACAGGCGAGAAGTGCAAGAAAAGAAGCTGGTGGAGTAGAATTTACGTTTACAATTTATTGGTTTTGCACTAGTTGCTAATCTTGTGGCTCGAGTAAATTCATGTATAGGGGGTACCAGTGAGCTAAGTTCATCAGAGCAGAAGCCGTGAAATTATTTCTGATCATTTAATGATTTCTATTTTTTTTTTACACACACTGGAAGATATTTTTAATAAAAAGAATAAGGATGGATGACAATTGACTTTTGATTTGAAGAAGTTAAGTCTAGTGTTTAAGGAAGTATTCAAGTGGGAGTCTACTCTACAAAGTAATAGTTCTTCGGAAAAGGCTGTCCAAGTTGAACTTCCTTTTTGAACACATGGGAAATGGTAGTGATTTAACTGTGGAAACAGCATGACATGTCCTAGCTTCAAAGATATAAAATAGTGGCTGTAAAAAATGAATCTCCTCTGAAGTGGCCTGAAACATTTGGGAAAAGAGTCGAGAATAAGTATTCCCCTCCCACAAGATCATGGGAAAATCTCTCAAGGCTTGGAAGTGAGGATTGAACAGAGCTGTTTATTTTTCTACCATATTTGATCCATTTATTTTTATCTCTCAATGTAACAGCAACAAACCTTCATGTGAAGTGGACGTATCTGTCTGTATAGCATATTTTTACCCATATTTCACAAACTACCAATACTTGTACCAAGCTTGACCCGAAAAAAAATTATAATTTTAATTATAAATAGGGGTGTAATATATGCAGAATTGTGGTATCTGGTTAGCAAATATTTTACCAATTTACTATTAGTTGCACCAAGACTATCAAGAATTTATTTCTAGTGACAAAGCACTACACATAAAAGGCTAAAACCAGTTTAACCTGAACAATTCGATATGGATTCATTTTCATTCACTTCTCAAAGAATGTGATGCTTCATGTTTTATTGTTACGTGAAAATTTATTATGATTTTAATTGTTTAGTTTTCTTTTTATTCATCTTCTTTTCTGCTTTTGCTTCTTTTTTTAAATATTTTCTCTCTCTCTCTCTCTTTTCTCTCTCTCTCTCTCTCTCTTTTTCTTTTTCTCTCTCTCTCTCTCTCTCTTTTCTTTTTTCTCTCTCTCTCTCTCTTTTCTCTCTCTCTCTCTCTTTTCTCTCTCCTCTCTCTCTCTCTCTCTCTCTCTCTCTCTCTCTCTCTCTCTCTCTCTCTCCTCTCTCTCTCTCTCTCCTCTCTCTCTCTCTCTCCTCTCTCTCTCTCTCTCTCTCTCTCTCTCTCTCTCTCTCTCTCTCTCTCTCTCTCTCTCTCATTCCTCTCTCTCCTCTCTATCATTCCTCTCTCTCCTCTCTATCATTCCTCTCTCTCCTCTCTATCTCTCTCTCTCCTCTCTCTCTCTCTCTCTCTCTCTCTCTCTCTTTTCTCTTTTCTCTCTCTCTCTCTCTCTCTCTCTCCTCTCTCTCTCTCTCTCTCTCTGTTTCCTCTACTCAATCATGCACAATATCCCACAGCTGACTTAGTAACTTTATAAGAGAAAGTCTGTTCACACATGTCTGTGAGAGTATCCATGATTGGCTGTCCAGTAGCATCAAGAAAAATCAACCATTTTTTTTTTGACATCCAGAATAGTTGGCTATATTTCAGACATCAAAATTATCTTTGAGGAAATTTCACTTGGTAACTGTTTTGTTTTTAGTAACCTGCAATTCTAGGTTGTTTTTTTTTTATATTCTTATTATATTATTCTTATATTATTATATTTTATATTATATTTTTATATCTTGTATATTTTTGTATCCAAATATTGAAATAACTTGGTAGAAACTGCTAATGCATTGTATTTTACAAGCCAGTGTTGCCGCTGCTCTCTTCCCCATTAAGTCACCTGGGCTATGTTCGAGGAAAGATGAGTTAGGTTCTGGTCATTTACAGTTTTGGAATGGCATTGATAAACTGCATAGATATTCACAAATGATCAAGTGTATGTTCTTAGGCAAATCAACCAATTTTCATTTTCGTAACCTGGAAGTTTGGATTCCATTTGGATTCATTACATTCACTTATGTGCAAATACCTTTGGGAAAGGTATGAATCCATCTCTTCTCTCTCCAACTATGAGTTGAATATCAGGACAGACACGGTTCTATGGCCTTGATTGGCGGCCAGTCTACTGCAGGAAAATCTTGTGCCTAGTCAGTCATGGATTTGTTGCTCAAGCATTTGACTGACTGAACCTGAATTTATAAGGGTTTGTTTTACTTTTTTTCTTTCTCGGTTTTATTTTTCTAGTATATTTTTGTCTCTAAATATTGAAATAAATTTCTAGAAAATATTTACATATTGTATTCAGAGAAATGTCTCGAGCAATGTCTGTCATTCGAGTCAGTGAAGTTGATTGGAGGTAATTTAAAGAGAGCATTTTATTTAATTTATTTTTAAAAAATGGCAGCTTTTAAACATGTGAATTATTCATGTGTAATTTATATTAGGAAGCATTTCTTGGTTGACTTGGCCTCATATTTACCTGATCTTTGGGACTTGGATTGGAGCAGAAATCATGAAGAATTATGTTTTAAATTTTACTAAAGTGTTAAAATTGTTTAATTAATATATAGTAAAAAGGTTTTTAAAAATTTGTGTGATTAAGAAAATATATAGGATTTGCTAAGACTGAAGTCTTTTAGTTTTTTATATCCCAACTATGGTTTAAATACCAAGATATGCTGGGTTCTAGCCATGGGTGACAGCTAGTCTAAGAGAAGAAAATCTCTTAATTCCAAAATGGAGAAATCATCACTCTATCTTTCCTAAGAAATCATGGTAATTCACAAATTATAAAGAAAAGGGATATGTGGAGAGTCATGATTGCCTACATGCACATGGTAGATAAAGTGCTCATAGTTCTACTCTCTTTGGTTTTCTGTTCCCATGGCCTTGTAGCAGACTTACCGACACTCAGTGATTGATTATTTATACACCTTATGGATGTTCTCTAGAAATAAAATGTGACCTGGTTTAATTAGCCTCATGGTCAGTATTGCAAAACCCTCTGAACATCAAACTTCTATAAATAATCTGGTAAATTAAGCAGCTAATAATTGTTTTAAAATAAGAAAAATTTATTGAAGACCTGTTATATTATGTGAGTGTCATGGTTAGCAAACTAATTTGGGCTCTCTGACCTTTGTTGGCAACCAGTCTAGGAGAAGGATAGTATTGAATTAAAAACTATGTATAAGGTAACAGGAAAATTACTCATTATCTTAAGTCATTGCAATTCACAGATAAATCTTGCTCCTTTCTAACTCGTTCATCTTTCTCTTCACTCTCCTCCTATCTAATCTTTTTACTCTTATGTAGTCCCCTGCACATCAGTGGCGTTAGTGCCTTGCTCAGGATAATACGATTAAAAATAAAAGGAATCTGTGGCAAGCTATGAATGCCAATGTCTTAAGACATGGCATTAGGTTGCTTTTTATTTATTTATTTTTATTACTAAAATTCACCCAATACAAGGCTTGTGAGTCACTCAAGATGGAAGGTTATGGAATGAAATGTATTATGTAATTATAAGAAGAGGAGGAAGAGAAGATAAATAACAATTCGCTTGATGAGATTAAAATATGTCAGGGCCGAGAATTTTGTTAACATACAAACTCTAGTAGTGCTTGTTTATGCAATCGGTGACATTACAGGTGGGATATATGAAAGAAACATTAAAACTTTTATTCATTCTAATTTTTGCATAGATAGTGTCTGGTGTCCCTATCCTGGTTGTTTCAGTTTTTTTGTTTTTTTTTTATGTCCTCTTTATCTATATCGTATTTAGCTAGTGTCTGGTATTAAATGAGCAAATATTTTACAAAATCTACAGGGTTCACTTACGCTTGGGGAAATATAGTAGTTAATTATCCCCTATATATCTTAACAAAATTATATGAAATTTACTGCTTAACCAAATGATTGAATTTGCACTCACCAGGTAACTATATTAACTTAAAACTTATATCAACAGTCAGGTGTTGCAATTTTGGGAGCCCTTCATCTAAAGCCTCTTCTTTCATAATTGTTAATATAATTGTTAATATAACCAAAATTAATATAACCATAATTGTTAATATAACCAAATGATTGAATTTGCACTCACCAGGTAACTATATTAACTTAAAACTTATATCAACAGTCAGGTGTTGCAATTTTGGGAGCCCTTCATCTAAAGCCTCTTCTTTCATAATTGTTAATATAATTGTTAATATAACCAAAATTAATATAACCATAATTGTTAATATAACCAAATGATTGAATTTGCACTCACCAGGTAACTATATTAACTTAAAACTTATATCAACAGTCAGGTGTTGCAATTTTGGGAGCCCTTCATCTAAAGCCTCTTCTTTCATAATTGTTAATATAATTGTTAATATAACCAAAATTAATATAACCATAATTGTTAATATAACCAAATGATTGAATTTGCACTCACCAGGTAACTATATTAACTTAAAACTTATATCAACAGTCAGGTGTTGCAATTTTGGGAGCCCTTCATCTAAAGCCTCTTCTTTCATAATTGTTAATATAATTGTTAATATAACCAAAATTAATATAACCATAATTGTTAATATAACCAAATGATTGAATTTGCACTCACCAGGTAACTATATTAACTTAAAACTTATATCAACAGTCAGGTGTTGCAATTTTGGGAGCCCTTCATCTAAAGCCTCTTCTTTCATAATTGTTAATATAATTGTTAATATAACCAAAATTAATATAACCATAATTGTTAATATAACCAAATGATTGAATTTGCACTCACCAGGTAACTATATTAACTTAAAACTTATATCAACAGTCAGGTGTTGCAATTTTGGGAGCCCTTCATCTAAAGCCTCTTCTTTCATAATTGTTAATATAATTGTTAATATAACCAAAATTAATATAACCATAATTGTTAATATAATCCTGATGAATGTTATCAATAATCTTTTTTATTTCTTACCCTTGAGGGATAGATCAAGAATCTGGAGCTCCATGGAGAGGTGTTCGAATGAAGGATCATGATGAGCACAAATAGTGATTAATATTTTGTTTGTAGGATTTCTGCATATTTAAGCATTTTTTCCTTTATAAAACTAACGACAATGACAAAAGAGAAAATTTTATGTGCCTATTTTGTGCACCAGAATGCTGCTTTGTCATGTCTCTTCTAGGGTCGTAGAAAGTTTCTAGCCTTCGTGACATCAGACTTTCTCTCGAATAAGCCCAGCTGAGGGTGATCCTTTCTCAACTAACATTTTGGCATAGTAATGATTGCAGGATGTGCATTATGGCGCAGTGGATATCAGCTAGGAACAAGAAATCAGGAAGCCGAGTTTGACATGCAAATCGTCTCTTCCCTCCAGTTATGGGTTAAATAACAGGACAGATGGGTTCTATAGCCTTGGCTGGCAGCCAGAAAGTAATGGCAACCTACTGCAGGATAATCTTCTGCCAAATCAGTCATGTCTCTTTCAAGACATGATCGCCCAAGCGTGTATCATGTATGGCACTTAACTGACTGAATGGTTGCAAGAGGCCTATGCAAATGAGATCATTTTATTCAAATCCTATGTAGCAATTCTTACCAATCAGGATTAGTTTAAATTTTTTAACTATTGGTGTTTAGGCCAACCAGAGGGACAAAATTCATTTTGTCTTTTAAAAGAAAAATATATATAAATAGTCAGTTAAGTGCCATACGTGATGTTCACTTTGGGCGATCATGCCTCGAATGAAACATGACTGACTGGGCAGGAGACTATCCCACAGTAGGTTGCCATTGTTTTCTGTGGTAGACTGATTGCCAGCCAAGGCTATAGAACCCAAGGAGGGAAGAGATGGATTCATACCTTTCCCAAGGGTATTTGTGCGTAAGTGAATGCAAGGAATTCAACTGGAATTCGAACTCAGCTCCCCGATTTTTATTTCCGAGTTGATATCCATTGCACCACGCTGCACATCCTAACTAACTAAAATAAAACAAGACATCTTATTTGATTTGAGTTTTTAGTTATAAAAAAATGAAATGGAATGCAGGAATCTCTTGCATAATGCATTTTCGATTAGTGCACTAAAATTTTTATATACCAAAATTCAATCAGTGCATGCATAATACTCAGTTAGAATTCTTCAGTTTAACCATAGTAAAATTGATTTTTTTTATAGTTACCAATGTACACATTAGCCACATTAATCAAGGGATTTCTGTCTGTTAAAAAAAGCAGTTTTTCATTGCAAACTTTCGCACACACCTCATTTTACAATTGAAAAAGAAAATAGTAATATTTAAGTATTTTCAATTATTTCTATTTATCTTTGTAAACTTCTTTCCTCAATATTTAGAAAAAATATTTTTGTGCTTTTCCCAAGCAATGTAGGTTCCAGACCCCCTTGACATTCTACTCCCCCTCTCAGGTTCACATCAGGTATTATTACTTATCAGATAGATCTCATTTTACTACAAAAAAATTTTTGCAAGTTTGTTTTTGCTAAATCTCAGTGTTTTCCAATTTTCCTTTTTTTTTTCTGCCTCCTGAAAAGAATTTGCCTTTTCTTGCTGATTACTGTTTCCCCCCACCCCTGGCTGCTCAGTTATTGAATACCAAATATATAAGTAAATGCCTAATATTACCATTATCATTACTTCATCATTTTTCTGATAAGTCCAAGAAAAGCAAAGAAGTGAAGTCTTTGAGTTTCCTGCCTTTTTGTATTTGGAATATGCAATCCTATCATTAAAGTGACATAATATGGTAACATATAAACACAGATAACAAGATTAACGTTTTTCCAGTATTTTCCTTGTGTGAAAACACAATTTTGGTTGCTACTTATTTTCCTGCTTATTTGACAAAGAAAGAAAAAGTTTATTTAAAATAGAAGAAAACATCTTTTCTCCTCTTATACAATTTTATTTTCATCTTAAAATTGGTGCAATGATCCATTTTGCTAATATGATAAGATTGTAATCCGTGTCCTTTTGTGAACATTATTAATGTCTGTCTTTTGTTTTTAATCACATTATAAAGTTTCATAGTATGAAAACTTTTAGTTACCTTGCTTATTTGAAGTCTCAAATACTCTTTGGTGTCAGAATGGAAGACTAAACAAGATTCTTTGGCTCTTCTAGCTGAAGACTTTTATCTTCCCTCCCCCATTTGTTTCCTTTCCTCCTCCGCTTCCCCACCATTTATATTTCATCTCTACTCTGCTCCCCTTTTATATTTAATTCTTGTTTTCCTGTCTAGTTTCCCTTCTCCTTCCCTACCTTTCTTCTGCCCTTTTTTTTGACATTTCTCCCTTGTGTTCAGTGGTTTATAGGTTTTCGTTTTGGTGTGGGTGTAACATGAAGCATATAAAAATAAGAGCAAAGTCTCCCTCCAAATCCTAAAATTATGTTTTTTATAATAGTGTTTCCCCATTTTGCTGCCACTGTTGTGCAGGGGGTTACATAGAAGGTAAGTTATGAGAAAGACTGACAGGTTACAGGGGGTGTTGGGAAGTGGGTAAAAGAAGAACTGTGACCATAAACTGAGGGATCAGTTTATGTATTGATTGTAATGTAGAATTGATCCCCCACTGTATATCCACATTATAATTGTATATAATTATTTTTATAATCAAATTACCCCAAGCAAGGCATTTTACTGCCACTGTTGTGCAGGGGGTTACATAGGAGGTAAGTTATGAGAAAGAGTGACAGGTTATGGGGGAGTGTCAGGAAGTGGGTAGAAGAAGGATAAGAATACTGATGAGAGTGGAGTAGATGGAGAAAGGAGCATGAGAGAGAGGATGCAGGTTAGTGAGATAAGAGATGACTATTAACTTTACATTTAAATTCTTGAAGATTGTAGCTGTCAGGAAAGCAAGTAAACAGAAGGGAATTCCACAGGCGGGAAGTTTGAGAAAAGAAGCTGCTGGAGTAGAAATTGTGTTTACAATTTATTGGTTTCACAGTAAAAGAGTGGGACCTAGTTGCTAATCTTGTGGCTCAAGTAAATTCATATATAAGAGGCACCAGTGAGCTAAGTTCATCAGAACAGAAGCCATAAAAGTATTTGTAGAAGAGATATAGAGAAGCCACTTTGCGGTGGTGAGGAAGTGACTTTATCTGAGCTGCCAAGTTGGGATCAATCACATTACAGATTCTCGATTGGATTTTGTCGAGGACCCCTAGGTGGATGTACTTATATAAATTGATTACAAAAATTAAAAACATGAGCAGCTTTGAGAAAGACAACTCGAGAGTGTGGATTAAAATTGACCGTCTGTTGCAATAAACCAGGAAACAATGACATTTTTGGATTCTTCATTTTTGTCAGGTTTCTGTTGGCATCCTGTGAACTACTTTTGCCTTTCTCTTCTGACCTTCAATTCGATAATTTCAAGTTTCTTTCTCCCAATTGTCATTTCTTTTTGTTTTGTTTATTTTGAGTGTATTTAACTTTCCATTGTCTTGAGAGCTGAAAAATTTTTATAATTCTTCTTTGCTCTTGAGAAAAGGAAATGGGATACTTAAGATTTTACTGTATTTGCCAAAGGACCATGTTCACCATTTGGTTATAGAAACCACCAGTAGCCAAATAGATCCAGAAATTATTCACTTTTTGCAGAGGATATCCCTATTTGAATTGGTTACAAAGGATGTCATTCTCAAACTTATTTTCGTAAAAATTAAGTAAAATCGTGTGAAATTCAAATCTTTGTCACAGTCATTAACTTTGATTCTCACTGGGTGCCCATACTTGTGGTCTTCAGCCCAAATGAAGTAACATTTTTAGTATGAGGACCAAAGTCTCTACTAACAGGCTAAAAGTCTTGCAGGCAGTCCATAAAACCACAATGAGACAGACCTCTTACACTTCTTGTTATTTCAAACCTACATAAAAAAAAAAATTAAAATTAAGCAGCTGCACAAAATATTTTTAAAAATTAGGATTAATATTTTACAAAAGCATTATATTTGAAATATCAGTTTAAATTTAAAATCAGACAAAAAAAAAAAAAACCAAAGCTCTGATAATAGTAATTATTTGTACACAACGCAATAATTTTTTTTTTTTTACATTCAAACTTCTCATTTAAAAATGATTATAAAAATCACTTTGATTAGTTCAGACAATTGTTCTTTGTTTACATTCCAACTAATATCCCTATATTTATTATTGCAACACTGTTTCAATTGTTATGTGCCCTCTGGCATTCTTCATCAGTTTGAAATAACCTTCAGGGAATTTTGAACTGAAACCTTTATTTCATCCACAAGGGTAGGTTGTTCTTGATTTGATATCCAGGTTTACGGAGATCTTTATTTTTTTTTTTTTTTTTTGTACTGTTCAATTATTCCTTCCCTGATTTATGAGTCTGTAGTACTTATCCCAGGGATTGAACTCACAACTACTATGTCACCAAATTTTCAAACCAACACCTTTAATCCTCTTGATTGAAACTAGAATTGGAAGCCATGAATCTAAGGTTCTCATTGCGTGCCTGTTATATTTCCTTCACCTGCTGTTTCTTTCTTAGTTCTTTTGCTGAAGCCTTTCCACTACTGCCAAAATATTGTGACAATAACAGTAAAGATGAAGACATTAGTTCAAATGTGAATAATGTCAGTGATCATATTTCCCATCCCCATTGTCCTGGGCATGACAGTAAACTGCATCCGGCAGCAAGGCTTCTGATCAGGAGGGTGTGAGGAGCATGGAACCACCTCAGGTCCACCCTGACCCAGAGTGGTAGCACCTGTTTGGGTTCTGGCTATAGGCAAATAGTTAACTGCCAAACTGGGGTCAAAACACCATGAAAGTATAGAAATACACTTTTATAGAAATATATCCATAAAAAATAGACTTTTAAAGAAAAATATACATTGTTGAAGACAAAATTATTCCCATAACACATTTTTGAAGGAAAAAAAAATTATTCCCAGCAAAACATTTTTGAATACAAAACTAGAAGACATTTTCAGTTTTCTAAAAAAAAAAATAAAATAAAATAAAATAAAAACAAAAAGCCTGACTAAATAAACCTTCTCATTATAACCAAACATTAAAAACAATATCTTAAAACTCCCACATTTTTGGCATTAAATAATCCACCATGGTTGATATGCCGTTAAACAAGACTCAAACTCCCATCCGCAAAATTCAGTTTTGTTCATTTTGCTATGGTTGTTAATATATACAGTATAAGTTTATGATAGTAAAACAAAATAAAACTGTGGCACAATTAGAATAAGGATCTGTCTGAAAAAGTAATCAGTTATTTGATACTAGCAGTATAGCCTGGCGTTGCTCGGGTGTAATGAAAGCTTTAAAACTAATCCATGATCCTGGAGCTCAGACTCTTTGGACGTTAACACGAAAGACTAAAAAGCAATAGTTATTTCCAGTTAAAGCGAAACCGTAGACTGAAAGAAAAATGAATGGATGTAAATCAAATTTTGGTTTCCTGGAATCGATATCAAATTTTCTTAGCACACTTTCTCCTGTTACACCACGCAACCCTCATTCCGTCATCCACCTGATCAGGCCCTTCAAATATGTTATTCGCTGCTTTCCCCTGTCTCTTTTTCTTTCTATTTGGCCTGTTAGTATCAGGTTTTCCAAGCCCTCCTTCCTCATTGCATGTCCCAGGAACTTTAGCTGTCTCTTCCTGATGCTCAGTATTAATTTCCTTTTCGTTTCCATTATTTCCAAAACCTCATCATTGCTCACATGCTTGATCCATGATATCCGCAGCATCCTTCTGTAGAACGACATTTCAGTTGCTTCAAGTTTTTCCTTCATCTTCGATGATATTGTCCAGCATTTACTGCCATATTGAAGAACTGACAACATATAGCAATCCGGTACTCTCTTTTTTGTTTCAAGCGAAATTGTCCTGTTTCTTAATACTTTACTCAACTTCTGGAATGCTTCCTTTGCCATGCCAATTCACCTTTGGATCTCTGTGTCGCATTTTCTGTCTTCTGTTAGAACACTTCCCAGATGTATTTACAAATATTAAAATTATATAAGTATGCAATGAATTAAATGTTTTAAATCTGGCCAAATTATGAACAGGGACCAAGTTCCAATAAAATTTTAAATACCATTGAAGAAATTATTTTAAAATATTTCCTGCGAGAAAGAAAAGGCTCTTTTAGGTTTGCAAATCTTACATGCCTTCTATTGCAGCAAGCCAGTTCCAGTCTATCTGCAAAGTCCTCTTATTTTACAAATTAGAAGAACTTCAGACTTTATAAATCTTTTGAGAAAATTGTCTTGAACTGGATAAAGTTCCAGGCCCAGCCAAGAATTGTTCATTTGATTTTCCTTGCTGGGCGAGTGGCATTTTATACATCGCCAAATTTGGTAATTAGAATTCCAAATGCATTAGTGTCTCTGAAAAGCTGTCTGATCTAAAATGCTTACTTAAAAAAAAAAAAAAATCATTTTACAGCCCCTTTCCCCACAGACAAAATGTTGTGAGTCTCTGTTTCCATAGCACGTGTTCTGACTAGCTATATTTCTTGGTCTCACCGACCCTGACCTTAGCAACTGGGACCCACTATACCATGTAGACAAGAGTGAATCATCACCATTTTCTTCATATTTCATTAGTAAGAAGTAAGTTTCACTTGGAAAACTTCTGGGGTGATAGAGAGGTGTTTTCTCAATCACTGTAATCTTGACCTTTTCAAGACTAGTTAGCTGTTATCTTTGCTGCATAATCCTATGAACTTCACTTCTTGCCTTTTCTTTTCAACATCACACAATAATCCTCTACCTTAAGTGACTCTTGAGCCTTGTATTAGGCAAACATTAGTATAAAAAAAATGTTTTAATGTTTAATTTGTTTTTTAATGAACTGATGTGTATTTAAACTAATAATACTTTCCGTGCAGTGGTTATGCTAATCTCCCAAGTCATTGAGAGTAAGTTTAGGCCAATAAATAGATTCGGAGTTCCTATCCTAGAGGGATGATAATTAGCATGTTCATCACCCTTAATTATTGGTACTTAGTTTCTGAGTGTCCTATGAATTGATAAAATTGGTTTAATAAAATCACACACACACTCACACACTGTTCTTCTGTAATAATAAATAGTAATAACTAATGTAGAAAAAAGCTAGCCTTTGCCAAGGGTGACAATGGGCATAACAGGTTTGTATTGTTAATTTACCTGGATAATAGATTAGTTATAGAGAGTGTTTTAACTAGATATTAACTCACCCACTCTCTTCTGCATTGCTGTTAATTTTTCAGATCTCGGCTGATTGAATAGTGCATGGAAAATGGCTTCATACTTTGCCCAAGTAGACATAAGCAGCCTCAGCTGAAATTTGAACTCGGTTTGCCAGCTCTATTTTCTATGCTGACAATCATTGTTAGTTTGCACCTCCATTTAGTGTGTGTATATGTGTATATATATATATATATAGAGAGAGAGAGAATGCAGGGAGAGGTAGATTCATGCCTTTTGAAAATGGTATTATTGCTTGTTAAATATGAGTTGGAATTTTTTTTGCAGGGGGCTACATAAGAGGAGAGTGAAGAGAAAAAGAAACCGAGACTAGAAGTGTCAGAGAATGAGTAGAGAATGATGGGAATGCTGGTGTGAAGAGAGTTGCATGAGAGTAGAGTGAAAAAGAAAGAAGATTCAAAGGGTGTTGGGGGAAAGGATAAGAGAAGTATAGGAGTCAAAGGGATAAGAGATGGCAATTGACATTTGAAACTTGGTTTGCTAGTTCTATTTTCTATGGTGATAACTGTTGGGGATCACCCCTTTATTGCACAATAAATGGACTCATCTAAGGTGTACAAATAATCCTGCTTATTCAGAGAGCAGGGGGGAAAAGAGTTTTAAAGAGTTCAGTTGGACCGCCACTTAGTTGGTCAGTAAGAATATAGACTTATTACCTGGACTTACATCTCATCTACAAGATTGTATGTATTTGATTCTTACTAAGAGTATTCCTAGTACTCCTGAATCTACTAACCGTGTTCCAGTTTGTATATATTTTGTTCCATATACTTATATTTTATCTCTCATATCTGTTTTTTGTTATTATTTTGTGTGGTTTCTAAAAAAAAGAATCCACAACAATAACCATTATACTACATTGTACAGACATTTAGTGTGCATATATATATATATATATATATATATATATACACACACACACACACACACACACACACACACAGAGTCTAGTTCGTAAACGGTGAGGATAATCCAATAAGATTAACTTAATATGTAATATTAAGTGTTCTATCTATATAGAGAGCTCAATGGATGTTATCCAGAGCAATATTATATTTATAAAGGAAAACTCAACATGTCATTTCAAGTGGTAATAAACTATAGTTCATTTCTATGAGCTGATTAGCTCATTTCATCAGACCTTAAAATATTCCTTCCATTTGGTACAAAAAATTTTGCCGGAATGAGAATTTTCTTTAACTGAAGAGAAGGATAAAAATAAAAAATAAAATAAAATAAAATAAATTAAAAATAGGAAGAAAGAAAAGGGAAAGAGGAAAAGAGTCCGACTTAGGCATTGGCGTCAGATCTGTCTGGGATTGCCCAGGCCGTCGTGAAGAGTTTGACCTGTAAAAGAATTTCTAATTCTTTGGGTACTGGTGTTTGACCCCATAAAACCAACCTATCCATTTATACTAACTTATTATTGTGTGTATAAGGGGGCACCTATATATATATATATATATATATATATATATATATATATATATATATGTGTGTGTGTGTGTGTGTTTGATAGAATGTAGAGAGAGCTGGTTTCATGCCTTTTTTCTAAAGGCATTAGTGCTAAGTTTATAAGCAGTACCAACTCATATTTGAACTTGGTTTGCCAGTTGTATTTAACCATTTATGCTACCATGCATCTCCATTTAGGCTATGTATATAGTGTAGGGAGAACTGGATTCATGCCTCACACTTTTGATAACTAAGATAATTTATTACAGCAATATATCTGTTATGCTTTTATCTACTACCTTGTTGATGATACTGAAGTTCAGTTTCAAATAAATAATTTTCAGAATCAAATCCAATAGCCTTTAGTCCGTTTTATGAACCGAATAAGAATATCTGTTTTATTGGCTATCCTAAATCTGTGTTAGATTGAATTCAATAAAACTTTTCTGACCTGTCTATTATATACTTACCATGTGTTTTTTTAAATACCATGGATTGAGAGAAATGCACACAAATGTTAAATATAAATAAGATTTTGATTAAACATTTGTGGAATTGTAATAAATCTGACTGTAACATTTGTATTTTTTTTTTTTTTTTAAATCTTGTCACCCCAAGCAAGGCATTCCACTGCCACTATAGCGCAGGGGGTTACATAGAGCGATTGGGTATGGGAAATGTCAGAAGGAGGGTGATAGACGACTTAGGATGTACATAGGGAGAGAGTGGGTGTGAGTTAGTGTGTTAGGAGGTGTCTATTGACCTTACATTTAAACTCCTGGAGGTTGTAGCCGTCGGGGAAGCAAGCATGCAGTAGGGAATTCCACAGGCGGGAAGTGCGAGGAAAGAAGCTGTTGGAGTAGAAATTGCGGTTACATTTCATCGGTTTCACTGTATAAGGGTGGGACCTAGTTGCCAGTCTCGTGCAAATTCACATCTAGGGGGCACTTGTGATTTAAGTTAGTCAGAGCAGAAGCCATGAAAGTATTTATAGAAGAGGCACAGGGAGCCGCATCACATATTAACCTGTAAGATCAAAACTATTTGTTTATTATGATTTTACATGATGGTTTCAAACTTGTTCTGATTAATTTTTTTTTGATCTGTCTTTATTTTGTTTTTTGTTTTTTTCTTCTCCTCCCTGCCTCTTAAGTGAAAAAGACGAAATGAACGAACCATCTCCAGAAGTCGAAGGCCGGAAACGGACCTTTTCTGACCGACAAAAGGTCCTTGAAGAGAAGAAGATGCAGCAGCAAAGAGAAGAAGCCGAACGTATGAGAGTCGAGGAAGAAAAACGAATGAAGCGCGATGCAAAGAGACGGGAGAAGAAGGAGCGGGAAAAGAGAGAGGCGATGCGGGTCCAAAGGATCGAGGAGCAAAACCGAAATGAAGTAAGCAGTGGCGGCTACTATGGGCAAAACTACTCGGTTCATCCAGCATTAACAAGTAAGTCAGTTTTCATCCGGACTCTTTCTCTTAACTAGCAGAGACCTCACTTAACTTACTAGAGCTTATATATATATATATATATATATATATATATATATATATATAAAATTAAACTAGAACAGTACACAGTTGTATTAAGTGTTCAATACAATTGTAGAACTTTTTAACATTTCATTTAGAAATAAGTGATTTTGTGACCCAGGTTTTTATCGGTTATTGTAAATTGCCTAAAGACACCAAAAGATAGGAACCAGAGTTGGGAAATAATTTGTTTTCCCATGAAATATATATATATATATATATATATATATATATATATATATATATATATAGAATATTTGGTATTTTTGTAAGGTAAATTCCAACAGACACAAACTCAAATAGAACTCGATGTTAAATTTTTTGGTTAAATTTAACAGTAATATAATCTTGAAAAAATTTTGGATATTCTACAAATCCACGGGTAATAAATATTTCGCAGCTAAGCTGCTGCTCTTCAGACCCAAATTATACAACAGTTAATGTTTAAAATCATCCAGAAAATAGTCATATATATAATTTACTTAGTTTTTGCTCATAATAAAATTAGACCAATGCACATTTGTATTAGAAAGTGTTCAATACAATTATATTGTAGAACTTCTGAATATTTTCCATTTGTAAACGAGTTATTACGAGACCTAGCTTTCTACAGTGAGTAGTGTCTTCAGGCGATTTTCAATAACTGAAAATCACCTGAAGACACCACTCATGGTAGAAACCTAGGTTGCTTAACAACGCATTTACAAATGGAATATATATATATATATATATATATATATATATATATAGATACTGTCCATGTTTTAATAGTGTTTCAGTAAACGTATCCACAAAAAAGACCGTGACATCACTTTTTTTAAATACCTTCATTCTTTGGAAATGTTTGTTTTAAAATTTGATGCTTAGAATTGTAATAAAACCTAAACATATGAAAGAAAATTTTTACATTTTCTTTGTTCTGGAGAATCTAAACTTATTTATTAATGGAAATTTGTCTTTGTGTATGTGTCTGTTACCTATAAGACTCCGAAACGGCTGAACCGATTTTCTTGAAAATTTACACAGTTGTACTATAAGCGTCTGCGAGTGTTCTTAGCTAGGTTTTGTGTCAAGGTACCCCCGATAAATATCGATGATCAGAAAAATTGGGTTATAGAAGGAGTGGTCTGATTTTAATCAAATTTGATACACTCAAAGACAAAGACATAAGAAACGATATTCGGAAGTTTCAAGGTTGCAGTTCTTACAATAGTGCAGAAAATCGATTATATATATATATATATATATAAGGCAAGATGTTTGTGTATGTGTCTGTTTATCTGCCTGTATGTCTGGATTTTTTTCAGCCCTTTTATTTTAGTTTTTGCTTCGGGTTTGGCTCTAAGTAGGTATAATTGTAGTTCTTAGTCTCAGCCATGATACTATTTACTCAAAGGACTTATTTAGCCTTCAAAATTTGGTTTACGACAAAAAAAACTTATTTGATATCGATACCAGGAAATCAAAATATGACTTACATCCATTCATTTTTCTTTCAGTCTACGATTTCGCTTTAACTGGAAACAACTATTGCTTTTTAGTCTTTCGTGCCAACGTCCAAAGAGCCTGAGCTCCAGGACCATGGATTAGTTTAAAGCTTTCATTACACCCGAGCAACACCGGGCTATACTGCTAGTTGACAATAAAAATAATAAACACTATTCATTAGATTGTTTATTTACACTTTTAGATTATTTATTGGAGTGGTGGGCAAAATGTTGGCCAATTTCCAGTTGAATCAAACTTTTTAAATAATAAAGATTTCCTTATAGTTAGTTAACATTAAGTAAATGTCTAGAAATTTATGAACAAAAAAATTGTTCTCATATTTACTTCTTTATAAATTGATAAATGATAAATATTACGTTGCATTAGCTTTTAAAATGTCATAAATATAAAATTATTTTTGTAAATAAACAATCTAAGAAATGATTAGTGTTTAATGTTTTTGTTGTAAATTCTCAAGAACAAAATAAAAAGGTATAAATTTACTTTCATCATATATTTAGGTTTTATTCCAATTCTAATCATCACTTTTTAATATAATAAACGGTCCTGTGTATGACAGTAAACTGCATCCGGCAGTAAAGGCCTCTAGAAGACATTTTCAGTTTTCTAAAATAAAAAAGAATAAAAACAAAAAATTTTCATTAAAATCTAACTAAATCAACCTTTTCACTATAATTGAACATTAGAAAAAAAATACCTTAAAACCCTACCTATTTGGCATTAAATGACCCACAGAGGTGTTGATATGCTGTTAAACAAAACTCAAACTCTATAACTTTCATATATTTGCTTTTACTTCATTGAATACAAAAGATAATACTTAAAAGAAAATTTAAAGCCTATTCAAGACCTTTACTGGTGGTTTGGTGTTTTTATTGTTGTTAAGGGATTGACAATAATTCTTGTAAAATTATATATGATAATTTCAGGCTTGTTCTCTGTCACTTTTTTTTACGTCCTTGAATTGTCATTTAGAGAGGTGAATTCCAATTTTAGTTGGGGTTGTTATCTTCACTTATACACTGGAGAAAGCTGTGAATCCACCGTCTTCCCCACTCCCCCCAGCTATTGGTTAAAAAGTAAGAATTGTATTACATTATTATTGCCAAAACAGAAAAAAAATTTAACAATGTAAAAGTATTTTCTGGCTTAAAAATAAATAAACTCCAAAGGGTTGATAAGCTGTAAAAAAACAAATCAATCAGGCAGGCTTTGTTTTTATATTTCAATGATGCATTTCGGGAAATTTACATATTCTTTATTTCTTAAAGAATTTCTGCAAATCTTTATTTCAATAACATGAAACACCTTAAAACAGAAACAATCACTGAACTGTTATATTTAAATCAGTCTGATGTATTTTTTTTTAAAGAATCTCCATACCCTCGACAATATAAAGATGCATGATTAAATATTTCTTGTGTTCTGGGACAATCTTTTCATGTAACAGAGACTTTTACATAAAAAAAAAGTGACATTTTAATAACTTTAATATATTAATTATACCACTTCATCTGACAAATATTGATGCTTTGCACACAATAATGTCTTTTGATGAAAATTATTTTCTTTAATGTCATCCTTGACTTGAAGGATTTCTGTAACATTTTTCTGCTGTAATTGTTGTACCGTCTTCCCAAAATTCACTAGAAATGTCCGATTTTTCTCATTTCTATCTTTTGCCACATTCTTCAGAAGACCATTTATCCTGCCATCTCCGTAAACTTCGTATACATTGATAATTTTTCAAAATTTTCTCAATGGAGTAGCACTTTCTCTTTTATCATTCTACCCCCTTATTTAATAAGGGGTGAGTTTTAATCACAATTATAGTCCTAATGCAAAATATTTCTAAACAGTGTGACACTTTTGTCTCTCAACTTTTGGGTTAACTGCTACCTCTGTTAATTTTGATCAGTTAACAAACTGAATTTTTCACACTCAGTCTTTGACCAATTTCCTATTTTGCTGTTAGTTCATTATATTCATAAATAAAATTGTAATATGTCCTCCCAAAATGTCTTTTTTTCTGATCATTGTTCTTTATATAACCTATCACTTTGTCAATTCAAAAAAATAGTTACCCTCTTTTTCAAAATGGAAAAAGGTTGATGCAGTATGGTAGCATTAAACCTCGACATTTGAAAAATTTTAATTAAAAATCTGAAATGTGTTTGAATCTACAAGTCTCTATTCTCTAAACTGTCCCCACCCCTCACTTAGCAAAAACGCAAAAGTTTCTTCCTTCTTGGCTTTGGAGGGCAGGGGGCTTGATAAATAGCAAATTAAATATTGGTGGTGGATCATATTGACCTGTTTGTTAACAAGGTTCTCTTGTTAACCAATGACCTATAGTAAATACAACACAGTTGGTTAGCCCAATAGATCCAAGTGAACATTTGTGGGTTTCTTGACTTCTTTAATAATTTTCTGGATGTGCATTGTGGTGCAGTGAATATCAGCTCGGAACAAGAAATCTGGGAGCCAAGTTCAAATTCCAGTTGAATTCCCTGCATTCACATACGCACAAATACCCTTGGGAAAGATATTAATCCATTTCCTTTCTCCAGTTATGGGTTAAATAACAGGACAGATTGAGTACTATAGCCTTGGCCTGCAACCAGTCTACCGCAGAAAGTAATGGCAACCTACTGCAGGATAATCTTCTGCCCAATCACTCTTTCGAAACATGATCGCCCAAGTGTGTATCACGTACGGCACCTGATTGAATCATTTTCAGATCACTTATGGAATTCTACTAATTTTATCTGTACTTTAATATTTTCATTGCAGTTGTTCTAATGAGATTTCCTCTTTGTTACCTTGACTGCATGAATATAAGCATATTACTAGATTGGCAAGTAGGTCCCACCATTTTATTATTGAAATAGCTAGATGTAGCCATAAGTTCTACTCTGATTGTTTCTTTTCTCACACTTCTCACCTGTAGAACTCTCTTTTAGTTGCTCCCTTCTCTGCTACTTACATTCAAAAATTTAGTTGCAACGTCAATCGCCATTTTATGAAACCAGAATTTTATTGTCCTTTCTCTGCACTAAAGTCTTCTTATTCACTTCTACATCCAGTAGCCCCTTGCAACTTAGTAATATTATTACATTGATTGGGATGAAATGATTTTAAAAAATAAAAAAAATAAAAAGTTGGGGGGATTAAAACAAAACTAATTCCAAATTCGAAATTTATGTCTAGATAGCCTGAAAGATTTAAATGATAATTTTGCAGAATCATAACTTGACAAATCCTTCGAGTTAGGGCAAAGTTTGTCTCTCGATTTTAAAACTTGTCAGACTAGATATATTGTTTGGGAATTGGTACCAAAAGACCAAACATGCTTGTGAGCTCATTTAAGGTTTATTTTATTTTATTTTATTTATTTTTTTTTTTTTAATCATATCACCCCAAGCAAGGTGGTAACGCCACTGATGTGCAGGGGGCTACGTAAGAGTGAAAAGATTGGAAGAGAGAAAGCCGGAAACCACATCCTAGACAGGGAACAAGGGATGAGCCTCTTCACCTGTTCAATAGACGTGGGTGGAGTGTGAACCGGGTGATAGTTTAGTCTATCTACTCCAATTGAAAAAAATAAAAAAGAGAAGAGTGAAAAGATTGGAAGAGAGAAAGCCGGAAACCACATCCTAGACAGGGAACAAGGGATGAGCCTCTTCACCTGTTCAATAGACGTGGGTGGAGTGTGAACCGGGTGATAGTTTAGTCTATCTACTCCAATTGAAAAAAATAAAAAAGAGAAGAGTGAAAAGATTGGAAGAGAGAAAGCCGGAAACCACATCCTAGACAGGGAACAAGGGATGAGCCTCTTCGCCTGTTCAATAGACGTGGGTGGAGTGTGAACTGGGCGATAGTTTAGTCTATCTACTCCAATTGAAAAGAATAAAAAAGAGAAGAGTGAAAAGATTGGAAAAGAGAAAGCCGGAAACCACATCCTAGACAGGGAACAAGGGATGAGCCTCTTCACCTGTTCAATAGATGTGGGTGGAGTGTGAACCGGGCGATAGTTTAGTCATTATGGAGAATCTTGCATTTCGAAATATTTTACTAAGAAAATATATCGCATCATTATTTTGTCATCAATTTATCGTGGTTTTCTATGGCATTATGCTAATATTATAGAGTTAAATTGTGTATGCAATAATACCACAAGTAATCGAACATGTCAGCAATGATGAGGTTTTGGAAAGAATGGAAACAAAAAGGATTTTAATACTGAACATCAGGAAAAGACAGCTAAAGTTCCTGGGACATATGAGGAAGGAAGGATTGGAGAATCTAATACTCACAGGTCAGATAAAGAAAGGGAAAGCAGCATGTAACATACTTGACAGGCCTGAGCAAGTGTATGAGCAGGATTTGGATAGGATAACAAAAGGTGTGTTTACTACAGATAGGGAGATGTGGAAGGCCATGATTGTCAACGTCCTGAAGGGACAGGGCACATAGAAGAAGAATGCTTTTTATAATGCTGACACACAATGTGGGTGTTATGACAGGAGTGGTCAAACCTTCCGACCAGTAACTCCTGTTTTTCTCAGCTTAGTGGCCATCTGTCAAAATGAGGTCTGGCATAAAAGTGCATCTCTTCTGTGCAGAAAGAATTGCCACCACCAATATTCATTGACTTTTACTGATTGTTTATGATGACCAAACAGTAGATGTAAGTGCAGTTAAATGTTAATGTTTCAACATTGGTGACAAGGCATGTTCTGGGCATTCTAAGACGGTTGTCTTGACTGTTATCACTGGGGAAAATGTTCCAAAAATGGCTCTGATTTTTTTTTTCTTTTTTTTCTTTTTTATAATCATATTACCCCAAGCAAGGCATTTTACTGCTAGTTTTGCAGGGGGTTACATAGGAGGAAAGTTATGAGAAAGAGTGACAGGTTATAGGGGGTGTAAGGAAGTGGGTAAGAGAAGAATGAGAATACTGATGAGAGTGGAGTGGATGGAGAAGGGAGCATGAGAGAGAGGATGTAGGTTAGTGAGATAGGCGATGACTATTGACTTTACATTTAAATTCTTGGAGATTATAGCTGTCGGGAAATCAAGTAAATGGAAGAAAATTCCACAGGCAGCAAGTGCAAGAAAAGATGATTTTAAATCATCTGAAAACTATCAGCAAATATTTGTCGTAACAAAAGAACAAAAAGCTGGCTTGATGCATTGTAGCAACCTAAGCCTCCATTGATTATAATTAGTGTCTAGAGAAGAGAGTGATTTCTTAATGTCGATAATCTTGAACCCAACGAGACAGCCTACGTACGTATTTCAAAGTAAATAATTCGTTCTTATCATTTCTGCAATGTTTACAAATTAATAATAAAAGTTGTTTATTGGCATAATCTTTTGTCGAAAGCAAAAATTATCAAGCCTGGTTAATTATTGTTGGCTTAGAATTACTTACTGAATGCAAGAAGATTATCTCTTTTTTCCCCCAACTCTTAACTTGATGGCTTATCTGAAAACTTGTAAATTAGAAGTACCCCCAACTCCACCCTGCAAACAAACATCCACAAAATCTTGATGATGTAAGATAAGTCTTTTGTCATTTTGTAAACTTCAATAAAAATTTAGGAAAAAAAATTTTTTTAATCAAAGAAAATCTTTGTGGTGTCATTTTCCCCCTCACTTCTTAGGATTGTTGGAGAGGTCATTTTTCCCTCACTTGCTGCAACTTGATCAGAAGTAGGTGTTTAAAAGTTACACATTTGACATTCAAGGTTTCAAATTTTCTCTTCCATTGTCTGCTTTGTTGCAGAAGTATATTACATTTCTCTAACTAGTGGCATGGGATTAGGTTTCAAACTCAAATATAGAAGGAATCTTAAATGCTGATTTTCTAGTTCAGTAGCCCTTGCTTGTAACAGTCTCTTTTATCTCCTCCTCTAAGCTTAGGAAATACTAAATGTCTGCCTGGTGGCCAAAATAGTTGCATATTTCTCAATAGTGCAAGATGTTTGAATCCAAATAATGGCAACATTTCAAACATTGATTATTTTAGTTGAATAAAAACTTGCCAAGATCTTTAATAAATTTGACACCTGTATTTAAAAGGGTTTGACCATGTATGGGGAATAGGCAAATACTCTATCAAATTTATATATATATATATATATATATATATATATATATGTGTGTGTGTGTGTGTGAAATAAAATAAATTTTCAATATTCAAAATTGTTGAATGATCATTTCAACATGAAATCCCTAAGAGATTTCACATCTCATCAGCAACGGTACATATTTCAAAATAAAAATAAAAAAGAGAATTAAATAAAAGAAATAAAAAATGATGGTTAAGATTTGAGAAATTTACGTCACAAAAAATTTGGAAGCAAATAATGTCTATTTTTAGATTTTACTTTTAGATAAGAGTTGTAAGTGAAAAAATGGAAAATTTGGCTTCGTCTAGCTTTACACAGGGAAGGGGTTAAAGGAAAGGGGTAGGAAGTGGTGTTAAATTGAGAATTGGGTTAAACAAAAGGGAATGGAGGTGGGAGGTGAGAAAGATAAAGAAAAGAAAAAATTTCTATATTAGAGACGCTCGATACGTGTCAAACAAAACTAACTTTATAAATGGGTTAAAGTATTAGAATTTTATATGTGTATAGTTTTAAGGCCTGCTTTATTTATTTTGGTTTGGATATGTGTTGTGGTGCAGCTCTGAATGAGAAATTGGAAAGCTGAGTTTGAATCCCAGTTGAATTCATTGCATTCACTTGCCAGTTCTCTTTTCAGCTATCAGAAATAGCAAGGCAGACAGTTCTGTCGCCTTGGTTGGCAACCAGTCTACTACAGAAAATAATGGCAACTTACTGCAGGAAAATTTTTTGCCCAGTCAGTCATCTCTTTTGTGACATGATTACCCAAGCATGTATCACGTATGGAACTTAACTGACTGATTGATTTTATCCATCTGGATGTTTGTTGCATCACAATCTTCAGACCTGGCTTTTCCTGTTTCAATCAAAACGTTCAACTGTAACTATGATACAGTTACGTGATAGAAACCAGCTACAGATTTCTCATCAATAATTTTGCCAGATTATTTGAAAGAAATGTGTTATGAAACTCTGTTTTCTTTGAATAAGGGGATAAGGTGTTTAATATCAGTGATAGGGCATTTGTACATATAAAACATTGGAATCAGCACCCAGCAGCAACAGTCTACTTTATGCTTAAATGCAATCTTCAGCCATCTGAATATATATAGAGGAAAATTAAAAGGAAATAGTTACCACTTCTGCGATTTATGCATAACTCTTCAGCAATGCATTGAGTTCTTTCGGTGACTGGTGTGTGTGTGTGTGTGTATACACCGGTTTTATATAACACACTAAAAGTTCCCTTCTCTGATGCCATGCGCCTATGACTTAGGGGTTAGCGACCTCAACTGACATCAAATTGGTCGAGTTTCAATCCCGGCCAGAAGTAAGTGGATGTCTAGCCGCACTAATTAACTGTGATGCAGCGAAACAGGCTTGTATGTGGATGACATATATAGTCATCCATAGACAAATCTGTTTTGCTGTATCACAGCTCATCAGTACGGTTAGACTCCGATTGCTTTTAACCCAGGATTGAAACCCAACCGAATTGGCGTCAGTCGGTGATTCTACCTCTGGGCTATGGGCGCTCGGTAGAAGAAGGCAGACTTTTTAGCGTGTAAATTATCATTATACACACCCAATAGCCAGAGTGCTCTAATTCATTACTGAATGGGCGATGTGTACATGCCAGAGTAGCTACTGTTTTTCAAAGTCTACTCATCTTCCAGAGTGCTCAAACAGGGTGTGAGAGCATAAATAGTCAGTGTATTGTATAAAAATGTCTTAAAATCTAATGTCAAAGATGCTGAACATCAAATGAAAACAAGATTAATGAAAAAAGAAAACAAAGAGTTTCATAACATTTCTTTCAAATAATCTGGCAAAATTATTGATGAGAAATCTGCAGCTGATTTCTATCACGTATCATCGTCACAGTTGAACATTTTGATTGAAACAAGAAAAGCCAGGTCTGAAGATTGTGATGCAACAAACATCCAGATGGATAAAGTCAACCAGCCAAGAAAGTCAATATTTAAAATTCTGGCTTTTATTTAGGATTGAATACCAAGCATCTGCACCAGTAGGAAATAGGCAATTATTTCAGCTATGATAGATGAGATGAAAAAGCAAGTTTTCATACAATTTTATCCTATAGAAAATACAGATTTTCAAAATTTTTTAATAATCATTTCCCTGCAAGCAAGGCAGAAATGCCATTGGTGTACAGGGGGTTTACAGTAAGAAAATAAAAACAGTACAATCAAGTAGATAAAAGACATTGCGTTTAAACTTTTGGAGATTTAAACTATGAAGGAAGCAATTGAATCCAAAAACGGGATGTGCAAGAAAAGAAACTGTTAGAGTAGAAGAGAATACATTTAACTAATTTGACGGTAAATGGTTGGGACCTTAATGCCAATCTGGTAGCACAAGCAAATGCACATGGTCATGGCATCATGGAAAAAAAGGTGTTTTAAGTTACACACAGGATTATTTTGATCTGGATCGATTGTTGCAAATTTTAAAATTTTAAAAGTTGATTGCAATCTAGCAATGTAAACTGACTTATTTTTACAAAATATTGTTAAATTTCTGATAGCAAATATGTTAACTCAGTTAGCGGAAAACTTTGTATTATAATTTTAATTTTACAAGATCTAAGCTAATTTTGGTTTGTCGTCACCAGTCAAATTTCAAGTTTTCTTTAGTCACTATGAACATGGACACCATCAATTAGGTTCAATGTTTGATGCATCTCTAATGTCTTTTCGTTTTAAATTCTATTGCTTCCAAAAGTATTCAAATTCTTTCTGGCACACTTTAGCTTTACAAGAATCAAATTAAACCAAAAAAAAAACAAAAAACTGAGTTTTCCTGCCGCATCTGGGCTAGAGCTGCCCAGTCCTCACTCATCCTGGCTAAGACGATAAACTATGACCAGCAGCAAGACCTTTTAATTGCTGCTGTTCTCATCCTGATCCAGAATGGTAGCACCTGTTAGGATCCTGCTATGGACAATAGTGAACCCCCAAACTGGTGTCAAAATATAAAAATACATTAGAAAAAATTACCAGCAATACATTTTCATATAAAAAAAATAAAAAAAAGTTACCAGCATTACCTAATGGAAAAAAATCTTTTTAATTTACCAAAACCCACAAAAAACATAATTCCAATATTAAATGACTCATAAGGAGTTGATGTGCCATTAAACAAATAAACCAAACCAAACCCAATCTTTGCTTTCCAGCCTTGACAGATTTCAAAATCGTTGACATGATCTTTACAGACTTTTTTTCTACTCTACAGCCATATTCCCCATAAAACACTACGCCTCCTTGGCCTCACACTCTCAGTGAACCTCATCGATTCTATAAACTATATCGAATCCATTTCTAAATCCACTGCTAAGAAGGTCAGTTCACTGTGCAGGGCCAGGAAGTTTTTCCCATCTGAGTCCATCCTTCGCATATATAAATCTACCATCCGCCTGTGTATTGAATACTGCTGCCACATCTGGTCGGGTACTCCTCCTATTCACCTTGGGGTTCTTGACAAAATCCAACGGAGAATCTGTAATGTGATCAATACTGACTTGGCAGTTTGGCTGCAGACACTGTCTCACCGGCGTGAGGTGGCTTTCCTGTGCCTCTTCTATAAACACTTTCACAGCTTCTACTCCAATGAACTTAGATCACTGGTGCCCCCTAGATATGAATTTACACGAGCTACTAGATTAGCAACTAGGTCCTACCCTTTTACAGAGAAACCGATAAAATGTAACCACAATTTCTACTCTGACAACTTCTTTTCACGCACTTCCCACCTGTGGAATTCCCTTCCATATACCGACAGCTACAATCTACAGGAATTTAAATGTAAGGTCAATAGACATCTCCTATCACACTAACTCACATCCATTCTCTCAAGCTCTTTTTTTTTATCTACTCCACCCCCATTCTCGGTATCCTCATCAATCTATTACCCTCCTCCTGACATTTCCTATAACTAACCCCTCTTTCTCATCACTTTCCCCTATGTAACCCCCTGTGCAACAGTGGCAGTAGAATGCCTTGCTTGGGGTGAGATGATTTAAAAAAACAAAACAAAACAATGTTGCAAGCCTGTCAGAGATTATCTTGAAAACATTTGTGTAAATGGTTCTCATCTTATTTTTCAAAAACAAAACACCCACAGTAAATGATTAATTTATCCTTTGCAAATGTTTCAGACAGTTCTGTTGAGGCAAAGAATTCTTTGTTCTGTTGATAGCAAAAACACTTAGCTGCACTCCAACTGCACTGAAACTAATTTAAAGTTAATAATTGGGATATCTTGTTTTATATGTTGGAAGTGTAGGCCTTCCGTTGAAGATTTGTTGTGCTGCTTAATTTGAATTTTTGATCAGTCAGAGAGTTGTCTGTCGCAAGCCAGAAAAATTAAGTGATGTCTAAGATGTAAATTGAATAAAGCTATTTCACTATCGGATTATTTAGCAGTGGGTAAAAGCAAATCTTTCTTTGTCGGAAAATATTGGCTTTTTATTCTAGAACAATCAATTTAAAATCTGTGTACTTGTTAGACAATTAAGAGGACAAAATAAATTACCTGGCACACTAAACGAAAATATTGGCATTGAAAGACGGTAAAAAATGCTAAAATTTGTGCCAGTTTTTGTTCTGTATTGTACGTCTCTTGTGTTTGTGCCAATTTGTGCAATGTATGCAAAATTTAATTATCTGCTTGTCGAGTTCATGAATATTATTTGGCTGGGAAGGTCATCATTCGGTAGATTCAGGTTTACAATGTGTTTAATGACTTGAAAGTGTCGAATGGGAGACAATCTGTGTTTCGTCATCCATGGAAATGCAGTTTTTCGTTTTTTATTGTTTTATTTTAAAATTACTAAGATTAATTAATTGTGTAACGTTAGTGTTTCCCATCCTGCAACCTCTTTCTCACAAATCAAAAGTTGCTTGTCCTTTACTTCTCTACTGCTATTTTCATGGCAGCAAACTAGGTTCCTTAGTTTTATACCTTCACAGTTGGGATTCATTCTCATTCCCTTCATATTCCATTAGTAAGGAATAAGTTTCATTTAGACAGGAGTCCATTGTACCAATTCAGAACTGTTGTAAAGGACTCCTGAGAAACACTACAATCTTATGTCAACTGTTATCTATCCAACATATCATCATAATATCCTCCCTACTTGTACACCCTTACAACAATGCCATTTAGTGATTCTCTACCTTGAGTGGTTCTTGAGCCTTGAATTGGTTGAACAATAACAAAAAAAACATGCCTGATAAGAATACTAAATTAACTTTTTCATAATTTTTTACATAAAATAATTGTTTCTTTTCTGGACTCTGTCAAATTAATTCAATTTTTCTGGCTACTGTCATGGGTTGGGTTTCAAACAACATAAGAATTACAGCTGATTCAGTGTTTATAGCAGATACAGAAAGGAAAGTACAGGAAGTAGGAAATTGAGAAGAAAGGACTAACTATTAATTGCAAGAAGATAAAATGCATGAATGTCAGCAAGAGAAACAGCTCAAGGTGCAAACTATGAATTAAAGACACCAAAATGCAGAAAGAAAGAAAATTTTGAATATCTGCGAAGGGTTTTAACAGGAAAAAAAATGTGACACCAAAATCCAATAACACATTGGAATAGCAAAAGACTCCTTCCTCGTTATATGCCCTAGAAATTTCAACTGTTCCTGATGTTAAGTGTAAGTGTCATTTTTGCTTCCATTTTCTCTAAAACTTTGTCATTGTTTACATATTCAATTCATGGTATTCTCAGCATCCTTCTGTAGATCTGCATTTGTATTTCCTCAAGTTTCATCATCTGAGTGGATATTGTCCAGCATTTGCTGCCATATAGGAGGACTGATATTATATAACAGTTCATCACTCTTTTTGCTTCTAACAAAATTTTCTTGTTTACTTAGTTCCATCTCCTAATTGCTGTTAGGGTCCCAACTATGGGTAAATAGTTTATCCCCAAACTAGGGTCAAAAGTATAAAAATAGACTTTATACATAAGAATAGATTTATAAGACACAAAAATTCAGTTCTTATCCTTAAGGACACATGGCCCAGTGGATATAGATGTTGGTTAGTTACTTGACCCAAAGAGTTGAGGAGTTCAATACCAGGCTATAGCAGGCTTAGAGGGAGATAACTCATGACGTCAAATCAAAGCATTACTACTACGCAAGGAATGAGAATAATATACCCCAGTGATTGTAATAAAGGGTTTGGTTAAAAATTTCTAGCACCTGAAGAAGGCCGGAGCGTACAACGTCCAAAACGTCATACAAATGGCAACTAAAATGAGGACAATAGTCCAAATAATGTAAATACTGTAAATACTACCTCGTCTCAGAAATATAGACAACTGCTAAAGAATCATATTGTATCAAATATAAATAAATGCAGGAGTTCACATTTTGTAACCATTTTAAAAATTTCACATTCTGTAGTAAAAAGACAACCTTAGAATAGTCAAATAGTCAAAATGCCACTGAGCACCACACTTGACATGACCGTTGTCTACTAGCATTACTGTTTGTATTTCTCTGTAGACAATACTTACCGAACAAAATATTGGAATAATTACTGCCTAATTGTCTTTAATAAATTTGGAAATTTTCTTTTGGTCCCTCATTGGCTTTATTTTGAAAGTTGTGGATAGTTAGAGATGAATTTATGGTCAATTCATCTTGTGAATGGTAAGCATCGTCACCCTTTAATTCTGCGTCCTGTAGGGTTGGAGGTGACAAAGTACTTGTCTCAATTCCTCATTGGCTTTTATAATGGCAACAGCTCCATTGTCCTGCTGGTCAGTGCCTGTATCCAGATGGACACCGGCTGTGAGAGGCTGACCGTCATTAACTAATTCAATGGCCAATGATCTGACTTGGATGACACATGAGAAAATCGATCTCTTTAGTCATTCATTAGAAAGTTAATCTCTTTGTGAAATTCGTTCAAGCATGAAGACTCTGAACTTTATCAAGGGATGATGGCAAGCCAAAGTTCATGGAGTTAAACAAAACTTTACTACCATTGCAAATTATTGATGTCTTTCTTTCATTTTGGGGTGGGAGTGGCGCCATTGACAAAACCAATCTCTTAAGGCTCACTTCCCAAATCCATGATATCCAAGAATTTACTATTAAAAAAAAAACAAAAAAACTTGTTGATAAAACTGATCAAGTATGGTCTAAGGTGATAAAGGGTTATTTGTATCAAATACAACTGTTGCTATAACAATTTCTCTTTGATGAATGAAATCAGAGTTGGTAGAGAGTAAATAGACATGTTCGCTTTGTCTTTTAGCTCCTAATCTCTCTGCAAATCCAGAAAGTTTACACTGGATGACACAGCCAATGTTTCTCAGCTTCCATTCTCTCTGACTCTTGTCTAAATAGTGACATCACAAAATTCAAGAATCTTCTCTTTTTACAACTGTTTGCTTTCAAAGACAAAATTTCCAAGGCTTGAATTGAAGATTTAAGTTAACTACTTGAAAGATTTTGTCAGGTGAGAAGGGTCACCTTTATTTCAGTTGATCCAAAGCCGATTTTACTTGGATGATCTTGTTGGTTGCTTTTTTGTCTTTTGATCCCATTTTCAATGTCATCAATTCAAAATTAATGATCAATAACAATTGATTTTGTTTTTGCTTTCTTAAATGGAAAATTGACTTTTCTCGTCTGAAAAGTACAAATTAGTTTCTCCTCGAGCTTTGCCACAAATTTTTTCCTCCTTTCCCCAATTCACTTCTTTCCTCCTCCATAATTTGGGTTTCCACACACTTAAAAAAGAAAAAGAAATTACAAAAAAAATGCAAAATGATTTGTCAGAATCTATCATTCTGACTTTTGCTTGAAATCTTGCTGGAACTTCTAAAACCTTTTAATGTAGTATTGAGAGATTGTAAACCACTCAGCCACTGGAACAGGTGTGGAAAGGGGGAGAAATAGGGCGGGGATGTCTCACAGTGCACTTAAAAAGAATCAAAGTTGGAAACTGCTTCTTGTATTTGTACTATAAAGACCACCCCCATACACAAAAACAAAAAAGTTATATAAAACTGTAAGCTGCTTAAAAGATGACTTTGTTCTTGTCCCCAACCCTTTCCTCCTGAGAAATTGAAGAAATTCAACTTTTATTTAGAATGAAATTTAAAAAAAAAAAAAAAAAAGAGTTGATTTGGGGGGGAAAGATTATGATAATGATGATAGTTTGGATTAAGATGTATTGATTTGGAGATGTTGCCAGATTTCTTGAGGAACCTTTGTATTTGGTCATTTGGTTAGGTTGCTCAATGAAATTCTCTTCAAAAAGACCAAGTGGTAAAGGTCTTATTATTGATTGGCACCAAAATCTGGACAAAATTTTGCTAATGTTGTATTTCTGGTAGCACATTAACAAGCACCTTTGTTCTTCCCTTATCAGTATATATACACTTATAAGAATTATTGAATTAGCTTCAAGTGAATACTTTGTCTGACTCTCTCAATATATATATATATATATATATACACACACACATATCTACTCTTTCTCTCATGAGCATTGTTGATATCAAGTTCACAAGTTCTTTTTTTATTTGTGTTTGTTTTTTATTATTGATCTTATGCTTTGCTGGTATCGTGCCATCTTTTGAGAGTAAGAAAAAGTTAGATTGAAGATATAGAGTTGGATAAACAAATTTTATTTCCCCACTATGATCCTGACCCCAAAATGTGACTGCAATCTTTCTGCTGGTATCTCCACCCACCCCAATTGATTATATCTGCTTGAGTTTTTTTTTTTTTTTTTTTTTTTCATTGCAATAAACAAGTGCTAAGTGTTTATTTTTTCTTCTCACAATTCCTTTTAAAATCTGTACGATAAATACAATAGTCTACTTAGAAGTCAGGAATAATAATTTGCCGGATATAATCTTTTAAACGTGGGTATAGGTAGAGAATGAGAATATTAACTGATTATTCGTAATTATCATAGTCCAATTTTTTAATTTTCTTTGCCAGTTCCTAACCTCTCTTCATACATTAATCCATGTGCCCATCCATTCATCCGCCTTTGCCCTCGCATGCCCATTTATTCATCCACCTTTGCCCCCCCCCCCAGCGTGGCCACCCTCTCGTCTGCCCTTTGCCCCCCGCGTGGCCACCCTCTCGTCTGCCCTTTGCCCCCCGCGTGGCCACCCTCTCATCTGCCCTTTGCCCCCCGCGTGGCCACCCTCTCGTCTGCCCTTTGCCCAGTGTTCAAAGCCTCTTGTCCTTTACTGTTTGCTCACATGATGTAAGTAGCCATCACTTGCCTACTTAGAATATACTAATCTCACTCAAATTTTCAATGCCTGTTATTATCTGTGTTCTTAATTTTTGTTACTTAATTGTTTTTTTTTTTTTTTTTTTTTTTTTTTTTTGATAGTATTTTTCTTCTTCATAGTCTCCAACATTCAGTAATCACTTCTGTCTTAATAGTGGTAATACCTTCCTTGGGGTGAAAGAATTAAAAAATTTGCAAAGTATTATATTTCTATATAGTTACCATCATTGACTATACATTTTCTCAGCAGTGACCAAAAACCTGTGCCTTGTACAACCATAAAGTCCACCAGGCATGAGCAGTGTTCATGTTTTTAGATTCCTTCTTGAAAGAACAAATTAAACGTAGCTAATTATATACGATGTGTTCTGAAATGCTTGTGGCCATTACTTTCCAGTCTTCAGTAATTTTTCTGATTAATGGCTGATTTGTTTTTTTTTTGTTTGTTGTTGTTTTGTTTTTTGTCTTTTTTATGACTTTAAAACCAGAAAATATTTTTAAATTGTAAAACTTTTTTGGAAATAATAATGATTTATTAATACAAGTTCTACTAATTAACTCATATTTGAGAGGAGAAAAAGTTGATCCATATCTTTCTCAGGGGCATTTGCTTGTAAATAACTGGAATTAGAACTCTGCACTCCAATTTCAAATTCCATGCTGTTATCCATTACAGCACCTGCACATCCAAATAGCAGCTGGTATTCCCAAACAGTCACCTATCTGGGCACTGACCAGGCTTGACATTGCTTAAGTTCGGTGATTCTACTAGAATCTGAGGGTAGATGATAGTGGTTGTCCTTGAGTATCTGTAACTCTTTTTAACATTTTCAAAACCTTCCTAGTTAAATAAATTTTCCAACAGTAAGCCGCCTATCCCAGAGCCTCTAGTGCACACCTGTCAAGTAGAAGCCTGGAGACACAACCACGTAGTGTTCCTGGGCATGACGTTAAACTGCATCTGGCAGCAAGGCCTCTGATTGAGAGGTTATGAAGAGCATGGAACCATCTCTTAGTTGCTGTTGTTCCCAAGTCCACCCTGACCTGGAGTGGTAGTTCCCATTAAGTTCCCACCTATAGGCAAATAGTTAACCCCCTAAAGTGGGGTCAAAACATTACGAAAGTATAAAAAGACAGTTTTTTTTCTTTTTTTCTTTTTTTTTTTTTTTTTTTAGAAAAATATTTTTAAAAATACACTTTTATAGAAAAAATACATTTTACCATAACACAATTTGGAAAGGACAGTTGGAGTAGATAGACTAAACTATCACTCTGTTCACACTCCACCCACGTCTATTGAACAGGTGTAGAGGCTCATCCCTTGTTCCCTGTTTAGGATGTGGTTTCCGGCTTTCTCTTTTCCAATCTTTTCACTCTTATGTAGCCCCCTGCATATCAGTGGTGTTACCGCCTTGCTCGGGGTGATACGCTTAAAAAAAAAAAATATATATATATATATATATTCTCAACAAAACATTCTTGAATACAAAACTAGAAGACATTTTCAGTTTTCTAAAATAAAAAAGAATAAAAACAAAAAATTTTCTTTAAAATCTGACTAAATCAACCTTCTCACTATAACCGAACATTTAAAAAAATACCTTAAGACCTCACCTTTTTGGCATTAAATAACCCACAGAGGTTGATATGCTGTTAAACAAAACTCAAACAACCACATAGTATGGATCTGGTGAAGGTAGTCGGAACATAACTAATAATAGTGCCTAGGAAAACTGTAAAATTTTCATATTTTGAATTTTCTGATTACTCATAATTCTTATGTATCTGATTGAAAAACTCCTGAAGAGTTTTACAGCTTTTAAAAATACTATGAAAGTTCCCCTATTGCAGTTGTTCCCAAACTTTTTTCTGTCATTTCCCCCCTACACCCAGTTCAACCATCCAGAGTTCCCCCCTTCATGTGTATGAGAGAAAGAGCAGTTAAAACACACTGAGACTATTTACTAATTTATTTTTCAATTCTACGAATATACTGATAAACTTATAGTCACAGAGTAAAGTGGATAGTGATCGGTTAGTAACAAATAAGTGGACTTTTGTTTGCTCTTCTACTTCAGAATTAAATTAGTGAGAAGAGTGATGCTGCTTCTTGTGCACTCAGACATGAGAAAATCCATCTGAGATTTTTTTATTTAGTAGGTAGTGTAATTATTCCCCCCGCCCGGTAGCTTCAAATTTCCCCCAATTTGGAAATTGCTGCCCTATTGTATCGTTGAATAGTTGATCTTAACTGATTGCGCTAGCGATCAAATGAAGATGGGTTATTATTTTTAGAAGAAGTCACAAATAAAAATATTTACGATTTTTAGTTTTTTCTCTTTCCCTTAACGGCTGTTAAATAAAATGAGAGCATTATCATCTTTTCTTTCTTTTTTAATGAAACCCAAGAGCATCTCTGATATGTCTTTTCCGTCATTCATTCTTTATCAATGAAAGAGAATAGTCTTTTATTTTTGAGGTATCAGCAGAGCATGACGATCTTGCTAACTAAGGGACAAGCTGAATTATAATGTCTTTGGGTTACATCAACTAGCAGTTTGATCTTAGGTGGACCATACAGCTATACTGATTTTAGACAGAAGTGCCAACCAATATGCAGATGTCCTTACATTTCTTTCTGAGTATTCTGCTAGTGTTATAATAGTTCCATACTGGAGAATAATCAACATTTATAAACTTTAAAATTCTCTTAGTGACAAAATTCAGCGGAGAATCTGCAATGTGATCGATTCCGACTTGGCAGCTTGGATACAGTCACTTTCTCACTGGCTTAGTGTGGCTTCCCTGTATCTCTTCTAAAAGTACTTTCACGGCTTCTGCTCTGATGAACTTAGTTCACTGGTGCCTCCTATATACAAATTTACTCGAGCCACAAGATAAGCAACTAGGTCCCACCCTTTTACTGTGAAACCAATAAGATGTAAACCCAAATTCTATTCCAACAGTTTCTTTTCTCGCACTTCCCACCTGTGGAATTCCCTTCCATTTACTTGCTTCCCCAACAGCTACAATCTCCAAGAATTTAAATGTAAAATCAATAGTAATCTCCTGTCTCACTGACTTGTATCCTCGCTCTCTCTCTCTCTCATGCTCTCATCTTATTTCTGCAGTATTCTCGTCCTTCTCCTACCCACTTGCTGACACCCCCTGTATTCTGCCACTCTTTTTCATAACTTTCTTCCTATGTAACCCCCTGCACAACAGTGGCAGTAAAATGCCTTGCTTGGGGCGATATGATTATTGAAAAAAAAATTCTATACTATTATAATGTGGATATAAAGTGGGGGATCAGTTATACATTACAATCATATATAAACTGGTCCCTCACTTTATGGCCACAGTCGTCCTTCTATTACCCACTTCCCGACACCCCCTGTAACTTGTCACTCTTTCTCATAACTTTCCTCCTATGTAATCCCCTGCACAACAGTGGCAGTATAATGCCTTGCTTGGGGCGATATGATTTTAAAAAAAGTTCATAAAATTATTATAATTCCAGCCTGTAAGCACTCTTATGTTTATCGGAAAAATCAAATTGTACAAGACATCTGATCATAAAGAGAAACTATTGTTGGATGCACTCACACAAATATCTGGGTATGGATAGACAAATATTTAATAGTCATCCTCTTTACTTAAGGGTAATAATTTGAAAGACACCTACCTTCTAACAAATGCCAGAAAAAACAGATTCAAAATCATTCTGTATTTTCTTCATAATAAACTTAGTTTAGGATTTTTTGTTTTTCATCCCAGGCAAGGTAATAAAGCCACTAAGATGCAGGGGGCTAATGAGAGTGAAAGAACATAAGGAAAGTTATTATTAGGGAGAGAGGACAATTAAAGAACAGATTATGACGATCAATGATAGGATTTAAATTTTTCAAAATTAAATTTGTCTGGAAAGCAAGAAACTTTTGATATAGAATTTATGGTTACATGTAGTAATTTCAGTTGTAAAATGGTGAGACCTATCTACCAATCTAGTACTGTTTTAATTCATAAAGTCAGTGTACAAAACAGAAAAGTTACAGTGGCAGGAAATGACATGAGCCTGGTTAGGGCCAATAATATTGCAAATTGTTCTATGCATAGATAAACGGTAACCTCATAAAGTTTTAAAATAGATTCTGGTTTGAAAAATTGTTTACGACACAGTGAATTAACTTTCCCAAAAGCCACTTCTGCAGCACGTATTTTCTTTTCTGTATCTTTCTCTGGTTGGTATTTTTCCCTGTATAAATTAATGATAATTGCTGGTTTCCTTTATTCTGCTGCAGCCATCAGGATAAACCTGTAGTAATGTAATTTTTTTTTTGTTTATTTTTTTTATCAAAGTAAAGTGAAAACCAAGATAAATGCAATTGTTTAAATTTCCTGTAAGATTGTAATGCTTCATTTTATTTAATACTACTTGTTTGTAACGATTTGCCTTTCATTTCTACTTATTGTCATTACATTATAAATAATTGAATTTCGTATCTGCTTGACGGATATTTGTTTAATATTCTGGCACTAAATGTTCATGAGTTGTCTTTCTGACCTAAGTTGACCCCTGTGTCAGTTCCTCTGAAACTGTACTTGTCTAAATATAATGCAAACAATAGGAATCTATTAAACTGCATTAGTTTAATAGACAATGGCATTTTAGTGCCAGAGCTTTGACTTTTCCCTTTCAACTGTGTTGTTTGACAGCCGTCCTTTGTTTCAAAACCTTTCCTGGCTCGCCTTTTGTTAAGCTGAGAATTCCACTTGCAGCAGTGAGCAGAGTAATCCTAATTAACTCTTGAAATCCTGCCACTTAATTCCTCTGTCAAATGTTTCTCCAAATTCCTTATTCTCTTTCTGTTTGCCTCACTTGGTCTTCATCCTCTTCTCTGGCTGATAGCTTCTGCAAAGACGCTACATCAGCTGATACTTCAAATTCTCACCAAATCTGTTGCATTCACTTTCGCACATACCTTTCAGAAAGGCATTAATCCATTTTTTTTCTCTTTTCTTTCTCAGCTATGGGTTTTATAGCAGGGCATACTCAGATATCTAGCCTTGGTTGCAACCAGTTTTGAAACAGGACAATTTGGGGGCTAGCAGCTCCACCCCATAAAACCTATAGAAACCACAGTAGTGTAGGAAGGCTGTGGACCCTATACCCCACAGGATTAATAGACAGCAATCCCTTTTGGTTACTCAGTCTTAAACTCATTCAGTCATTGTTTTGTTTCAGATACCCACATCTTGTGAGGCCATTAAATATACATGCATAAGGGGAAAAAACACAAACTTCACTTTTAAAAAAATGATTTCATACAAGATTAAAATCTTGGGGTTTACGTTCAGAAGTTTTGATTTTTAAAATGAATCTACACTTTGAAGTACTCCATCTTCAAATGTCTCCTTTATTTCACTTTGCCTTCTGCAACAACTTTTTTGTCATGAGTTCCCCTCTTTGTTTCACTTGCATCTCGTCCTCTTCTGTTTCACCTCTTTAAAAAGTCTGGCCACTTTCTTTGTCAGTTTGGCAATTTCCTGACAGTGACACCAAAAACATTTTTTATTTTTGTTTTCCCTTTTTGTTGTTTTTTTCTTTGTTTTTTTTTTTTTGTTTTATTATTCCTTGTCTTCCTCCTTTTCATCATCTTCTCTTCTCCCTTCATCCTTAGTCTAAAACGTTCAATTTTACCTTGATCTATCCTCCTCATATGACAATTTGCACTAAAATTGCACTTGCTTTCTCACCCTCGTTTTTATTTTCTTTCCTCAAACTTCTTCTACTCTCATTCCTCTCCCCCCACTAACTGCTTTTGCCCTCGTTCTGCTCCCCCCGCTAACTGCTTTTGCCCTCGTTCTGCTCCCCCCGCTAACTGCTTTTGCCCTCGTTCTGCTCCCCCCCGCTAACTGCTTTTGCCCTCATTCTGCTCCCCCCACTAACTGCTTTTGCTCTCGTTCCGCTCCCCCTCCGCCAACTTCTTTTGCCCTCGTTCCTCTCCCCGCTTCCGCCAACTTCTTTTGCCCTCGTTCCTCTCCCCCCTTCCGCCAACTTCTTTTGCCCTCGTTCCTCTCCCCCCTTCCGCCAACTTCTTTTGCCCTCGTTCCTCTCCCTCCTTCCGCCAACTTCTTTTGCCCTCGTTCCTCTCCCCCCTTCCGCCAACTTCTTTTGCCCTCGTTCCTCTCCCCCCTTCCGCCAACTTTTTTTGCCCTCGTTCTTCTCCCCCCTTCCGCCAACTTCTTTTGCCCTCGCTTCTTCTTCTTTGCCCCCTTCCGCCAACTTCTTTTGCCCTCGTTCCCCCCTCCGCCAACTTCTTTTGCCCTCGTTCCCCCCCCTCCGCCAACTTCTTTTGCCCTCGTTCCCCCCCTCCGCCAACTTCTTTTGCCCTCGTTCCCCCCCTCCGCCAACTTCTTTTGCCCTCGTTCCCCCCCCCTCCGCCAACTTCTTTTGCCCTCGTCCCCCCCCCTCCACCAACTTCTTTTGCCCTCGTTCCTCTCCCCCTCGCCAATGCAAAATGTATGCATATGTGAATGCAATCTTTATAATACTGATACCTTGTGAATATTTAGGAGTTCGACATGTATTTAAGGATTCATTTGAAGTGGTAGGAAGTGTACTGCCCACAAAAGTTTGTGCTTCCCAACAGCTATGCTCTATGGTATGGTCTTGAAGTTAGCTCTTTTTTATTTGTGATGAACCATTTTGAAATCTCTCCTTGTGTTTGCACCACTAAACCAACCCACTTAAAGAAATTTTTTTTATGGGTGGAGGATACATCGCCATGGTGTAATGGTTAGCAAGCTTGTCTCGCTAGAACTATTACAACTGAGTAGTGAGTTCAATTCACACTGGGTACCCCATAATTTCAGCCTTGCTTAGAAAATCAACTTAAAGAAAATTTTCTTTAAGGGAAATGTCAGTCTCATGCCTTGCTATATTTTGATGTTAGAATTTAAGCATACATTTCTGGGTAATTTTTTTTTGCTTCATAATCACTGATACAATAAATGCAATAAGAATATGGATCAGTCAGTCAGTCAGTTAAGTGCCATACGTGATACAAGGTTGGGCGATCATGTCTCGAAAGAGACATGACTGACCGAGCAGAAGATTTTCTTGCAGTAGGTTGCCATTACTTTCTGCAAAAGAAAGTTGCCAACTAATGCTATAAAACCCAATCTGTCTTGCTGGAGGAAGAAGATGGGGTTATATTATTGTATTAATAAGTAGTAATCAGTGGGGGATCAGTTTATTACTTCATAGCAACAGTAAAAAGCATTCCCTACTTTAGGTCTAACAGAAGTTTTAATTGTATTCGTTTTCGATTATATTAATTTGTACTAATTCCAGGGGGATCAGTTTATTACTTCATGACAATAGAAAACCGATTCCCCACTTTATGCCTCGTAGAATTAAATATGTTTTCAACTATTATATTCAGTTGGTCAGTTAAGTGCCATATATGAAACACTCTTGGGTGATCATGTCTCGAAAGAGACATAACTGACTGAGCAGGAGATTTTTCCGCAGTAAGTTGCCATTATTTCCCGTGATAAACTGGTTACCAACCAAGACTTTAGAACCAAATTTGTTCCACTATTTAACCCATAGTTGGAGGGAGAAGGGACAGATTAATACCTTTGGCAACGGTATTTGCATACAAGTGAATGCAACTCATTCAACTAGAATTTGAACTTTGCTCTCTGATTTCTTCCGAGTTGATATCCACTGCACCACAACTTGAAAAGAGCCATCAAAAGAACTGGAAGGCCCAAGAGTGAGTCAGTCAAAACACTAATAAAAATAAGAATGGTGATGATGCAATTTTAATAGTAATTATTTAATAAGGTTAGATTTCACAATGGAAGAACTTTAAAGGCAACTCAGGCTTCATTTTGTTTTTTGCTAATATTAAATGTCTTGAAAATTTCCAGTTGGACCTAATATTTGGAATAATTTAATTAATTTGATTCCTGTTAGCTCTTTTTGGGTAAGAACTTCTACCCCAAGAGCTCTAGCTGATTTTACAGGTGTGTGTTAAAATAATTCTAATAAACCACCTCTGTAGTAACAATTTGTCCTTTGTTGTGCTTCTTAAAATTTCTAAAATATTTTCCTTATTGTTTTTATTCATTTAGTCTGATTTCTGGCTTGTCATTTGCCAGCCATACAGCTTCCACCGATAGGGAAATTGTATTTTTGCTTCTGTTTTGGGTGCAATGCTTAAAGAAAAGAAAACATAATCAATCTGTCAGACTAAAGGAATTTTTTTTTTTTTTTTATGCATTATTAATGATTAGCATTCCTAATTGACGATGTTGGCAAGACATGTTTCTTGCTTTTTTTTTTTAATCTTTGGTGAGAAGAGAGCAAAAACAATGAAAATAGTTTGGGAAAAAAAGCAACGAAAGATCTAAAAAAAAAAAAAATTAGAGAAAGGTTAGCAAAATGTAAAGAAACCATTTTCCTGGTAAGTAATTATTTTACCTATTAATGCAAGTCTACAAAAAAGTCAAACGCAAATTGTTTAGGTGCCATTACTTCGACATTACTAATGACAATCAAACTAACCTTTTGTGTCGGGGTGCCTCTGAAAGTAATGCCTTCTATTTTATTATATTGACCCAGAGTGTCAGAAGTGGATGTGATCTTGTTGGTATAGCTGTAGACCTTCCCACCAGTAACTCATAGTAGTTTTTTTTTCTTTGTTACTGTTAGCAACTGAACATCAGTTTTGACATTCGACATGAAAATACATCCCATAGTGAAAATTCAGAGGTGTATCATTGTAGAACATTTCCTCAACGATAACTGAATAGTTATAGAGATCAAACAAGGGATGTGAGCAAAGTTTGGCAGTGGATAAAACATTTCAGCATGTGTCATGTGGATACTTGTTCGTTTTTGGCAAAAATAGTGCTTAGTACTTGAAAACTTGTAGTATCCACTGGTGTCATTGTGCTCTTTGCATATGTTGTAGTTTTGATCGAAATAAATAGGGTACATTGCTTTCAGCTTTTGGGGTATTCATTGTATGCATGCATATGGAGGAGGGGATGCAAAAGAAGGTAGACATCTTCCTGATGTGGCCAGAGTATAAACGTGTCCTCTACATATCTCAGCCATAGGACTGACTTTAGTGATATGGATTCTAATACCGTCTCTTCAAAGTATTCCACATATATGTTAGCCATTACTGGTGATAATGGCATGCCCAATGTTAACTCTTTATGCTGTTGTCTGACCCCATTTCAATGTTTAAAGAAAGTCATCACCCCCATCAGGTTATCTATTGGTATACTGGTATGTTCTAGGAATGAATCAATCTATCCCTGACTACCTCTGTGGATACCTTGGTGAGCAAACTTATCACATCCAGACTCACTATCTGATCAGATTGAATGGGGGCATCTTTGATTAATTCCGCAAAATGAATGAAGCTTCAGTGTGAAATTCCAATCACCTGAAGAAGGTCAGTGTACAGCAACTGAAAGATGAGGATAACAGTCCAAACAATTTAAATAGTGTAAATAATTACACTGCCTCTCATGAACATCGAGTAAACTTAAATTCAAATCTCTTAAACAGTCAGTTCGTAATATGCACCTGATGATTGCATAACGCATAAAATTCAGTAGGATAATATATATATATATATATATATATATATATATATATAAATATAAATAATAGCTCTGTTTATACTACATTGAGCACCGTTTTATTTACACCTGAATAATATATAATATTTATGTACAATGTGTATTCCTAAATATATATATATATATATATATATAAAGTTATTTATAAATGGAACTTTGTATGTGTACGTTACCTATAGACTGCAAAACAGCTGAACCGATTTTCTTGAAAATTTACACAGTTGTACTATAAGCGTCTGCGAGTGTTCTTAGCTAGGTTTTAACCCTCTAGGGCCATTCGTATCATATTTGATACAGTATTTCCCTATAAGGAAACATTTGGTATTCATTGACTGAGCAGTCAGTGCTGCTTTCATTTGAAATTTATAAAATATTTCTCTTAAAAAATTTTTCAGGAAAATATTTCTTTCAAGGATTGTTTTCATACTGTATCAGATATGATACGAATGGCCCTAGAGGGTTAAGTCGAGGTACCCCCGATAAATATCAAAAATATATAATCGAAAAAATCGGGTTATAGAAGGAGTGTTCCGATTTTAATCAAATTTGATACACTCATAGACAAAGACATAAGAAACGATATTCAGAAGTTTCAAGGTTGCAGTTCTTACAATAGTGCAGAAAATCGAGATATATATATATATATATATATATATATATATATATATATATATATAAAGGCAAGATGTTTGTGTGTGTGCCTGTTTATCTGTCTGCATGTTTTTTATACAAATCCACAATTTTTATCCGATTCTCACCAAACTTCACACAAATATTCTTTAGGCGGAGTCTGAGCTCCAGGACCATGAATTACTTTTAAAGCTTTCATTACACCCGAGCAACGCCGAGCTATACGGCTAGTATATATATATATATATATATATATATTAGTTCTTGGTCATAATTAAATTAGACTAGTACACAGTTGTGTTAAATTTATATTGTAGAACTTAATATTTTTTATTTGGAAATGAGTTATTTTTGCAACCTAGATTTCAACCCTTTAGTATCTTCAAGTGATTTATAATAACTATTATTATAAATTGTCTGAAGATACTGAAAGTTTGAAACCTAAATTGTGGAAATAACACATTTTCATATATATATATATATATATATATATATGAAAATGTAAGATGTTCCCATTCAATGAAAGTCTATATATATATATATATATATATATATATATAGTCATCCACAGACAGATCTGTTTCGCTGTATCACACGCCCAATAGCTCTATATATATATATATATATATATTTGGTTGAATAATCTGGACATATGTCTTTTAATTTTAATGCTCTAAAGTTCTTTGATTGACTTAATATTGATATTAAATTCATTAAGGAAGGTGCCATAGTTTTTATCTTTTATTTTATTTTCTCTCATACTTTCAATCTCATCTAAGATCATTTTTGAATTACTAAGACAAAAATTAATGTCATTGATAGTTGTTTTTGTTTTCTTTTTAATATGTATGGAATGTGTTCTGTTATTATTATTTTAAACATGTCTAAAACGCATTGTTATCAATGATTTCAAAAATTAACTGTTAAAGCAATTTTTTATCTAAGGGAGTTAACTTGGATCTTTACAATTATTTTTTTTTTTAATTATAATTTTAAATAAATTTTTATTTTTTATATCATAATTTTAAAACCATTGCTATTATAGACATTTTAAAAAATTGGTTCCATACTCATAAATAATTTTATTTAGTGTTGGGTATTTCATTCTTGACTCTGTAAGACTGGCAATGTGTGGTATGATCAACTGAGTTCTGGCTCTAGTTGTTTTGCATTGATTGGCCAGGGTTTAGGTGTAATAGGGACCTCATGTGGCTATGGCCGACAATTGCTAAGGTACCCCTTCTGTCTGGTGGTGCTGATTAGGTCAGCTGATGGCTGCTATCTTCCTGACTTCTTCATGATCATTTACACTGTCATAGGCTCCTTGTACTCAGACAATGGCGGATTATTCCAGTATGACTTTTCACTGTGTCGTCACATCTAAGGTAGTTGGAATTGGTTGGAGTAGCATTCTGGAGACTTTTGACAAATGTTATGGTTACCATCTTTACATGACCTGAGATAGATTGAACACTTGTGAGACATGTTTAAAAATGACAAACAAGCTGCTATCGTTATGTTTTTTATATAATTTTTCATGTGATCTTATAGTTTTTTTTTATCTTCAGAACATAAATTATATAAAGATTGTCCAAAATGTTTTATTTATCCAAGTGCATTTAGCTATAATTTTGGCCATTATTAAGAATGAATTTTATTTTAACTGAATATATCGGAACGTTTCATATCATACCTGGTCAGCAATTGTGGCCGTGTTCATAGTTGATGTTATTGATCATTGGCTTTTATCTTTTTCTATTAATGATGCATCCATCAATTTTAGCTTCTTTTTTTTTTTGCATGTGGATGAAAGCATTATTATTTCAAAAAAAGAAGAAAAAAACTAGCTCGAAAATATCAACTAAGAACATGATTTGGAAAATAAAACATTCCTACATACATAAAACAATCTATATATTCAGTTAAGTGTTAAATAAAATTTATCCTTGATAATGGCTAAAAGTATAGTCGAAAGTGCTTGGATAAATAAAACATTCTGACAGTTTTTAAATTTGTTCTGAAAAAGAAAAACTTATAAGATCAACTGAAAAATTATGCAAAAATATTTAACCAGAGCACCTTGTCATTTTTAATAAAACTTGCATGAAAGAATTGCTGCATATATATATATATATATATGCAGCAATTCTTATATATAATGTTTGTGTTTTTTAATATATTTGTAAGCTAAAAGGTTACTGTGTGAGTAATAACTAACTTAAGCAGAGGTTGGAAATAAATAGTAATACTTATAACACCATCAAATACAAGAATCACAAGCTGTGTGAAGTAAATAATAACTGCTAGTCGGGAAGAAAAACACCACACTCTCAAAAGTGTTCAGCGTATTAGATAAGGATTGAGACATATCCATTACTGTCCATAGGTACATACATTACAATGTTATATATATATATTTTCCATTTGTAAACGACTTATTACGCGACCCAGGTTTCTACGATGAGAGCTGTCTTCAGGAGGTTTTCAATAATTAATTTTAATGTTTACTGTTTTTTTTTTTTTGAAACGCACACATGGCAGGGAATTTTTGAATGCGCAATTTTTAAAATTACAAAAGATTGTGTTTTCAGCCATGGTTGTATGAACTTAATAGGCATTTTTTTAGTATGGTTACACTTAGTCACTTTCCGTTCTTTCATTCAATAGTTCATTTTTGTTTGGGAATAGCATAATCTAACTTTTCTTCCTAGCACAGTCTACATATTTTGCCACTGTTGTAAGGCTTGTCTGTTTTTTACTATACTCCACGTTATGTCTGGGTCTTTTCTATATTTTGATTTTAATTTCCACACGTGGCAAATTTTCTATTTTGAATGTAGACTTGTGATTGAAGCACCTGGTCTTAAAGGTGTCTTTGGTTGATCCCAAATATATTTTATTTTGGCCATTTAAGTCATGTACTTTTGCCTCGTAAATGACTTCTTTTGTATTGCAAAGTCCTTGAAGTGGACATTTATTTTTGTCTCTGCAGTTGCATTTTTTATTAGTGGTCTTGTTTTGTACTATACTATCTAAATTTCTAGCATTTTTTTTATGAAGCTATCTAAATTACTAGTACAACTATAATTAATCTTGATTGTGTTTCTGTTGAAAATTTTGTTTAGTTCTAAGCTTTTTGGAAAGTGTCTATCAGTTTAAAAAATATTTGTCCTATTTTGGTCTTTACCTCTGAATTAAATGGTGGGTTGAACCAGATAATGTTTTGTTTTTGTATTATCATTTTTTGTTTGTCTGTTTGGTTGAGAATTATATTGTAAAATGTTTTTATGGCCAGATTTTCTTTGTGCATCTTCATAATTTTTTTTTCTTTTCATCAAATATTGTTTTGTTTAACAAATTATTTGATAGCCTGTGTTCTATTCCTTTGTGAATACGTCTAATTATACTTTTGGGATGGTTGAATTTTGTATTTATGTATGTTAAGTTAGTGTTTTGTAAATTAAATTCGACATCGAAATAGTGTACCACTTTTTTTTTGTTTCTACTATTATATCAAAGTCTAGTTTTTGAATAGTTTCAAAAGCTCTTTCCTTATTTTATCATTTTCTCTTTTGTTGTCTGGTGCTATCATTAATCCGTCATCTCTATATAATCCGTGGTTGTCTATATGGATTATTTTGTTGATTTTTTTTTAAAATGTATATGCCCATCAATTCTGAAATATCTACTTCGTCATATGTTCCTTGTGGTACATCAAATACTCTGTTGTTTGATTTTTTGATCCATGCTTTACCTTTGTGGAAAAGTATAGATTTGCGGCAATGTAGGATTATGTCAATATGTGCAGATGGTATTTTTATATACCTTTTAGCAAAATTAAACACTTCCATTAAACCTTTTTCAGAAAAATATGGGTAAGTTTTTTATGTCATATTTAATGAACGTGTATTTATTTTTGCATTCGGCATTTTTGGAACCAGGAAATGCAATCACTTGTGTTCTTCCACTGGTTTGCTTGAGAGGCTGTTGTTAGCAAGTCACAAATATTTTTTAATATTTGATGGCTTATTTTGCCCACTTCTGTTTTTGTTGGATTTATAAGTCCGTATAATGGGTTGTTGGGAAAATCTTCTTTGTGGTCTCTGTTAAAATTTGTATTTTTTGGCTTAAATTTGTAATACTTTTAGCTTCCTTGTTTTCAATATAGGAATGTATGGGTGTGTATATAAATAAGTGTTGTGATAATGTTTAGTGCTAAGATTGTTGGGTTTTTTTTTTTTTGGTGGGGTTCAGTTTGACTGATTAAGTGTTTTTGCAAGAAGGTTTTTTATCGTGAAGTGCTCAGTATCTGGATGGAGATAGTGCTGACAGGTACAATGTAAAGAATTTGTCACTTTAATTCAGCAGATTAATGCTGTCTTTGAAATTTTGTGAGAACTCTATGATGATGTCACTCATCAGGGCTGTGTTTTTATTTTTGATCAGGTGGGGAGGACCAACCCTGATGAGTGACAACATTTTAATGGTACCCTCACAAAACTATGAAGTCAGCATGAACCTGCTCAGTTAAAGTGGCAAACTCTTTGCATTAAACCTATATAAATAATATCTAGTTCTGTCTACCAGCACATGCCTGTCTCTCATGTGTGCATTCCTCAGGCAGCCAGCAAATAAACGCCTTATGGCAATCAAAACTCTGACAACGGTCCTCTTCATCAGCAGGTTTATTAAAAACCTAAGTGTGAAACTAGAAAAAGAAAGAAATATAAACTTGAATCTGGTTTAGTCTGAATAAACAAAAATGGCAGGAAAAATATGACAAAGTCAGCCTGAGCATAGCAATGAGATTGTGTGTCCAAATGGGTTAAGGAGAGTAACAAATAGTTTGCTTACAGGAACACATTGTAAAGTTTGCAGTGATAAGTTCTTAGAAAGGCAGAAAGTTACACGAAGTTATAGTTTTGAGAACACTGGAAGCAGTCAACACGGTTATATTGAGACTTCTTGTTTGTCAGTCAACTTTGCATTTAAATCTTTGAAGGTCAATGTCAATAGTCTTTTGTCTTCTTAATTCCCATTCTTTTATTGTTCTCTCTCCTTAATTATGTTCTCTTCTTCTTATAAGTCCTATGCTAACAGTTTCTTCTCTTGCTTGTGGAACACTCCTCTGACTTCCTGCTTTCTTGTAAGCTTTGCATTTAAATTTTTGAAAATCACTGTCATTCGTCATTATCTTTCTTAATTCTTGTTCTTTTATAGTCTTCTCTCCTTAAAAGTATATTTTTCCTATGCGCTCTAACTCTCTGTAACCCCCAGCCCTTTGCATCTTAGGGGCTTTATTGTCTTGCTTTGGGTGAAATAATTAAAAAAAAAAAAAGAAATAACGTCAAAAAGTAACCTCTTTAATAAATCGACCCTGATGAGATTCAAGCCTGGGTCTTATGGTCAGTGATTGTTCTAAATGCTTAGCACACAGATTTGATACTGTTACCATATCATGTTTATTTGTAACAATTGAAATATTTGTGTTGGGTATATTGAAGGGAACGTATGCACTTGATGGGGAAAAAATAGGAATTGTCAGTGATAATGTTGAAAAGTTCTCAGCCCAACCATAAAAGATTCCTCCTGTTGATGATTTGGTCAGATTTAGGGAAGTAGGACCCATTTCAAAATTATTTAGCATTACCATCTTGTTTGTATTTAAACAAATTTTTTTTTTTTTTTTTTTCTCGTAAATGAAGAACATTCAAACTTTGGTTTTATATCTCTTTCTGTCTTTTATTTATTATTATCTCCACATTACTCCCTTGACAGGGATATTTATTTTCATTAACCTTTTCTAAATAGGGACATTAACAACACTTTGATCTGCTCCAAGTCTTGTATTGTCATCAGGTTAATGTTCAAGAAGAAGAAAAGACATCTTCCCCTTCCAGCTTTATTTTATTAATAACAACCCACTTTTGAGACAAAAGAAGAAACCCTCAAAAATTACTTTCTCTGCAAATGTTTGATAGACAAGATTCAATTAACCTCTTGATTTTCAGATATTATGCCATAGAATTAAAGGAAGAAATCTTTGTTCCTTTTAAAAGCCATTTATTCAACATTTTATCAGACCCCTACCATACTGTCCCTCTCCAACCAAACCAAAACAGTCTTTTTGCTAATTCTTTATGTTTGTTTACTTCAGATCAAAAATTTATCATCTATATATGGGGGAAACATTGTGTACAGAGCATGATAACATTTAATTTTTTTTTTTCAAAAGAATAAAGATATATATATATATAATTTGTTTAAATATTATTTTTAATTAATATTCATATTTTAGCAGAGGCTCTGTTTTTATTATTAAACAGTTTTATTTATTTATTTATTTGCATCTACCAGCCTCAATGTTCAAGGAATCTTGTTAGAAAAATATACATCCTCGGCAGGATTTGAACCTGCAACCTCTAGGAAAAACCATCCTTAGAGCTGATGTGCCTTAACCGCTTGGCCATGTAGGTTCTCCTGATGAAACAAACCTAGAATAGTGCTTTTGAACCTATACTATAAATTGTTCTCTGTTTCGTTTCCTAATATAAACAAAGACAATTTACCCTACTCCTCCCACCACACTGCAGTGAGTTGTGACACAAGGTCGGTTTTTAACGTGGGGAACTTGAGTGCGTATGCTCAGGCCATTGGTCAAAGATTACTCAGCCCCTGCTTATGCTGTAACTGGGTACAAAGCTGGTCTTAGCTAGTCATTGCTTGTTAAAGCTTGTCATTGCTTCCAAACCTGGCCGGTGAGCAGGCAATAAGTATCTGAGAACAGATACTACACTTTGATTCAACTTGCCATGCTCAGTTTTTATCATCATGCAGTTTATTTAATTACATTTACCTACCTGAATATATATATATATATATAGTAATCCACAAACAGATCTGTTTCACTGTTTCACAGCTCATCAGTACGGTTAGACATCTGATTGCTTTTAGCCAGGATTGAAATCCAACCGAATTGTCATCCGTCGGCGATTTTAACTCTGAGCTATGAGCAGACTTTTAGTGTGTGATATAGCATGTAAACATACGCCAGTAGCTAATAGTGTTTTCAGGGCCCAGAGGTATTTTCCGTCTGAATCTATTCTGCACATTTATAAATCTACCATCCGCCTGTGCATTGAATACTGTTGCCATATCTGGTCGGGTGCCCCTGCTATTCTCCTTGGGCTTCTCGACAAGGTACAGCGGAGGTTCTGTAATGTGAGGGATACTGACTTGGCAGACCGCCTGCAGTCTCTCTCTCACCAGCGTGACGTGGCTTCCCTGTGTCTCTTCTATAAATACTTTCATGGCTTCTGCTCCAATGAACTTAGATCACTGGTGCTCCCTAGGTTCGAATTTGCACGAGATACTAGATTAGCAACTAGATCCCACCCTTTTACAGTGAAACCGATAAAATGTAACCGCAATTTCTACTCCAACAGTTTCTTTTCTCGCGCTTCCTGACTGTGGAATTCCCTTCCACATGACTGCTTCCCTGACGGCTACAATCTCCAGGAGTTTAAATGTAAGGTCAATAGACACCTCCTAACACACTAACTCGCTTCCATTCTTTCAAACACTCTTCCCATCCTCCCAACTACCTATCACCTCCCTTCTGACATTTCCTATATCTAACCACTCTTTCTATTTACCTTCCCCTATGTAGCCCCAAGCGCAATAGTGGCAGTGGAATGCCTTACTTGGGGTGAAACGATTAAAAAAAAAAAATTCATTACTGAATGAATGACGCATAAATGCTAGAGTAGCTACTGATTTTTTTTTTTTTTTTTTTTTCAAAGTTTACTATTCTTCCACAGTGCTAAAAACATATATATATATATATATATATATATAGATAGAGAGAGAGAGAGAGAGAGAGATGTTATATTCAAATTTGTGTATCAAACTAATATAAAATTTTTTACGACTACTTCAGTAACAATCTCTTTTTATAAGCTGTCTCTCTTCAGGATGTTAGTGATCATGGTTCTCCACAATTTCCTGTCCTTTTTAGCTCTTAATATTTCTTTCTCTTTTTGTTATCTCTTTTAAAACTTGTTCTCTCATCTATTTACTCAAAACTAATAAATAATTTATGCATTGTTTTCCTCTGTCTCTTTTGCCTTTAAACTCTCTCCTGTAGGTATCAAATTCTCCAAGCCTTTTTTTTTCTCTTTATACCCTAAAATTTTATCTCTTCCTGATGTTAAGTATAAGGTTTCTTTATTTTCATTTTCTCTAAAGTTTCATTGTTGCTCATATGTTATATCCATGGTATTCTCAGCATTCTACTGTAGAACCACATTTCCGTTGCTTCAGGTCTCTTCATATGTGAGGAGATTGTTCAGCATCCACTACTATATAGGAGGACTGATATTACATAACAGTTTATTACTCTTTTTCTGTTAATACTTTGCTTAGCTTTGGGAAGGCATCTATTGTTATCTCAATGCCTCTTTGGAGTTTAGTATTGCCTTTTCTCTACTCTATTAAAACACTTCGGATATCTAACTTGTTGTACTTGTTTCATTTTGGTAACTCTAGTTTGGTTGTTGAGCTGTTCCTTTTGCTAACAACAATACACTGTCTTCTTGCAATTCATGTTTAGTCTTTTCTTAAGAAATTTAATTAACACAAAATAAAACAATCTTAAAACTGAAGCAGGAATTTATGAAAATAGGCAGTAAATAATGTCCTCAAGAATGCATTAGTGAAACATCTAGGACTATGGTTAAAAAATCATTTGAAACAAAAATGAATCTTTTGCAAAACTTTTCATAGAACATATTAATTTTATAATGGGTAAGACCATAATTTCAACTTCTTCTTTATGCTGTGTCCCTTCAGGATATAGGCAATATGGCTCTCCACAACTTCCTGTCCTTTGTGGCTCTTTGTAAAGTTTGTCTTTCCTTTATCTCTCCTCCTCCCTAGTCTACCAACCAATTACACCATCTCATTTAATGGGTTTTTTGTTGCTTTCTTCTGTCCCTCTTGTCTTCAATATGCCATGTGAGTATCAAATTCTCCAAGCTCTCTTTTCTCATATACCCTGTAAATTTTAAATGTCTCTTTCTGATTGTAAGTTTTTCTTTTTTCATAAAACATTCTGGTTATTCACATTTTCGGTCCTTGGTATTTTCAGCATCATCTGTGAGAAAAAGAGCCATTGACACAATTCACTTTAGCAGATATTTGAAAATATTTGGCTGTTCTGCTTGGTATTCATGCCAGAAGCTTTGATACAAACATTTCAGAGTGCTTGAGTGTCAATCGGAGGACGGTGCAGACGATTTAGAAAGAGTTGTATGACACGTCCAGTCAACCTCATGGTATTTGGTGTGATCACCAGTAATGGCAACATTATACTTCCATTCAATTTCCCACAGGACCTCAGATTCTACATGGAAGCTTATATTAAGCCCCTTTAAGTGGTAGTACTGCCCTGGAAGGCTGTATATTTGGCAACAGGATGCTGCACCATACCACACAAGCAAGAAAACCCAGCCATGGCTGTCAGACAATTTCTGCAACCACATCACCTCTTACATAAGGCCACCTAATTCCCTAGACTGCAACTCCTTGATTTTTTTTTTTTTTTGTAATCGTGTGGGCCCCAAGTAAGGCATTTTACTGCCACTGTTGTGCAGGGGGTTACATAGGAGGAAAGTTATGAGAAAGAGTGACAGGTTACAGGGGGTGATGGGAAGTGGGTAAGAGAAGGATGACTGTTAATACATTTAATAGTATAGAACTTTTTTTTTTTTATAATCATATTGCCCAAGCAAGACATTTTACTGCCACTGTTGTGCAGGGGGTTACATAAGAGGTAAGTTATGAGAAAGTGTGACAGGTTACAGGGGGTGTCAAGAAGAGAGTATGAGAAGGAAGAAAATACTGATAAGTAGGGTGGATGAAGAAAAAAAAGCATGAGAGAGAGGATGCAAGTTAGTGAGACAGGAGATGATTATTGACTTTACATTTGAATTCTTGAAGACTGTAACTGTCAGGAAAGCAAGTGTGCAGAAAGGAATGTGTAGAGTATAGTTGAGCGAGAGACCAACAAAGATGAACTAAAGGCAAGGATTATGGCAGCATTCACCAAATTAAACAAGAAGACTGTTCAGAAGAGATGCAGGAGATTTTTAAGTCATGGTTAAAGCCAATGGCAGTTTATTGAATAAATTTACTCTTTCAAAATATTTTTGTGTAATTTTGAGGGTGGGGGGAATATGTACACACACCCACACACACCCACACGTATATTATTGCTATAAAGATTATTATTGGGTGCATGTATTTGATTAGACTTTTTTTTTCTTTTTTTTTTTTTCTTTTTTTTTTTTTACAGTGAAATTAATGTGTACCTCTCTAGATATTGAAAATCTCTACTAAATAAAATTTTGCTGCCGTACAGGAATCAAACCTGTTCTCTTTTTCTAATCAGGGAAAACAACTTTTAAGTGCACTTTGCCATTAGGCTACAGGAAGCCATCACAACAAAGCAAGGCAGTTTAAGAAAGGCACATCTTATGTTGGGACATTTTGAAGTCTGTTTTGTTTCAAGTATAACAAGCAAAAAAATTTTAAAGCAATTAATTTAAAAAAAAAAAAAAATGACAGTTTTTCTAATTTGGCCTTACTCAGCTTAAGCCTTTGAGGCCAGAAACGTCCGAATGTACCCCCAAGTTTTACACGCTTACAGTCTAGAAGCACTTCAGTGCACCTGGAGTCGGGTGGCACTATAACATGATCAAGAGATGTTGAAAATCTACAAAACTATATCTTGTAAACCAGTAGAAAGAAAACAGGATAGAACAAAAGTTTGCTATTGACTGCCTGCTGATCCATTTCAATTTACTAACAATAGAGTGAGATTCAAGGTATACTTAGTTAAATTTACTCACCATAATCTGGGAGAATGTTTGCCTATAAATTGTGTATATCTGTACGAATGGCAGAAGGGAAAGGATTCCAGATCAGCAGTTTCAGTCTTCAAAAGGACTTTCTCAGACTAAGATAATGTTCTTATTGATGTAATGAAATTATTTGCTTAAACATTATTTTTGATTGATACTCATCTTTAAGTAGATTTTCTGTCTATAATTAAACAATATTATATATTTATTTCTACCGGCCTGATTATTTACGATAAATTTTTATTACGAAAACGTGTGCCATTCGGCAGGATTCGAACCTGCGACCCCTATCTATATAACATTAAAACAGAATATCTGCTTAAATACTTCTGTAGAACCACATGTCCTAATACTTTTGCACACTACCGGTAGTGTGCAAATGTGTTAGGGCAGGGGTGATTTAAAAATTTTATTTTGATGCTTCATAAAAGATAAAAATAGTTCTTGTCCTAATATATTTGCACAGTACTATATATATACTATATATATATAAAATGAAGATTAACGAAATGGTTATAAACAAACCAACAATTTGAAATTATGAAATTATTTGTTTGAACATTATTTTTGATCGATACTCATATTTAAGTAGATAGTCTGTTTATAATCAGACAGTATTATGTATTTATTTCTACCGGCCTGATTATTTACGATAAATTTTGGTTACGAAAATGTGTGTCATTCAGTAGGATTCAAATCTGCGATCCCTATCCACATAGAAGCCCCCAAGTGATCTGGTGCATCTTAGACCTCTCGACCACGAATGACCATCAGCCTGTGTGGACAGGGGTCACAGGTCCGAATCCTGCCAAATGATCCATTTTCATAACAAAAATTTATCGTAAATAATCCGGCCAATAGAAATAAATATATAATACTGTTTGATTATAAACAGAATATTTACTTAAGTACTAGTATTGATCAAAAATAATGTTCAAACAAATCATTTCAAATTGTTGGTTGTTTATATAGCAAAAGTTTTCATTTAAAAGTAATGTTTGTCTTAATATTAATTCACATTCTTGGTAACGTTTATCACTCCAATCGAAGTTTTCAAGTTGTGATGATTCAAAATGTCTTATTCAAGCTTTCCACTGAAGCTTTATGGAAACTGCCGACGAGGGGTCTTTGTGTGTTTGTGTGACAGCGGTGGTAAATTTGTCTTGTCTGCCTTAGCTCGGAGCGGTAACAACTACTGAATTTGACTCTTTCTTGGATTTTTCTGTTTCTTTACATCTTCAGCCAAAACTCTATAGGAGGCGCATTATTTAACTTTAACTCTTTTCGGTCAGTCGGCGGCAGGCTTCTCTACATTTCTTTACATCTTTAGTCAGGAACTCTTTTGGAGGCGACCACTCTTTTTGTACGGTTGTGGCTCCCGGTTGGGAACTGTCTCTCCCTTTCTCATTACAGCTTGACTTCGTTAATTTCCGTAACATGGAATGAAATGTATGCAGGTTATGGTTATGACATTTTTTTTTTTTGTAATCTTATGTTCCTGTGTCATAAATAGAATTTTGTTCAAAAGTAATGAAAACAGTATTAGTTTAAGTTCTTGAAAAATGTCACCACCACCCGCAAACTGAAAATTGGAATTTACCATATATGCAATAAGAAAAATGTCAAAATATTTCAGAAGCTTTATTTTTCAATTAGCTAATTATAATTATACGATTGGATGGTACGTATGTATTTTTTAACATATTCAATGGTTTCTAGTTACAGCATAATATGAAAACTTACAAATAAACAAAAGCAAGTTCTAGAAGGTTCCACAAAGTCATAATGTTACGAGACTTATGTACATTTTTTTGAAATCTTATGTCAGTGGTGGCATTTAAACCTTTCTTCATTATTTTTTTTCAACAAAAGTTCATCAAATTATGCTACAGGAAATCCATTATTTTACAAAAACTCAAAAATCATAATTATATGCTGGACAATGTCATTAAAGACGAAGGAAAAACTTGAAGCAACTGAAATGTGGTTCTACAGAAGGATGCTGCGAATATCATGTGAGCAATGATGAGGTCTCAAAACTGATGGAAATAAAAAGGAAATTAATACTGAGCATCAGAAAGAGAAAGCTGAAGTTCCTGGGACATGCAATGAGGAAAGAGGGCTTGGAGAAACTGATACTAAGAGGCTAGATGGAAGGAAAAAGAGAGCGACAGGAGAAAGCAGCGGCTAACATATCTGAAGGACCTGATCAGGTGGATGACAGAATGAGGGTTGTGTGGTGAGAGCCACCAGGGATAGAGAGATGTGAAAAGCCATGATTGCCTATGTCTTGAAATGATGGGGCACATAGAAGATGAAGAAAAATGTCGGTGGAGGAGCAAAAATATAAATAAAAGCGGTTATAATTATGCGTTAAAAGGAATTTTGAAAATATATGGGCACCAGAAATGTAAGATTTAGTTTTCCTTTCAATGCATAATTGTAACTGATGTTTTCTTTTATATTTCCATCCATCCCCTACATACATATATATATATATATATATATATACACACACACACACCATCACACCCAGTAGACCATGCTACCTATAATGTACTGCTGACCAGTATGTATATAAAGTCAAGCTAAAATCAACACACCTGAAGATTGCCTTGAGGCATGAAACAGACTGTCACTGAGTGGTGTTGACCACAGTGTCCATTTCATATATATAATTCCATTAATACGTACATATTTTAGTCTGATGAAGTCTTTTTGAAAGGCAAAACATGTTACTTGTTTGTTTTTTGTTTTGTTGTTGTTGTTTTTTTTTTTACATATGGTCATCAATTTACTTCCCTAGACATAAAAGTAGTGTAATGGTTAGTGACTTAGAACAACAAACTGGTAAGACAAGTTTGAATTCCAGTCAGATTTATTATATTCACAGACAAATACTTTTGGGTAAGTTAGGAATCTATTTTCTCTCCCTAGCTATGGGTTAAACATACCTTATATCTAGAAAAATCATAGTTATTCTCAAAAAATGGTTAACACAATATTTACGGTAATCTTTTACTAGTCTACCCTTCTCCATTTGATCAATTACTTTACCATCATTTGGGCCAGTTGACTATTTATAGAGTATAAAATAATAGTTGGAGATTAGACAAGTTTAATAGTAAAATAATACCATATTTAGTTGCAAAGAAGTAAAAAGAAATCATTCTTACAATTCAAAATATGTTTTGCTTCAAATAAACCACAAAAGGGTTGATAAGCTTTAAAAAAAAAAAAGATTAGTTAATTTCTTTAATCTTCAGCCAGAACTCTATAGGCGGCGCATTATTTAACTTTAACTCTTTTCGGTCGGTCGGCGGCAGGCTTCTCTACATTTCTTTACATCTTTAGTCAGGAACTCTTTTGGAGGCGACCACTCTTTTTGTACGGTTGTGGCTTCCAGTTGGGAACTGTCTCTCCCTTTGTAGTTACAGAAAATTTTACTACAGGAAAGTAGACGTGCCTGCTTGTAAAATATTTCTTGGGCATTTGGAAAATGACTTACATTTTACAATTTGTTAACCTTTGCGTCAGCGCTGACCATCTTGCTGCATTTGTTTTTCCGAATAGGATTTTAGATTAAAAAACAGAAATGAAACCAACCAAGATATGCTGTTGTTAAACGTCGTTATTTTTATTATGGCTTTCCACCCCAGACCACCAACCCCACTCTCCACCCCACTACCTTCTGCCAGAGTCCAGTATTTTCTTTTGTCTACTTTGGCTGTCACTCGTCACTGAACCATGCCATGTCTTGTCTTCCCCACTGCTGGACTTACTTTACATCACCCTTCACACTGGCCCACGTCTCTCCTTGCTAAACCCTCACCTTAGATATTGAAATTACTCCAACCTCTTTTCTTTGGCTGATATTTTATCTATATATTTCTTTACGACAGCTGTCAATAAAACCAACCCATCTCTTCCCAATTTCATAAGTATATTTGAATTTGACACTGTCCTGTTTCAGGCCTTCATCCCCCACCCCCCACAACTCAATCACTTTTACATCAGCTGTGAAGTTCTCTTTTCTTTGTTTTTTTTTTTTTTGGTTTTTTTTTTTTTTTTTGTCTCTTCCACCCTATCTTTTTTCCATCCAGTATCTGTCAAAGATGAAACACTCTGATATTGAAAATATGAAAACTTCTAAGAAAGGGTTATGGCCGAAAGTTTCTCTGTTTGCTGGACCTGTCTCTCTCTCTCTCTCTCTCTCTCTCTGTCCTCTTGGATTAGTACGATATGTAATCTTTTATAGACACATCTTCATTCTCTTGGGAGGCTGGCCGTGATACCTCACTTCTTTCCGATCTATCTTTACCCAGTAACTCCTGCCAGGGCCCCATTTCCACGACTGAATGGCATAGAGTTATCAGTCACCAGCTGCAAGAGAAATCGAATGTCTGTTTCACTGGCTACGACAAAATGAGATGCATAAAAAAGAAATGAAATGAAATAAAAGTAGACAATATGAATAAAAAAAACATTATCTTAGTAATAACTTGTGGTTATATATCTTAAACAGAAAATGCTTCATCTAAAGAATTCAGACAACTTAAGACTTACATTCAGCTGGAAAGAAAGTCCTATCACATTTGAAGATGGAAAAGAAATAAATATTCCTTTGGGCTTCACTGTCTATATTTAAATCAAGATAGCCTTTACTCTATATTTAATTGAGATAATATTTCACCTCATTATTGATAATATAATCCCATCTATTGGGCAAAGTGTTGATCCCTTGGGCATAAAATTCCTTAGGTTTGGAGGTAAGAAATAAATGCTCAGTATCAATTTTAAACACCCTGCAATTAATAATCTGTTTGCTCTTTATAAAAGAAAATGTTGCGATGATCTGGAAAGAGGATAAATGAAGCAATGTCAGGAGAGTAAGGTGGTTGAGGCAAAACTTTCATATTTAGTGCTACAATCTTTTTCCAGGTGATTTGGGCACTATGGTATTGCATTGTCGTGTAAGAATAAAAATGTCTTTACAATTAAATAATGATGTGTGATCTGCAGATTTTTCATCAATACTTCCAATTGATGATAACAGATGGGTTTGCTTATTGTCCAATTCACTCTTCTCCTTGGCTTTTTAAATGGAAGTAGAGTTTTATCCCTTGTTTCCTGTTTAGAAAGAACTGGAAATCTAATCCTAAAGTCTATTTCAGCTCTGTACTCCTAACATTAGGATGTGCATCATAGTCCAGCAGATATCGGCTTTGTACAAGAAATCGGGGAGCTGAGTTCATATTCCATTTCAATTCGTTGCATTCATTTACATGCAAATACACTTGGGAAAGGTATTAATCTGTCTCTATCCTCCAGCTATGGGTTAAATAACAGGACAGATTTGGTTCTGTAGCCTTGGCTGGAACCAGTCTACCACAGAAAAGTAATGGCAACCTACTGCAGGATAATCTTCTGCCCAGTCACTCATATCTCTTTTGAGACATGATCGCCCAAGTGTGTATCATATATGGCACTTAACTGACTGACTGATTTCTAACACTTGTTTTTTTTCCTATGTTAATATAACTCCATATATTAATTCTCTAGTTTAAGTGGCTGCTCTTGGGCTTTGTCCTCAAACTTAACCTCAACAAATATATAATATTTTCAGACTCATTATCAATGCTAACGGCACTAAAAAACAAAAATCTAAATAACCCTCTGATCATCAATCTCCGACAAAGAATCAACCTCATCACCCAAAACAAAAACATTTTCTGCTGGATTCCCAGCCACATTGGTCTCAGAGGAAACAAAAAAAGTAGACATAGCAGCTAAAAGATCATTAAACATCAACCTAACTGATATAAAAGTACCCCACACAGATTACAAACCTCTAATCAACAACTTTATTGCAACCAAATGGCAAGTTTTGTGGAACTCCTGCAAAAATAACAAACTCTATAAAATTAAGCCCATCGTAAAAGAATGGAATAGAAATTCAAATTTCCAATAGGAAAATGTCAAGAAAAGAAGTAGTAATGACTAGACTTCAAATAGGCCACACCTCTGTCACCCATTCACACCTATTAAAAGGTGAGAAGGCACCAATTTGCATTCCATGTCAGAAGCTCTACACAGTGAAACATATATACTAACAAGATGCATATTTCTTGAATAAATGCGATTAAGATACTATCAAGAAAACAATCTGAAAAACATCTTCAACAAAGCTGATCCAAATGACGTTTTAGAATTTCTAAAAGCAACAAAAGTATATAACAAAATATAGTTGCAAAAGAAGATAGCATATAATCATCATACATCAAATCACAACGCCTCTACTTATATCTCGACAGCAATACTCACAAAAGATCAACAAGCAGTAAACAAAAACAAAAGAAATTCTTCGGCATTAAATGACCCAAAAGGCTAGACGTGCTGATAAAGCAAACAACTAAACAAGCAACTCATTTGTTTTGGTTTAACATTTTATGATCAATAATATCCTCGATATTCCAAGAAATAGGTCTCAAGATTAACTTTTCCAAAACAGAAACGACAATCTGGAATTCGAATGAAGGCAGTGACAGCATAAAAATTAGAATTAGGAATTAGTAAATACTAAACACTTAGTATGTCTACAGCTATATTGTGTTCAATGCACCAGTTCCCGTTCGATCACTGAAGTTAAGCAACATTGAGCCTAGTCAGTACTTAAATGGGTGACCATTTGGGAATACCAGGTGCTGTAAACGTAAGGACCAAGAATGGTCCACCAGTCCTTCAGGTTTGTGGGTTGGGCGCAGGGCTAACAACCTTGCCCTGTAAAAAATAGTTTGTTACAGAAACAGCAACAAGATGTTGCTACCCTATGCACCATCTGGGTGTGACAAATAAATGATGATGAAACATTTAGTATAGGAGAAAAGAAAATCCATTATAGGATATACTTTGCTAGAGGTAGTTTCGTACAAGAGTGTAAATTTCTGCAAAGCCAAAATAATAACTTGAAAACTCAAGTCATGTTCTTAAATAGCCTTAAGACTTTCATACGGATGTCATGCATAGCATCAGACTCATTAAAAGAAAAGTTTGTTTTTTTTCCCTATCTGTTTGAACTGTACTTCTGGAATACCCTGGATCAATGCTGAAATGATTATGCTGTGCATTGTTTATTCTCTGTTGGAAAGCTACCAGTCAGGCGTGCCCCGCAGGAGAGGTAGGGGACTGAAAGGTCTCCCAGAAAAGTTAACAGAACATCACCTTGTAATCTACCCAAGCACCTGAAATGTGGTAGGCCTTCTTCAGATTGTAGTGTTAGTTTTTACAGACAAGAGTTGCCAGACCCAGTTTGTGTGCAGAAAGTGTGATGTGGCATTCTGCCTACACCCTCTGCTTCCAGAGGTTCCAGTCTGAAAATCTGATTTCTCTCTATAAAAAAAGTGTTGCGATGATCTGGAAAAGAGGATAAATGAAGCAATGTCAGGAGAGTAAGGTGCTTGAGGCAAAACTTTCATATTTAGTGCTACAATCTTTTTCCAGGTGATTTGGGCACTATGGTATTGCATTGTCGTGTAAGAACAAAAATATCTTTACAATTAAATAATGATGCGTGATCTGCAGATTTTTCATCAATACTTCCAATTGATGATAACAGATGGGTTTGCTTATTGTCCAATTCACTCTTCTCCTTGGATTTTTAAATGGAAGTAGAGTTTTATCCCTTGTTTCCTGTTTAGAAAGAACTGGAAATCCAATCCTAAAGTCTATTTCAGCTCTGTACTCTTAACACTAGGATGTGCATCGTAGTCCAGCAGATATCGCTTTGTACAAGAAATCGGGGAGCTGAGTTCAAATTTCATTTAAATTTGTTGCATTCACTTACGTGCAAATACACTTGGGAAAGTTATTAATCTGTCTCTACCCTCCAGCTATGGGTTAAATAACAGGACAGATTTGGTTCTGTCGCCTTGGCTGGAACCAGTCTTCCACAGAAAAGTAATGGCAACCTACTGCAGGATAATCTTCTGCCCAGTCACTCATATCTCTTTCGAGACATGATCGCCCAAGTGTGTATCACATATGGCACTTAACTGACTGACTCCTAACACTTTTTTTTCAATACTTCAAATTGATAACAGATGGGTTTGCTTATTGTCCAATTCACACTTCTCCCTGGTTTTTTAAATGGAAGTAGTTTTATCCCTCGTTTCCTGTTTAGAAAGAACTGGAAATCCAATCCTAAAGTCTATTTCAGCTCTTTACTCCTAACACCAGGATGTGCATCATAGTCCAGCAAATGTCCAGAACTCGACAAGAAATAATAAAAGTTAAAGTTTGTTAAATTGTTGATTAATTTTTTTTTTTAATTTTTATTTGTTTTCAATATTAAAATACAAGTCATTACATCAAAATATCACGCTTCCATTCTTTTATTAGTTTACGTAAAGTTAAATTTATCCATACAATACAAGATAAGTTATGAATATTTTAAAACAGTAGGGGTTTCATGTTATTTGAACCCTCAAAAAAAAGTGTTATGGGGAATAATTCTAGAGAGTTAGGTGAGGTAAAGTTGAGGATTTGGTGCCTTGTTCCTCAAAATCTTCAATCTCCTAATCAGCACCCTTGCTGCCTGATGTAGTTTATCATCATACCCAGAACTATAAGTCTGGGTAAATTATGATCTGAAATTCTTGTTATTAATATTCACTGTTGAATTAAGTGCATTGACAAAGAAAGATATGCAGAAAAATTCATGCTTTTATGTAAAATAAAATCTTTTTATAGAGATAGGGACTGACTGAGATAAATAATATGTTGCCAAAACTAAAATTCTTTTTGTACATTATTCAAAGACAGAAGACTATGTAAAAGATTTAATGTCGTTCCTAAGAATGACCCTTACTTTTGGTCAGCACCAAAGGAGTCATGAAATCCAGGTTCAATAATGTTGAGAAGACTTGAAAGAAAATCTTCTATTTGATGATTTCCTCTTTTTATAGTTTTTTGTCAAACAATGCCCCCTCTACCCCCACCTTCAATGGCTGACCTTTAACTCGTAGCACAGAATTCATCTTTTCAGATTATAAACCATCATCTTGATTATTTTTTTTTCTTTTTTAACTTCTACTTGACAGAGATCTTTTTTTAAGAGACGTTTTTTTAATGATTTCCACCAGAATATTTCATTCATAAATAATGTGTACTTGAATGATGTTTGAGTCTCATATTTTTCATCTAACATATTTTTAATTAAGTTAAAGCCACAAAACAAAAAAAATCATAAAAGTTTTTGGTTTTTCCTATCATATTTTATCTTTTTTTTTTCTATCACTTGGATTCTAATGTTCTTTTTTCTTTCCTTTTTGGTACCTTGACTTTACAAATTTAATCACAGTACTAGATTGGCAGCTAGGTCTCCACATTTTATAGTTGAAATAATTAGATCAAACAGTGAGTTCTATGTTAACAGTTCCCTCTCTCGTTCTTCTCACTTGTGGAAATCTCTTCTAGTCTCCTATTTTCCAGTCAACTTTAAGTTTTGAAAATTTAAGTGCAGTGTTAATCGTTATTATGTCTTAATTCTTTTTCTGATTTTGTTTTCTTTCTTTAATGTTTTCCTTTTTCTCATATTATTTCACACTCATTAAACCCCTTTTCCATCTTAGTGGCTTTATTGCTTTGTTTTGAAATGATTAAAAAAAATCGATCCTGGTCCTTCAAACATTTTTCAGTGTGTAAACTATGGTTTACATACAAGATTCTTACTAAAAACGTTATTTTTAGTGGGTAAACATATTTGAGTTGTTACCTGTTGTTTTGTTCAGGAATCTAACCAGTATCCCACTTTTTGTTTTTCTTAAACATTAAAATTAATAACACCCAACATAGATTGAATGTCCTACTAAAGAAAGATTTTGACTCCAACAAGAATTGAACCACTATCCCACTTTTTGTTTTTCTTAAACATTGTAATTAAAAAACACTCAACACAGACAGAATGTCCTCCTAAAGAAAGATTGACTTCAACAGGAATTGAACCAATATCCCATGTTTTAATGGTATCCAACATAGATTAAATGTGCAGTGCGGGTTCGTCAAAGACACTGGAACAAGGAACGCCATATTCATGATTAGGATGCTCTCTGAAAGGGCATTACAAATGAAGAAAGACTTGTACCTATGCTTCATTGATTACGCGAAAGCATTCGACAAAATACGACACAAAGAATTGATGGAAATGATAGGAAACCTCGACATTTTCGGCAAAGATATAAGAATAATCAAGAATCTCTACTGGCAGCAAACGGCCTGCATACGGACAGGTAACGACCTCAGTAGATACACAAAGATAGAAAAAGGCGTAAGACAAGGCTGTGTCTTTTCACCGGATTTGTTCAACCTATACAGCGAGAATATTTTGAGGACCCTAGATGACACACCAGGATTTACTATTGGAGGCCACAACCTGAACAACATAAGATACGCGGACGATACCGTACTGATTGCGGACACGGAAAGGAAACTGCAAGATCTCATACAGAAAGTAGCAGTGGAGAGTGACAAGATGGGACTACAAATAAACTTTAAGAAAACTGAGTGCATGGTCATCAGCAAAAGATACAACCCAAAATGCCAAATACAGGTGGGGGATAACAGAATCAAACAAGTCCAAGAATTTAAGTACCTAGGAAGTGTTCTAACAGGAGATAGAAAGTGCGACACGGAGATCCGAAGGCGAATTGGCATGGCAAAGGACGCGTTCCAGAAGATGAGCAAAATACTAACACACAGGAAGATCTCAATAGAAACGAAGAAAAGAGTGCTAGACTGCTACGTGATGTCAGTTCTTCAGTACGGCTGTGAATGCTGGACAATATCATCGAAAATGAGGACAAAACTGGAAGCGGCCGAAATGTGGTTCTACAGAAGGATGCTACGGATATCGTGGACTGAGCATACAAGCAACGACGAAGTGTTAGAAAGAATAGCAACAAAAAGGAAATTGATGCTGAGCATCAGGAAGAGACAACTGAAGTTCCTGGGACATGCAATGAGAAAGGAGAGCCTGGAGAACCTGATACTGACTGGTCAGATAGAAGGAAGGAGAGACAGAGGAAGGCAGCGGATAACATATTTGCAGGGCCTGATCAGGTGGATGACGGAACGGGGGTTGCCAGGAGCAACAGGAGCAAACATACTAAGAGCCACAAGGGCTAGGGAGACGTGGAGATCCATGATCGCCTACGTCCTGAAGGGACAGGGCACATAGAAGAAGAAGAAAGAAAGATTGTGACTCTAACAGGAATTGAACCACTATCCCACTTTTTCCATCACTGAAACCACTTCTATACCTGAAGCTGGAATGGCAAATCAAATACATGTCAGTCAGTCAGTTAAGTGCTATACGTGATATATGCTTGGGTGATCATGTCTCTTTCAAGACATGACTGACCGGGCAGAAGATTATCCCGCAGTAGGTTGCCGTTGCTTTCTGCGGTAGACTGGTTGCCAGCCAAGGCTATAGAACCCAATCTGTTTTATTATTTAATTCATAACTGGAGGGAAGAGACAAATTAATACCTTTCCCAAGGGTATTTGTGCATAAGTGAATGCAAGGAATTCAAACTCAGCACCCTAATTTGTCGTTCAGAGTCGATATCCACTGCACCACAACGCACATCATAATGCACAAATACATGTACCCACTAAAAATAATTTTTATAGCAATAAGAAATAATATCAGAAAAAAAATTTCATTAAAAAAGTACAATAATTTGTGTGTTTATACAGTATCACCGGGATATAAGATATTTTCTCTGGTCCCAAATTAGAGCCTGTGGTAATGTATATAAAACAGACCAAACCCAGATATAAGATAACTTTTATCTGGTCCCAACAACTCTCTTATATCAGGGTTACACTGTATTTAGTTTGCAGTCCGTGAAGTAAATTGCCATTGTTAAGTGCAATTTTCTTTAAAAAAAAAAAAAAAAACAGGGTAGAATAATACTGTGCAGACAAAATCTAGGCAAAATGTTCTCAAAGTGAAAAATGGTGTTCACTTGCAAAAGAGATACAACCGAGTGTCTATAGCACTCTGACTTTAAGATAAAAAAAGTACAAAAAATATGGCTGAAGAGACTGGTCCATTTCTATTGGTGTTTTTTTTTTTTTTTTTTTTTTTTTAAATCATTTCACCCCAAGCAAGGCATTCCACTGCCACTATTGCGCATGGGGCTACATAGGAGAAGGCAAAGAGAAAGAGTGGTTAGATATAGGAAATGTCAGAAGGAGGGTGATAGATGGGTAAGGATATGGAGGCTGGGGGTTGGGTAGATGGGAAGAGTGTTTGAAAGAATGGGAGCGAGTTAGTGTGTTAGGTGGTGTCTATTGACCTTACATTTAAACTCCTGGAGATTGTAGCCGTCAGGGAAGCAAGTATGTGGTAGGAAATTCCACAGTCGGGAAGCGCAAGAAAAAAAAATGTCGGAGTAGAAATTGCGGTTGCATTTTATCGGTTTCACTGTAAAAGGGTGGGATCTAGTTGCTAATCTAGTATCTCATGCAAATTCGTACCTAGGGGGCACCAGTGATCTAAGTTCATCGGAGCAGAAGCCGTGAAAGTATTTACAGAAGAGGCATAGGGAAGCCACTTCATGCTGGTGAGAGAGTGACTGCAGCCGGTCTGCCAAGTCGGTATCGATCACATTACAGACTCTCCATTGTACTTTGTCGAGAAGCCCGAGGAGAATAGCAGGGGCACCCGACCAGATATGGCAGCAGTATTCAATGCACAGGCAGATGGTATATTTATCTGCAGGATAGATTCAGACGAAAAAAACTTCCGTGCCCTGCACAGAGAACCGACTTTCATAGCAGTCGATAGAAAGAAATCTTAGCCTGCATCTGTAGGATTTGTCTATAAATTTGGAGAGGGTATCCTCTTAGCAGTCATTTCTCGCGATTGAAACTAACATGGTCAGATCAGGCTAACTATGACCACATGAGTTTGAGTGTGCTACTAGATTGGCATCTAGGTCCCACTCTTTTACTGTTGAAGTAGTTAAATGTAGTAGCTACTTCTACTCGAACAGTTTCTTTCCTTTCACTTCCCGCCTGTGGAATTCCATTCCGTTGCTTTCCTGATAGCTACAATCTCCCAAAATTTAAATTCAACACCAATTGTCATCTTCTATCTTTTTGAATAATATTAATCTTTTATCCTTTCCTCAGTACCTGCTGTACCTAGTATTTTCTCTCACTGTAACCCCCTGTGCTCTAGTGGTGGTCCTGCCTTGTTTCTAGTGAAATGATTAAACAAACAAAAAAAAAAAAAAAAAAAAAAACAGCATTTGATCACCAAAGTTAAGAAGTTTTGAACCTCGTTAGATGGGGAGAGTGTACTATACAATAGGAGCGTAAACTCTGACTAAATTTGTAGGAGCTGTCGGCACAAACACTGAGGCTGTTATTTCAGATTATATCTTGCATTTGTTTGGTGGAGAATCTGTTAATTCATATCTCCAACAGAAATATACAAATGAAAGATCTGAAAACTAAGATGGTGCCACCTTTAGCAGAGGATGCAATGGCTATTTACCCTCTTGGAATGCGACTGAAAAAACATTATGGCTTACAAATATACATCTGTTTAGATATACAAGTATACCTTGGGTTAACGTCATTTCGAGTTAAGTCGTTCTCGGTTGTGCGTCATTTGTCAAAAAAATATATGGAAAAATAAAAATCAAGTTTAAGTCATTTTATTTGACTTTCACAAATATTGAAGTCGTAATGTCACTAGAAATTTAAATGTCATTTAAATTCGTTGCATTCACTTACATGCAAATACACTTGGGAAAGGTATTAATCTGTCTCTATCCTCCAGCTATGGGTTAAATAACAGGACAGATTTGGTTCTGTAGCCTTCGCTGGAACCAGTCTACCACAGAAAAGTAATGGCAACCTACTGCAGGATAATCTTCTGCCCAGTCACTCATATCTCTTTTGAGACATGATCGCCCAAGTGTGTATCATATATGGCACTTAACTGACTGACTGATTCCTAACACTTGTTTTTTTTCCTATGTTAATATAACTCCATATATTAATTCTCTAGTTTAAGTGGCTACTCTTGGGCTTTGTCCTCAAACTTAACCTCAACAAATATATATTTTCAGACTCATTATCAGTGCTAATGGCACTAAAAAACAAAAATCTAAATAACCCTCTGGTCATCAATCTCCGACAAAGAATCAACCTCATCACCCAAAACAAAAACATTTTCTGCTGCATTCCCAGCCACATTGGTTTCAGAGGAAACAAAAAAATGGACATAACAGCTAAAAAGATCATTAAACATCAACATTCATGATATAAAAGTACCCCACACAGATTACAAACCTCTAATCAACAACTTTATTACAACCAAATGGCAAGAGTTGTGGAACTCCTGCAAAAATAACAAACTATAAAATTAAACGCATCCTCAAAGAATGGATAGAAGTTAAAAATGTGTCAAAAGCTCATAAAATTATGTTACTGTACAATAAATAGGAATAGAAATACATAATATATTAAAATAATTAACATAAGTTAGTTTATTTTCTATTATTGCAAAATAATTTTAATAATTGTATTTGTTGTTTCACCTCGTGAAATCATTTTATTTTATCTAAACTTATTTATAAATGTAACTTTGTCTGTGTGTTTATGTGTGTCCGTTACCTATAGACTCCAAAATGGCTGAATCGATTTTCTTGAAAATTTACACAGTTGTACTATAAGCATCTGCGAGTGTTCTTAGCTAGGTTTTGTGTACCCCCCCGACCCCTATACTGCTAGTAATGTTTTAGAGCAAACCACATTCGCAATATATTGTAAATGTCGCCAATTTATATACATTTACACTTTTTTTTTTTTTTTTTTTTTTTTTTTTTTTTTTTTTTACTATATTAAAAACTAAAATCTATTTGTTTGTAAACTTAAAATAGATTCTTATTGACCATATATTATTAAAAATACAGAACTGGGAATGGTTATTCGTAGTTTAGCCTAGTGACAAGGAAATTCGACTTAAGTCGTCTCTCCTAGAACAAATTTTTGACACAAGGTGAGGTGTACCTGTATTTTGTATGCATTCTGTCTGTTCTTCTGTAATGTACTTTTTTCTTTTTTAGATCTTTTACCCCATGTGCTTTAATACTTTTAGTTTCAACTCGAATAGCAAGGGGACTCATTTTCCCAAAGAGCACTAAAAAAAATTTCTCACTTTTTTTGCCAGTCAAAGATTAAAATTCCATCAAGTGAATTCATTTCAATTAACCTAACCCTGTTGGTGCCAAAATATTTTCTTACCATGTGGCCAGCTTTCTTTTTATTTGATGTTTGAATTTGAAGTCCAACATTACAAGAAAGTGCTTGTGACACTGTTGTATGGTGAACAATACTATCTTTTAATATAACCTCAATATTGTATTTGCAAAGCCTATTTCAAAATGAAAACCTCCAGAGAGGTTTACACCTTATACTCTACATCATCATTGTTTAACGTCCATTTCCGTGCCAGCATGAGTTGGGTGGGATTTACTTGATGTCTTTGTAATTGAGCCATCATGAAATATTGAATCAAGTTTTACTGCTGTATGCCCTTACTAACACCAAGCAGTTTAGGAGATTGGAAACTCAGCACGGAGGCCTACATTAAGTGCCTTGAGAAGGTAGTGCTGCCCTGGGTCAAGAGGGTGGCTGCTGAAAGACCTCATGCCTGGCAATAGGACTTTGCACTATGTTACAGAAACAGGAGAACCCAGTCATGGATTTCAGACAATGCCTGTGACTACATCGCCCCCCAAAGTTTGCTACACTTATAGATCTTCATTATAGAAATTGAATAGGGCCTATTTTAGATCTTTAGGTCAAAGGACATTTGTGAAAAAAGTGAATTTAAAGAAATAGTCATAAAGATTTAATATCTGTTGTAATTTTTTTTTTTTTTTTTTTCCATAAAGCTATACTATATACCATTTTGGGCACCTCAAAGTGGTGTAATGGTTAACAAGCTTGTTTCACTTGAATCATTTTGTGTAGTGAGTTCGATCCTCACTAGGTGTCCTATACATTTGGCCTTGTGCCACATCTAAGCAGCACTTAGAAAATCACCTATAATAGATATGAAAGGCGATTTTCTTTTTTTTTTTTTTAAGGTCAAATAATATAATTTGACCTTTTGTATCTTAAATTTATTTTAAAATTTGACAGTTTGTCTGACTTATAGCAAGATATGTACAAAATTTTGTGATGAACTTTTAATGATAGCCCGAGTTACAAGGATTTTCATATCTCTCAGTATGGTTAAGCTGCATATCTTTAAAAAGTTCTTTGAATGCTGATCAATTTTCACATAAAAACAATGATCATAACATCAAGAATCTTACTTACGATTAAATGTTGACCAATTTGGTGGAAAATAATCTTATTTTTAGTTGTGCCTACATTTTTATTATATAATAAACTAGCAGTATAGCCCGGCATTGCTCGGGTGTAATGAAAGCTTTAAAACTAATCCATGATCCTGGAGCTCAGACTCTTTGGACGTTGGCACGAAAGACTAAAAAGCAATAGTTGTTTCCAGTTAAAGCGAAAATTGAAAGAAAAATGAATGGATGTAAGTCAAATTTTGAATTCCTGGTATCGATATCAAATAAGTTCTTTTTGTTGTAAACTGAATTTTGAAGGTTAAATAAGTCCTCTGAGTAAATGGTATCATGACTGAGGTTAAGAACTACAATTATACCTACTTAGAGCCAAACGCAAAGCAAAACCTAAAATAAAAGAGCTGAAAAAAATACAGGCAGATAAACAGATACACACAAACATCTTGCCTTTTATATATATATATATATATATATATATATATATATATATATATATATTATTGATTTTCTGCACTATTGTAAGAACTGCAACCTTGAAACTTCTGAATATCGTTTCTTATGTCTTTGTCTATGAGTGTATGAAATTTGATTAAAATCAGACCACTCCTTGTATAACCAGATTTTTTTTTCGATTTTTGATATTTATCGGGGGTACCTCAACACAAACCTAGCTAAGAACACTCACAGACACTTATAATACAACTGTGTAAATTTTCAAGAAAAGCGGTTCAGCCGTTTTGGAGTCTATAAGTAACGGACACACACACACACACACACACACAAAAACTTCCATTTATAAATAAGTTTGGATTAGATAAACATGATATGATCTACCCACTGATTCAAGAAAAACAAGATTTTTAATTACTTTCCAACATGCTAGAGAGGATTATAAAATTTAATAAAAACATAATTTGGGCTTTCCTCATAATACTAGATAACATTTTGACGATAAACTGTTTTTTATCAAGTTGAGGGCTTTTTTTTTTTTTTCATGGTATGCTCTATTTTAGAATAGTTTTGAAGGTACTTAATTTAAAAATTTTCAACATCTGTCTATATTTCAGAGAAATATTATTTAAACTCTCTACATTGTTCAGACTGCTGACTTTATTTTCGTTGCCATATTCATGACGTTTCAGCCATTGTACTCTCTGGACTTCTTCAGGTGATTAAAATTTCAAACTGAACTCCTTATTTTATTCACTGAAGTAGATTGTTCTAGTTCTAGAAGCCAAGCCTCTTCTAGATGTATCAGTTATCTCCCAAGCATACATGGCCCAGTGGATAAAAGGGTTGGTTGAATCTAGTGACTTGACCCAAATAGTTGTGATTTCAATACCTGGTTACAGCAGAGGTGAATAAAATCTTTGGGAGTTGAGTTAAAAAAGAGATAACTGATACTGAAATATCCAGAAGAGGCATGGCTTGTAGAACTAGAACAGTCTACACTGGTGGACGAAATTTCAATCACCTGAAGAAGTCCAGTGTCAGTCAGTTTAAGTGCCATACGTGATACACGCTTGGGTGATCATGTCTCGAAAGAGACATGACTGACTGGGCAGAAGATTATCCCGCAGTAGGTTGCCGTTGCTTTCTGCGGTAGACTGGTTGCCGACCAATGCTCTAGAACCCAATCTGTCCTGCTATTTAACCCATAACTGGAAGGAAGAGACGGATTAATACCTTTCCCAAGGGTATTTGCGCGTAAGTGAATACAATGGATTCAGCTGGAATTCGAACTCGGCTCCCCGGTTTCTCGTTCCGAGCCGATATCCACTGTACCACAACGCACATCCTCAAGTCCAGAGTACAATAATCAAAATGTGAATATAGCAACAAAGATGAGGACAATAGCCTGAACAATGTAAATAATTAAACATTTCAGTTCAATCTCCTGAAATGATCTTATATGGAAATGTTGTATTAATTAATTTTTATGTTCAGAGTAACTTTTATCAGTTTTTAATTTAAAAATTGTGCTCGGTGCACATTAAGAATATTTGTGCATTTAATCAATTCACAATCAAAAGAAATTTTTCATGTCACCTGCTTTGTGTCATCACAAAAAATTTTGTGTTTATACTTTTTTTAAATTCTTGGTTTTCAATTTAGTTTATGACTAGCATCATAGCCCAGTGTTGCCCATGCAACTCAGAACATTTTAGTAGTAGAAGATGCCAATGAAGGGAGTAGATAGAAATCATTTATAGAAAGTTGGAAAGGAGAGCCGAGGCTGTTAGTAACCATTTTCAGCATTAAGAAGAAAGCATTGAATGCATGTTGCTGTAGTATTCGAACGGAGTATAAAGTGTAGTTTTGGTGCCGGTCATACTTTTGTCTCCGTCTAAGGGGGTGGGGGTTCTTTGATCTGGAAATGAATAGAAGACATTTGCAGGAAGTGGAGTTAGTAATAAATAAGATAGAAGTTTAGCTGTTTTAAATGTAGATAGTCAAACTGAACCCAGTTTAGCAATCTCAGTGCCACGGCAGTAACTCATGTATAAGGAGTTTGACCAGTAGAGTTTTGGTTACAATATTGTGCATTCTGTTCCTTTTGACACCACTCCCCTATGCCTAACTGGTCTTGGCTCTAACACACAAAGTCTCATCAAAAGAAGATTTCATGTTGTATGGTTTAGCTTTAGTGGTCATATGCCCTAACCGAGCTCTTTTTTTAGGAGGCATGTGAAAAAATCTACAAAAACTGAGCACACCTAGAGTGAATACCTATTGCTTTAATCGAAGGTGGCCGCTATATTACTTGGAACGAAATGTTTACAATACTCACACAAGCATCAAATCTCGTGATGCAATAATGTTTATAATATTAAATGGATAAATTCCTTTAAAACTTGGTTATATAAAAAAAATAATTACATAAAAAAATTGTTGTTTCAAAATTGTTCAAAAATTACATTAAAAAACTATTTTCTTTTGTTTTGCGTAAATGTGATTTGATGTTTTGTGTGACATTGTAAACGACATTGTGTTTGTTTTTGTTTCAAAAATTATGGGAGAAAATATTTACATTTTTTGTTGATTAAATGAATCTAGCATAAAATAAAAATTATTTATTTTGTTTTACTGAAATTAGAAATATAAAAAATATTATGTTCTCAGTTCAGAAATTTTCAAAGAATATTTAAAAATGTAGACATTTAATTTTAGAGGAAAAAGTTACATTAATACCACACGAATTACAGACAGTTGTTTTCCTGCATGAAATATTTAGCAAAAAAAAAGCTTTATTTTTTTTTAATCTCATTTTCTCAAGTATGAAATATTAAATCTGAAAAAAACAAGAGACTTAACTAAATTAACCATTGGCATTTTTTTTTTTTTTAATATTTTAGTTGCATTTGTCACGTGTGATTTGATTTCTGTGACATAATTTAGCAACCATCCTTGATGTTTTACGGAGCAACAATCAAGCTCCATTGGCCAAAAAGTGCGAAAAGGAAAATTGCTGAACTTAAACACAAAAAGTATGTGTCTACCTGGCTTCCCTGTAGATATGTGTCCCTAGAAAGTTTGAATGGCGTAGCTTAAAAAATGTAGGCGTGCATAGGGAACAGTCACACACACTCACAGATTGCCTTTTCAATAACTCGCTTCCATTCTTTCAAACACTCTTCCCACCCACCCAACTACCTATCACCCCCCTTCTGACATTTCCTATATCTAACCACTCTTTCTATTTACCTTCCCCTATATAGACCCAAGCGCAATAGTGGCAGTGGAATGCCTTGCTTGGGGTGAAACGATTAAAAATAATCAAAAGAAAATTTTCATGTCACCTGCTTTGTGTCGTCAGAAAATTTTCTGTGTTTATACTTTTTTACATTCTTGGTTTTCAATTTAGTTTATGATAATTAAAAGCAACTTATAAATGTCATTTGTTTGTTCATGGTTCATTTGAATTTTTTTAACCAAAATTTGATTTTAAAAAAAAATAATTTTCTGACATTCATTAAGGTAAAATTTCTACAATTAGATCTTAAACGGTTTTCACATTTTAATTATCGAAATTTAAATCTGACAGCCTTCAGTTTTCATTTGAAATTCATTCACAAGGTTAAAAATTAAAGCACTTTCTTTTTTTTTCTTTTTTTTCTTTTTTTTGCTAGATATTAAAAGCCCACCACCCTTGGTGAAAAGTAAGTCAACATTTTTTTTTTCTTTAAGAAATTAGTTGTTTTTTTCAATAAATACAATTAAATTTTAATTTACAAATTTTATTCTTGCATCATCACAGAAAACCTACCCAGTCTTTCCAAATTATGTTCTATCATCTCATAGATAACAGGATAATGTTAACCTTAAGCCCTGGTGTGAACATGCACAGTCACCATGCAGTGTTGATTTTTATATAAACAAATGCTCTTCCCCAGATAGTGAGCTCTCTTCCCCCATAAATATGTAAACTGTTAAACCATATACATATCTATAGGTTTCTTTCACACTAATGACCTTTTAAAAGCTAATAGTCACAAGTTAACAAATCTGGACAGAGGTGTTGACAGGCTAGCCTGACGTAATCATTTGCCAAAAAGCCCTGTGTGAGAATACAGTATATAAATTCACATTCAACGGAGATTGTCTGTTCATACATGCACTGTGATTGTTGTGTTGGTGTCATCGCTGGAGTGTAATGATCTGTAGGACCCCTACCCCAACTCTACCTTGACAACAGACAATTTATTTTAGGAAAGATATAGGAAGTATTTCTTGAAAGAGAGAAAGGAAAAGAATGGATATCAGAAAGTCTGCTAGTTACTATCCTCTTCACTTGGATGAAAAAGATCAGTTACTCAACCTATATATCTGTTAATATTTACCAAACTTTCTCTCTCTCTCTCTCTCTCTCTATATATATATATATATATATATATATTTTTTTTTTTTTTTTTTTTAATCATATCACCCCGAGCAAGGCGGTATCGCCACTGATGTGCAGGGGCCACGTAAGAGTGAAAAGATTGGAACAGAGAAAGCCGGAAACCACATCCTAAACAGGAAACAAGGGATGAGCCTCTTCACCCGTTCAATAGACATGGGTGGAGTGTGAACCGGGCGATAATGTTATTTAAAGTTCCAAAATGGATTAACAACTGACATATTTAATTTATTTGTTTGAACAATAAATAATGTTCAAAAAATAAATTGTGTATGTGAGATATATAAATAGGGATGTTATAGTGATTCCAAGAGAAACTGCGAGTGTTCTTTCATAAAATATATTGTATTTTATTTTTCTATAATTTATATTCTGCTACATGTGTTTCTGGTCTCAGGACTTTCATCAGGCAGAGTTGTCAGTTATTGTCTTGTTTGTGTGTGGTAGCCATTCACATCTTGTATTTGTGAGGGAATCTCTTTCTGCTTTAAGGGGTAATAAAATAATTTAGGATGGGTCAAATATCAGAGGAAGATTTTGTTATTTTATGTTGTCTTTTTTTTATTTATATATATATATATATATATATATATATATAAAGGGAAATGGAAAATAAATTCAGGCAATGTGAGATAAAAAATACTGGAGAAACAATAGAATATGGATTTATTGTATATTGTAAAATATTTATTTTATTGTTTCTCAAGTATTTTTTATCTCACATTGCCTGAATTTATTTTACATTTCCCTTTATATATATATATATATATATATATATATATATATGCACATACACACTTTCAATGTCATGTAAAATTTCATAATATATTATCCTACATTTTAGACACTGCTCTGAAATATATCGTAACGTAAACTTGTTACGGAATAACAAGTAGAAATAAATATATAATACTGTTTGAATATAAACAGAATTCTACTTAAATACGAGTATTGATCAAAAAATAATGTTCAAACAAATAATTTCAAATTGTCGGTTTGTTTATAAACATTTCGTTAATCTTTGTAACATATATATATATATATATATATATATATATATACTTATTTACATCTTTACATATATGTGTGTCTGTGTGATGATTGTTGACTTGCTAAATGAGCATTGTGGGTGTGTTTGATTCATAGCTTAATTTTCATGAGAACAAGAATGTCCCTTGAATCCAGAAACTGACTTTCAATACATGTCTAACCAAGTTATTTGGTACAGGACTTGACCTGTTTTGTAAATTCTGTTCAGTTTATAATAGGTAAGACAAAAGTGATTTCTGCCGGTCTCCTGACACAACCTGTACATTAAGTTATTCCCAGGACAGTATTGATAATTATTTGTCAAAGTCTACCAAGATGGCTGCCTCTAAAACCATGGGTATGCAAAGACACCTGGGAGAAAAAAAAATCCGAATGATCATTAGAGCTCTCAACTTGCCTTCTGCTACAACCATACTGCCCATTTTCATATTTCTTTAGCAGAGAAATTTAAACAAAAGCTATATATCGCTGTCACAGTGCCACACATGTTCCCGACTTGGCAACTCGAGTACAGCCACTTTCTCACCGGCGCAATGTGGCTTCCCTGTGTCTTTTCTACAAATACTTTCACGGCTTCTGCTCCGATGAACTTAGCTCACTGGTGACCCCTATATATGAATTTACTCGAGCCACAAGATTAGCAACTAGGTCCCATCCCTTTTACCAATAAAATGTAAACGCAAATTCTACTCCAGCAGCTTCTTTTCTCACACTTCCTGCCTGTGGAATTCCTTTTCATTTACTTGCTTTTCCGACAGCTATAATCTCCAAGAATTTAAATGTAAAGTCAATAACCTTCATCCTCTCTTTTATGCTCCTTTTTCTGCCCACTTCACACCACTCTCATCAGTATTCTCATCCTTCTCTTACCCACTTCCTGACACCCTCTATAGCCAGTCACTCCTTCTCATAACTTTCCTCCTATGTAACCCTCTGCAAAACAGTGGCAATAAAATGCCTTGCTTGGGTCGATATGATTATAAAAAAAAAATGTTCAATCTGAATCATTTCAGATTAGCATAGTGGGGTCTGGAATTCTGTTGACCCTACACCCTCTGTTACATAGGTTACAATGCTGAACAGTTAGTTAAAAAAAGTGGCTACAGAGTTTCCATTCAAGTAATAAAAGAATGGCTACAGAGTCTTGGTAGAGACTGCTTCACAGACTTCTGTCTTCATCTCTGTCAACCATCTGCTTGCCAGTCTACCTGTTTTACACTTATTGTCAAGACTTCACTTTCTAAACATTGTTAGTGCTGGCTGTAATGAATAACTGCTTTTGTTTTCCTTTCCCTTCTCAGGCTGCCATCCTTATGAATGGCTGATTCCTTCTCGCTCACCCTCCCCCGCCATCCAACCCTCTCATCGACCAATCTGAGGCTCCTCCTGTCTGGTCTCAGTTGGTAGATCAGTGATACCCTTTCTATTTATTTATTTATCTACCAGCACAGTGTCTGTCCGCCACTCCACTTCACCCAGTGGACCCACTTGGAAGTCTCTGCACAAAAGTAATTAGGCCATAGCTGGTTGATATCACTCAAAGAGGCATTAATTTGATTCTGGCTATCTTTTGTCAAATTGTGCCACTCTGGTCGGTGGGGGGGACTGGTGTCTGACAAAAGGGTCTCAGCTGATAAAAAGGAACCCAAGTTAGAAAACAACAACTAGAATAAGAATAAGATAGACTCTTTTAAAAAAAAAAAAATATATATATATATATATAAAATTGAGTGGGTAGAGGGAGTAAATCTGGATGTGAACTAAGGTATAAATATGTATAGCTGCATGTGTAGACAACTAATATGAAAGCCTCTGAAAAACATAGTCAGAATTTATGATTTTTTCCACAACTAAATCTTTCTGTGAAGAATTTCATTAACTTCATCACTTTTTTTGTGTGGTTGTTTCTGCATGAGCATCTGTGTGGGTGATAGCCCATAGCTTCTTCCCTCCCCTTGATTTAATTTCATTTTTATCTTTCTTTCTCTTATTTTTCCCCCCTTCATATTTCCATCTCTTTTCATTTTTGCTGCTTCAAATGAGGAATTTTCTTTCTTTCACTCTCTTTTTCACTGTTCATTTGCCTTAATTGTTGTGTTTTGTTGTATTAATCAGTCGCAGTCTTTTCATATCTAGCAACTTGATCTTGGATGTTTCTTTTGATTAACAACTTCTTTCTTCTTTTTTTTTCTTTTCTTACTCTTCATCTCCCTCTTACTTGATTCGTCATCTTTATCTCAATCTCCCACTTTCCTTCGCACGTGTAGCTGCCATGTTCATTTACACATACTTGTTTCCTCAGTTTGTCTTTCTTTTGCCTTCACTCACGTTCTTTAAAAAATTTCCTGATTTTTTTTTTTCTCTCCCTTATCCTCCCTTACTTTTTCTATCGCTGTCTGCCTTGTCTTTATTTTTCTTCCTGTTTCCCCGTTTTGTCTCCTTCCTGCACTCCTTTCCAGATTTCTAGCTCCTGGCTGTCTGTCTGTGTCTCTCTCTCTTTCTCTCTCCATCTGTGTTCTTGTTTGGTTGTTTCTCTTGCTCCATCTTTGTTTCCATCTTAATCTGTCCCTCTCTCTCAGTTTGGCTCTCATCTCAATGTCTGCCTTTCCCAACCTTTGTTCCAGTCTTGTGAGCCTCTCTTGCCGTCTTCGTTCCGGTCTCATCGTGTTTTCCTTCTCTCTCCCTTTTCTTCTCAACTTGTTGTCTGTCTGTCTCACACATTCTCTTCTCACATTGTAGTCTCTATTTCTCTTTTCTTTTTCTCATTTATTCTCATTTCTGTGCTATGTATAAGAGCCGTGTTGTCTCACTCTTTTGCTTCCAGCATTGTCTTCCTTTGGTAGCTCTTGCCATGTCTTCCTTTGGTAGCTCTTGCCTTGGCTTCCTTGTTCCGGCTGCCCTTGCCTTGGCTTCCTTGTTCCGGCTGCCCTTGCCTTGGCTTCCTTGTCCCGGCCGCCGTTGCCTTGGCTTCCTTGTCCCGGCCGCCGTTGCCTTGGCTTCCTTGTCCCGGCCGCCGTTGCCTTGGCTTCCTTGTCCCGGCCGCCGTTGCCTTGGCTTCCTTGTCCCGGCCGCCGTTGCCTTGGCTTCCTTGTCCCGGCCGCCGTTGCCTTGGCTTCCCTTGTCCCGGCCGCCGTTGCCTTGGCTTCCTTGTCCCGGCCGCCGTTGCCTTGGCTTCCTTGTCCCGGCCGCCGTTGCCTTGGCTTCCTTGTCCCGGCCGCCGTTGCCTTGGCTTCCTTGTCCCGGCCGCCGTTGCCTTGGCTTCCTTGTCCCGGCCGCCGTTGCCTTGGCTTCCTTGTCCCGGCCGCCGTTGCCTTGGCTTCCTTGTCCCGGCCGCCGTTGCCTTGGCTTCCTTGTCCCGGCCGCCGTTGCCTTGGCTTCCTTGTCCCGGCCGCCGTTGCCTTGGCTTCCTTGTCCCGGCCGCCGTTGCCTTGGCTTCCTTGTCCCGGCCGCCGTTGCCTTGGCTTCCTTGTCCCGGCCGCCGTTGCCTTGGCTTCCTTGTCCCGGCCGCCGTTGCCTTGGCTTCCTTGTCCCGGCCGCCGTTGCCTTGGCTTCCTTGTCCCGGCCGCCGTTGCCTTGGCTTCCTTGTCCCGGCCGCCGTTGCCTTGGCTTCCTTGTCCCGGCCGCCGTTGCCTTGGCTTCCTTGTCCCGGCCGCCGTTGCCTTGGCTTCCTTGTCCCGGCCGCCGTTGCCTTGGCTTCCTTGTCCCGGCCGCCGTTGCCTTGGCTTCCTTCGTCCCGGCCGCCGTTGCCTTGGCTTCCTTGTCCCGGCCGCCGTTGCCTTGGCTTCCTTGTCCCGGCCGCCGTTGCCTTGGCTTCCTTGTCCCGGCCGCCGTTGCCTTGGCTTCCTTGTCCCGGCCGCCGTTGCCTTGGCTTCCTTGTCCCGGCCGCCGTTGCCTTGGCTTCCTTGTCCCGGCCGCCGTTGCCTTGGCTTCCTTGTCCCGGCCGCCGTTGCCTTGGCTTCCTTGTCCCGGCCGCCGTTGCCTTGGCTTCCTTGTTCCGGCCTGCCCTTGCCTTGGCTTCCTTTTTTGGCTCCTCCCCCCCCTCTCTCTCTCTCTTCTTGCCTTCTTTTTCATCTCACACTTTCTCTCTCTCCTTGCCGCCTTTTTTCATCTCACACTTTCTCTCTCTCTCCTTGCCGCCTTTTTGCATCTCACACTTTCTCTCTCTCCTTGCCGCCTTTTTGCATCTCACACTCTCTCTTCTTTTCTTCTTTTTATCCTATCCATTCTCTCTCTCTCTTTCTTTTCTTTTGTGTGTGTGTGTGTGTGTGTGTGTGTGTGTGTCTCTCTCACCTTGCCTCGTCTTCCTAATCTCTTTTTCTTCTTGTCTCAGCTTCTTTATTTCTTTCTTTCTCACCTCATCTTTCTTTTCCCTATCTCTCTCTCTTTTTATCTCTCTCAAGTGTGATAAACACGTCTAGTGTAGTTTATCTGCCTTTCCTCCTTACCAAACCCATTTACTAAAAGTTAGTAACTGTATCTTTTTATTCTTTGCTTGATGCTGCAATTATTTTGCTTTCTACTTTTTCTGTAAACAGCCCCCCACCACCACTACCCCCATCCTGTGCACTTGTCCACATTGTTGTCTCCCTTTTCAATCGGCGTCATTACTAGCAATTCTTTTGTCTCACATCACCACGCCTTGTCTTTGCCTGTCTTCCACGGCCATGCCGTTCTGATACCGGAGATGATCGCACCTTCTTCACACACTCTGATTGTCATTGATCCTCATATTGTTAACTCGACCCGTCTTTTTTGTGCCCATGTCAAACACTGCCTACCCTCAGCTCCACCCAACAGACCTGTTCAAAGTTAGAAAGGACGGGGGATATGGTCGACGGGTGTAGTGGGCGAGAGCTTTCAGTGTTGTTGTCGTGGCATCATTTATCATCAAAGCGTACCGCTTTGAAACCATGATAGAATCATCCAGGTGTTTGTTGAGACATTTCATGAGTGACAGGGCACCCTCCTCCCCAAACACTTAACACTTGAAGCCAAAAGCCTGAAAACAAAAACAAAACTCAAGTAAACACCTGCATAGTAAGTCTTATATACAGGCTCACGTTTGTATAAAGTACGCAAACATCTATCTTTACTCATATATATATATATATATATATATATATATATATATATATTCTAGAAAAAATTTTAGATATTCTACAATTTCATGGGTAATACATATTCTGCAGACAAACCTGTTGCTCGTCAGACCCAAATGATACAACAGTTAATATTTAAAATAATCCAGAAAAGGATCACATTCAGACACTCACGTGCCCATAACGAGAATTGATATCTGTAATGGTAATCTAATGAAAACATTTCTTTGCCCATTAATAAAAAAGAAAAGCAAAATAGAAATATAGAAAAATCATAAACGGAAAAAAAGAAAAGGAAAGAAGAACAAACAGTATAAGAAGAAAGGAAGTCAAAGTTAACGTCTCAGATCGACACCAGCGTCTATTGCAATTCATCTGCATTCTTAGAAAAACATGACGTGGAAATTTAACATTAAATTTAGTTTTAAAGATAATGGGATGTATTTACAGTATAAAATAAATGGTAAATCATACTTTTTAATACAAAGTAAAATATAACTGCTAGTAGTATATATTATGAATAATTATAGTTATAATAATTTTACAAAATATACTATATATAAGAAAATGATAAATCAAATATTAACAAACGATCTTAAAAAATGATCTTAAATAATATTAATAAAAAATAATAATAGGAATAAAAATATAAAATATATATTAAAACATTTTTAAACAATAATAACACTAATAATAATAATATTTAAAAAAAAAAAACTAGTAAAGAAGTTAACATACACCAAAAAATAAATATATCATATAACACTGAAAAAAGAGGAAATAATAAAAGTAAAATATATATACATACATACATACATATATATGTGTGTGTGTGTATATATATATATATACATATCCCATATATATTTTTCATTAATATACACACACACACACACATATATATATATACTCGCATATTCATACACACATATACATACAACGTCTAAAATATTATAAAACTATTAGAATAATATAACTATAAAAACAATGACTATAAAAATTTGGGAGTAAAACATTTCCAACAGTAAATTCCAGATTTTGCTCCAAAAGAAACCAAGTTAAATGAATTTAAATTATAATTTTGATCTAGCTAAATTATTTTGTACTTATTTTTATGCTTGCATTTAAATATCAATTTATATATATATATATATATATATATATATATATATATATATAAATTAGAGAAAATTTTCAAAATTCAAAGGTTTCGGGTGTACATTTCAACATAGGATCTTTAATAGAGACTCTACATCACGTCAACAACATTGTTTTTTCCAAATGGCAAGGCCCTGGGTTAGAGTGTGGAGGGGTTTTAGGTTAACAACGGTCACAAAGTAGAAAAGGACAGAGCTGGTAGTCGCGGGGTTACAGGGTGTTGAAATGGTATATTTAGGAAGGGGAGGAATAGGAGTTCATATTTTATAAAGATAGACAACTAAATGAGTTAAATTGCTTTTTAAAGTTAAGATTTTGGGCTGTTTGAAGAGGTGTATTTAGGCGAGAAAGAATGGGTTTCAATCTACACAGCGGAACCTCACTAAAGGCTCGTAGTCATGACCTATTTACACCAGGAACGTATATCCCACTCATCAGAATGTACATAGAATTTTACCATGTAATCTGGTAATAAATAAATGAGAACATATATTTATCTATTGTATATGAACACAATCCCACACACACATGTGTATGTATGATTGTGTTCATATACAATAGATAAATACATAAATACAGTTGAACCTGTTGTATGTAAACACTTCTACTGCCGTTAAAGGTAGGTGATCGCTCACTAAAGGCTCATAGTCATGACCTATTTACGCCAGGAATGTATATTCTACTCATCAGAATGTACATATTAGAATTTTACCATGTATTCTGGTAATAAATAAGAACAAATGAAGATGGCCTAACTTTAAAGAAATTTATTCAGCATATTTCATTTTAAAATTTTAGAACATATTTACAAAGGTCAACAAGAAAATAAAATATTTATTAAGTGGACTTTTAAAAAAGTCAGTTATTGCTTTCCTTTTCGTGCCCGTACTAAAATAAGTAGGTTGGAGAAGTTTGCGACATACACAGTTTCAGTTTTTTTCTTATGTTTAGTAAGTTTTTTTGTGGCGTATGAGATATAATTGCTACTTTTTCATGTAGGCAAAGTAGGCATTTTTTTGTAATGTTGTTGTAGGCAGGTGCTTTTTTCAGTATTTTCCAGCTTATTGTTGGTGAAATATACCTGTCTTTCAGATGCCATATGTATGTGGATAGTGTAGTGCTGTTCAAGTATTTTCTGTTGGAGAATGAAAGATTGTGGTTGTTTTTTCTTTTCTTAAATGGTCCCTCGGTGACACCGATGTAGTACAATTACACTGGAGTGGACATGTAGATCCGTTTCTGCAGTTGCATTGAGGTTTTTCAGTTGCGTTATTGTAGGTTGTTAATTTTTGGTTGTGGCTTTTTGTTATTTGTGCAATATTTTTGTGCAGCTGTAACTGATTTTGACATTGTTTTATTGAATATTTTTGCTAATCAGTTTGTCAACGGGAAGTGTTTTTCTACTAAGTTCAGGAATGTTTTACCTATGTTTGTTTTGACGGCTTTGTTGTATGGTAGATAAAACCAGTTAATATTTCTGTTTCTGTTTTTGCTTTTTTGTTGCAGAGGTGTATATTGTAGTTGTTGTTTATATCCACATTCTTTTAGTGCTTTGTCATATGGTGTTCTTTTGTTATTGAAAATGTGTAGGTTAGATGAGTTTTCAGATAGTTTGTGGCTGATTGATATGGGTATTTGTTTGATGATTGAAGGTGGGTGGTTGGATGATGTGTGTATGTAAGTTGGATCGTTATTATCTTTTCTGTATGGTTCATATGTATTGTCCAAGTTAAGGGTGACGTCTAGGAAGTTTACTGTTTTTGTACCTGCTTTCATTTCTATTTTGAATTAAATGGATTTTAGAGTGTTTACTATTTTTTTCCTGAATCTAATTTGGGGCCATTGGGTTCTCTTATCAGGATAGGTCCATCATCTCTATATAGTCCCGTGTTCTTTTTCTCCAGGATTCTGGATAGGTATGAGAGAATGAGTATGCCTACTAATTCACATGTTATACTTCATCGTAGCTACCCATTGTTACATCAATTAGGTCGTGGTTTTGTTTTTTTGTCCATGGTTCATTATTGTGAAATAGTAGATTTGCGGCAGTGATTGATTAGTTTAATATCTTTGACAGTGAATTGTATATGTTGTTGTGCTAGTTGTATAGCCTTATTTAATGTTTTCCGTGATGGATGGGTAGAAATCCACTATGTTGATGAAAGTGGCTTTGTCTTTGTTTTTTATTGTTGTAAACCACTCTATGACAGCTTTGGTGTTTTTCCATTGGTTAAGACCTATTTTTTTTCAAAAAGTTGGTGTTGATAGTTTCTAATATTTTTTTGCTGATTTTTCCTATCTTGCTTTTCGCAGGGTTGATTAGTCGGAATGCAGGTTTTTCTATGATGTTGGTTTTGTGGTCTTTTGATGTTATGAAAGCTTAATGTTTGGCTAATCAGTTTATTCTTTCATCTATTTTTAATTTAACGGCTATATGTTTAGCTTCTTGGTTTATCATGCTAATTGTGTTCGTGGTTGTCTTCTTGTATGATTGTGTGACTTTGTTTGTTATGAGTTTATTGTAGGCGGTTAATTCCATTGTGTATATGTTTGTGGTTTTGTCAGCCAATATGAATACCTTATTGGAGTTCATTATTTTATTCTTGTCCTCTATAATTTCCTTCTGAAAGTTGTCCAAGTGTCTTTGGAACTTTAAGTTTCTTAGTATATTTATCATGTCATCTTCGAATTTTATCATTTCTTGACATATTGGTGGACATTTCCTTGTATTGAAGTTAAATGTTTCAGTTGTTTTATTTTTTTGTTCATTGAGGAAGGAATGTGTCTTCCACCTCATTCTTCTTATAAAGCTTTAGATTTTCTCCATTAGTTGAAGTTTATATGAAGCTTGGGTGGGTATAGGAATGTTCTTCAGTGAGTATCCTAGGTCAAACTTATCCATCTTTAAAAAAGAACAACGCGAGTGCTCAACATGTTGGGGAGCAAAGTATATGTGAAAAGTATATATATATATATATATATATATGCGCAGTACTTATTTGAAAGCGCTCAATATCAATGATAGAGCTGATATATTCATATAGATAGGTGTGAGTTTGTGACCCTGGGTTTCACGCTCTTGTGATCGTCAAACAAACTGATTAATTTTTTATACATGAAATTATTTGTTTGAGCATAATTTTTAATCATATTTGAGTAGATATTCTGTTTTTAATCAAACAGTATATTTATATATTTATTTCTACTGGACTGATTATTTACGATAAATTTTGTTATGAAAATGTGACGTTTGGCTTGATTCAAACCTGAAGCCACCAATTGATCTGGCATGTCTTAGACCACTCAACCACGAATGATACCATAGTCTAAACGAAGTCAAATCAAGCCTATATAATACAATTTTTGATTCTACATAAATAACTATCTCTATTCTGAAATGCATTGTAATGTCAACAAATGTAAACATACAATGTTATGCAAAATCCCGTATGTCGGTTGTTAAACCATTTTGTTAATCTTAGGAGTTTTCCATAACACACACACACACACACACACACATATATAGTCATCTGCAGACAGTCCTGTTTCGCTGTATTACAGCTCATCAGTACGGTTAGACATCCGATTGCTTATAGCCAGGATCAAAACCCAAGTAAATTGCCATTACATCCATTTGCATATTTTTTAAAACAGTACAATTTATATCTATATTTATATATATTTATATCTATAGGCATGTGGATGAGCAGTTTAAAGTGGTTTCAAGATATAGCTTTAAACACAACCAGACTTCACATTTTTGTTGAATACACAGGTTTAGAAAAAGTAATACACAATTAAAGGTCCTGTGCATGATGGTAAACTGCATCTGATTGAAAGGTTGTGAGGAGCATAGAACCACCTCTTAATTGCTGCTGTTTCCACGTCCACCCTGATCCTGAGTGGTAGCACCTGTTAGGGTCCCAGTCATGGGCAAATAGTTAACCTCCAAACAGGGGTCAAAACACTATGAAAGTATGAAAATACACTTTTATAGAAATATATGCATAAATATACTTTTATAGAAAAATATACATTTTTGAAGGAAAGATATTAACAACAATACATTTTTGAAGAAAAAATTACCATAACACATTTTTGAAGGAAAAAATTATTCTCAGCAAAACATTTTTGAATACAAAACTAGAAGACATCTTCAGTTTTCTAAAATAAAAAAAATTTCCATTAAAATCAGACTAAATCAACCTTCTCACTATAACTGAACGTTAAAAAATAACTTAAAACCCCATTTTTTTGGCATTAAATAATCCACAAAGGTCGATATGAAATCAAACTCAATACACATTAAAGAAAACACTAGTATCTAGTAAAATAAAAATGTTTGAAATAATACAAAATAATGTATGATTATTAAAAAAACTCCATGAATCTTTGTGATTGTATGTATATGTAAAGACCTGCAATGGTATGTTCCCTTTTGAAGAGTGGATCAAACAATTACGCAAAGATTCGTCTACAAAACCCTGGATTAGAGGTGCTGAATATAGCATCAATTTTTAATTTTAATTAATTTTTAATTTTAATCAATTTTTAATTTTCTATTAATCCTACTACCTTGTGCAAATTAATTGAAACAAAATGAATGTTTTTCTAGGACCTTCCATACTTTCTCTGATCACGTGTATGTCACCCCTTGGTGATATTTTTCTCTTCAGACTGCATTTTCCTTTAAGTTTTAAACTGATGGATCCAGTTTGTTTCTTGCCTTGATGACACAACTGACAGTTGAAAGGCTGACACTAACAATATCTGCGATCCTTCTGTAAGGGTAGTCAGTGTGTCAGGCAGCATTACAATTTTCATACACTTTCTTGGAGTAATGTCCATCACAGTCAATGGCCATAGAACAACTAATCGACAGTCGTAACAGTGTCTGGGTGTGACAAAAATCTAAGGCAATCACAAATGATGCAATATATTTCAAGGCCAAACAAATTTCATGATACGCCCCCAAAATAGATTCAGTTACTGCACACCACTCAAATGACATAATCTGAAAAAAAAAGTAGAGACTGTATACCCCCCCCCCCCGTCACTGGGTCTAAAACAGACTGTTGTTTCAATTAATTTGTACTAGAACATGTGTGTGTGTGTGTATATAGATAGATATATACTAGCAGTGTAGCCCGGCGTTGCTTGGGTGTAATGAAAGCTTGAAAACTAATCCATGGTCCTGGAGCTTAGACTCTTTGGACGTTGGTACAAAAGACTAAAAAGCAACAGTTTCCAGTTAAAGAGAAACGATAAACTGAAAGAAAAATGAATGGATATAAGTAAAATTTTGATTTCCTGCTATCAATATCAAATAAGTTTTTTTTCATCGTAAACTGAATTTTGAAGGTTAAATAAGTCCTCTGAGTAAAAGGTATCATAACTGAGAACTACAATTATACCTACTTAGAGCCAAACCCAAAGCAAAAACTAAAATAAAAGGGCTGAGAAAAATACAGACATACAGGCAGATAAATACGCACACACATACACACACAAACATCTTGCCTTTTATATATATATATATATATATATATATATATATATTATTGATTTTCTGCACTATTGTATGAACTGCAACCTTGAAAATTCTGAATATCGTTTTTTATGTCTTTGTCTATGAGTGTATCAAATTTGATTAAAATCGGACCACTCCTTCTATAACCCGAGTTTTTTTTTGATTATCGATTTTCAATATTTATCAGGAGTACCTCGACACAAAACCTAGCTAAAAACACTCGCAGACGCTTATAGTACAACTGTGTAAATTTTCAAGAAAATCGGTTCAGATGTTTCGGAGTCTATAGGTAACGGACACACATTCACACACACAGAGACAAAGATACATTTATAAATAAGTTTAGATTACATTTGGAATGTGTAAGGTTCGAGAATAGTCTTTTTTTCTTTGTTGCAATAAATGGATCACTTTTTTTTTCCAGCAACCCAGATGATACTATCAACCACTCGCGCTACTCACGAAATTGTTTATTGACACATTGGAATATTCCCCTAGCTATTCTCTACTCAGCAAAGAAAGTAAAACTCTGTATTGAAATTTATGACAACCTAACTTGAGTCAATCAGTTAAGTGCCATCTGTGATACATGCTTGGGCGATCATGTCTCAAAAGAGATATGACTGACTGGGCAGAAGATTTTCCCGCAGTAGGTTACCATTACTTTCTGTAGTAGACTGATTGCCAACCAAGGCTAAAGAACCCAATCTGTTCTGCTATTCAACCCATACCTGGAGGGAAAAGTGATGGATTAATACCTTTTCCCAAGGGTATTTGGGCATAAGTGAATGCAATGAATTCAACTGGAATTCGAACTCAGCACCCCAATTTGTCATTCCAAGTTGATATCCACTGCACAACAATACACTTTTTTTTATAATCATAACACCCCAAGCAAGGCATTTTACTCTCACTGTTTTGCACAGGTTACGTAGGAGGAAAGTTATGAGAAAGAGTGACAGGTTACAGGAGGTGTCAGGAAGTGGGTAAGAGAAAGATGAATGTGGCTATAAAGTGAGGGGTCAGTTTATATATTGATTGTAATGTAGAATTGATTCCTCCTTTTTATATTCACATTATAATACTATATATATCTCATATGCCCCAAGCAAGGCATTTTATTGCCACTGTTTTGCAGGGGTTACATAGGAGGATAGTTATGAGAAAGAGTGACAGGTTATAGGGGGTGTCAAGAAGAGGGTATGAGAAGGATGAGAATACCAGTGAGAGTGGAGTGGGTGGAGAAAGGAGCATGAGAGAGAGGATGCAGGTTAGGGAGATAGGAGATGACTTTTGACTTTACATTTAAATTCTTGGAGATTGTAGCTGTTAAGGAAGCAAGTAAATGGAAGGGAATTTCACAGGCAGGAAGTGCAAGAAAAGCAGCTGCTGGAGAACTTCTCTTTAGTTATGTCACACTTTCCTTGGTCAGTTATCGGGACCATAACACGAAGAAAGATGCGACTTTTCAAGCTAAATGCTATCGTAATTTCTATGGTAAATGTTCTGAAAAGATCTCTTCGTTAGTTCCATTAGTTGAGATGCTTATGACCATATCCTGATAAAACATTGGTTCACATACAATCACCAAAGTTAAGCAATGCCAAGATTGGTCAGTACCTAGATGGGTTATTGCTTGGGAATACCTAATGGATACTGGATATGCTGGTGGTATAATGAATAACAACTTGAAATTAGAATTTTGTGAGCCAAGTTTCAGTTCCAGTCAGGTTCGTTATATATTCACATGTGCAAATAATGTTGGGAAGGGGATCCACTTCCTTCCTCTCTAACTATGGGTTAATTAGTAGGACATATCAATGAATTATTATCCTCTCCAAAAATAAAATTTTAGCTGTTTTTTCCGGCTTTAAACGGCCTGCAAAAGGTTGATAAGCCATAACAAATCAGTCAATCCCCCAGTTCACACCTTTACAGCTAGACCCCACCATGTAACTTCCGTAGAGTCAAATAAACCGCATGTCCTCTGTATTCCATTTGCAAGGAAAAAAGTTCCATGCAGACCGTTTTTTATCACCCCAAGTACCACCACTTTGTAGAATGGACTCCTACGGGGATGCTTCCCTGAACACTACAAACCTGACCTCTTCAAGTCAGTTTTTATGCATCTCTCTTATCTTTGTCATTTTATCTGGCCTTAATGAAAATCTAATCTATATTGTCCAAGCAGGTCATGTCAACTTAATAAAAGCTGTAAACAAAGGAGAAAATACAATTTTCTTGGGTTCAAGCCTGCCAGAAGAAAATCTTTTTGCTAACTGAATTTTCTGTTGACTGAATTTGCAGAAAACCCCATTGTTTCTGTTTCTCCAGTGAAATTCTTCCTTTTCCTTTATTGAAAATGTCTGTACATTATAAAATTGGGGTCTGCACTATTAAAAAAGTGTAAAGAGTTGATGAGAAGATTAACATTGGCCCTTCAAGGCCAGTATTGCATAAATATGCCTGCCTGTTTCATACGCATAGAATCAGGAGCACTTGGAAACACCTACAATCTGTGGGTCGTACTGTTTCTGTATACAGTAAATATCCATAATGTGTATCCTGGTATTGAACCCATAACTCTTTGAGTCAAGTCGCTGGAACTAACCAACATCTATATCCACTGGGCCATGCTTTCTTAATATCGACATTGGTTAGTTCCAGTGACTTAACCCAAAGAGTTGTGAGTTCAATACCAGGCTACAGTAGTGGTGAACAAGTAACTTAGTTATATTTAACTGATGAATCCACAAATATTTTGTCTTTTCTTTAAATGTATCAAAGCCATTTAAATTCTAACATGAGAAATAGAGCAAGACTGTTATGGCCTGGTTAGGGGCCAGATATAAAGACACAAAGATGGAATAGACAAATATATTAACAAAGAACAGATACAACATGAGAAGATCACCAGTGTGACTGTATTGGTCTGGCTGCTGCTTATTTATAGTTTAGAAGCGTTCATATGTGCATGGGTAAATTACCATAACAGAGACTCTAAAGGAACCACTGTAATTTATATTAAACAAAATATTATCAAATGCAATAAAAAAAAAGTAATAATAAATAGGTACTTTCCGATTTCAGGACTGTTATTTGAATCTACTCTGGTCAGTGGTAAACTGCATCTGGCAGCAAGGCCTCTGATTGGGAGGTAGTGAGGAGCATGGAACCACCTATTAATTGCTGCTGTTTCCAAGTCCAAACTGACCCAGAGTGGTTGTACCTGTTAAGGTCCCAGCAATGTGTAAATAGTTAACCTCCAAACTGAGGTTAAAATGCTGTGAAAGTATTTACCAACAAAACTTTTTTGAATGAAAAATATTATCAATAAAACTTTTGAACAAAAAATGTTACCAACAAAACCTTTTTTGAATGAAAACTAACTGTGATTTAAAATAAAAATACATTTCCGGCCTAAAATGACCCTTTAGATGTTGATAGGCACAAACAAAAACAAACAACTCTGATCAGCCAGAATTTTCTGAAATATTTCTCTGTGAAAGCTAGCAGACCACAACATTCTGCTCAGGAGAGGGGAATTCCCACAGGACAAACTCCAATCTTGCTATCTTACTTTCATTATCCCTCACCTCACTAAAACATGGCTAAAGAACTCTTGCTTTAATAAGGAAACATTTAACATTCATTAACCAAGCAACTAGTACTTTTTTCAGATGAAATTTATAAAATCTTTCTCTTAAGAAGTGTTTTTAGAAAAATAAGTTTTTCAAATTCAGTAGCTGTTATCACTCTTTCCAGTATTGACAGAGGCTTTACTTCCTAACCTTTGATTTGCAGTAGTGGGGAATGTCAACCTCTTATTTTCTCTTCAAGTTACATGCGATATCTGTTTCAGTTGTTTTCGCTGTTAAGTCCTTAAGTTGAGGTGGTTTCTGTTATTTGGTACAGTCCTTTGTGATCCTCTAGCACCTGGTTTAAAGAACGATGGACTTTGCCAAGAACCCTATTGGTTTCACTCACTCAAAGCCAGTCTTAATCATTGATCTTAGGAATTGATTGTATATAGCTGACAGTGTAGATATTTTGGTTCAAATCTATAAAATCTTTTCCTTAAAATGATTTTTCAGAAAAATAGCTTTCTCAAATCCGGTTAGCTGTTATCTCTCTGACCAGCACTGATGGGGCAAGTAAGGGGGAGTTCCTACTTGAGCTTTCCTTTTGAAGTAGTATTGATCATTAATATCTTGTCATTATTTAAAAAAGACATCCCTAATAGAGAGATACATGAGTTTAATTCATCCAAATATTCAAAACTTAGCGCACACACAAACACACATATATATATATATATATATAATTTTTTTCATATCATTTGATATCCTTAATATCATTATCATTGAAAGAGGAAACATTCGTCCGCGAACTGCCCATTACAACCAACACTATTTTCATCTTTGATAATAGCTGATGTAAGCCAAAAGCTCAGAAAGGATTAAATAAAAACAATCAATATTGTGATATTCTTTCCTCTTTCAACGATAATGCTATTAAGCTTATCAGACGATATGAAAAAAATTTACACAAAATAAATCAGCAAAACTTTTCTATATAATTTAATGAAACATGCATCAATAAAAAAATGCTGCCTAAATGCACACACGCTATATATATATATATATATATATATTTTCAAATCAATTTAACTGTTAGTTTGAAATATGCACCTAATGATTGCATGATGTATGAAACTCCGAGTCATGCTATAGACCTAGGATAATATATATATATATATTTGAAAAAAAATCGGCTTGGTCGTAAATCCCACAGATCCTATTAATATTAGATATTAACACTGTTCAAGCCAGAGGGCTCAATGTAATTAAAGTTGTTTATCTACACAGGCAATATTTATTACATATCAAAATGTTTTAGTCTCACTGTTGAAGTGGGTGCTTTTGGAAATACCTGTCAAAATGGCCATCCTTAATATGAAATTTTGAGATATATATATATTTATTTCAATGAAAATTTTGGGTTTCTTTTTTGATAAAAAGTTTTTGTTTTTTGTATGGACTTTGAACCTCCAGTGACCTTCAGCCATGTCACTTACCACTGAGCTCTTGCCTTTGGATCCGTTTTACAAACTGTTTACTTTAAGACTTTGGGAATAAACAAGGAACTTTGAGCAGCTTTGGGGCAATTTGCTTCGATGGAGCAAAGTAACTGTCTGCACAGACTCACTTTTTCTGGTCAGCTGTCAGTGCAGATTCCATCAGAATTTTCAAGCTTTGCTATTTTGAAGATCTCTGTCCACTGAACTGGACTGGCTAAAGCTTGTGTTGACAAATGTCCAGAAAAGGAATCTGGCCAGAGAAAATCTCTTCCAGTTTTTGGAGGTCTGCTCTGCTTATGTAGCATTTTTAAGATTTTTCTCATCAAAGAAAATAATTTTTAAAAAAAGCTTGCTTAAATGCTACCTCTAGTGTCTTCTGTACAAAGTCAAGTTTCTATTTATAGAATTGATATTGTTTGTAATCTTAATTATCATAAATCTTTATTGTTGTTATTAAAAGTATCATCTTTGGTATACCACTGTGGCTGATGGAATAGAGTGCAGGTAGGTCTAGAGAAGTTACTCTATAATTACTATTTAATAAACCTAGAGTTATCTTCCTTAAACAGTGTTCATTTATCCTTCAATTAAACTTGGAAACTGATGGGCTAATTGGGCTGGATATTGTTCTATATTTCAAGTTCCTAGTTGCGCTTCTGTTAGAATGCTTTAAACAAAATTGCATGATGTGCCATTTCTGTTGTGTTTTTAGTAACACACACACAAATCTAATATAATAGCCGTTTTTTTTGTAGTCAGCCAATCTGTACACATTTAAGTAAAATACCTCAGGAAATATGTCTCCTCTTTGTGGAGTTGTCCAAGTTGTTGAATGTGACACCTGTTGGCGATCTTTTAATGTAATTTTGAAAATTGTTTCTGAGTATATCTAATGGAAAAGACACTCTGTTGCAAAACATGAGCGGTGGTGCTGAAAAGTTTCTTTTTTTATATATATATATATATATATATACTAGTCTTTATACAATACTAAGCTCAAGATCCACTGAACTTAGGGAACTACAATTAAAATGGTTCTGAGGAATGAGGTGCATGATATGATTCAAAGAGGACGTGATAGGAGCTGAAGAATATGAGGATAAGTAGGATAAATAACATTTGACCTTTCACTTGAACATGTTAGGTTTGTAGTGTTTCAGGAAACATGTACATCCAAGTCTGAGTGAAACTTTTTTTTCTTACTTTTAACATGTGGAGGAAATGATTGATTTGACTGTGGAGGTGGCATGACATGCACAGGCTGTAAATCTAAACTGGTGGAACTTATGAATGAAGTTCATATTAGGAAATAGCAATGGAATAACTGGCTTGTACTGTTGGGTCTATAGAAAAAGAGGCTTGGAGAATAAGTCTTTACTCAAAATACTGCATGAACGATTTTGAATGTTATAAAGGATGGATCAAGCATCTCCTGCCCAAATGTAGCAGCAATAGTTATTTCTGTCTCATCCGATTCACCTGTGTCTGACAATTTGTCCTTTAAAATTCTTGTGTTCTAAATCTGAAGAGGACACAGCTTGCTTACTCGTCACAGCCCTAATGCATGTGGGTTTTTCTTTTTTGGTTTTTTTAAAAATAATATGACATCTTGTGAAATGTTTAGGTTAATAAGATAAATAATGAACTTACGTTTATTCATTGTGTAAGTCATTTTCGGTTTTAGGGACACCACACATACTAGTACCGCTTACGGACAATCACGTTTAATACACTGGTTCTCGCTCAATCACCAAAGTTAAGCAACGTTGAGCCTGGTCAGTACTTAGATGGGTGACCGCTTGGGAATACCAGGTGCTGTAAACGTTTAGTGACGGATGTGCATTGTGGTGCAGTGGATATCGGCTCGGAAAGAGAAATCAGTGAGCCGAGTTCAAATTCCAGTTGAATACCCTGCATTCACTTAAGCACTGGCATCCTTGGGAACGGTATTAATCCATCCTTTCCCTCCAGTTATGGGTTAAATAACAAGGGTAGGAATTGGGGACCCTGCCCTTAAAAACAAATCCCAATGAATCTTGATACTCGAAAAGAAAAAAAGTATTACTAGACACAAAACTTATATAAAAACAACAATAAATTGTTGAAAGGAAACAGTATTACCAGCAATAAATACATAAAATTTAGTTGGCAATAAATGACCCACCGAGGTTGATATGCCATAAAAACAAAACAACCAACCAACCAACATACTACTACCCTAGCAGTAATGCTGTGACATGGATCCCTTTCTTTGTTCTTTTTTTTTTTTTTTTTTTTTTGAGCTTCTTTTGAATTCAGTTTTTCCTTTTCCTAGCCTGGTTACTACTTCAATAGTAGTAATCTGTTCTTCTATCGATCCCATAACTTTGGCTTCTGCTCCGATGAACTTAGCTCACTGGTGCCCCCTGTACATAAACTTACTCGAGTGACAAGATTAGCAACTAAGTCCCACCCTTTTACTTTGAAACCAATAAATTGTAAATGCAAATTCTGCTCCAGCAGCTTCTTTTCTCACACTTCCCGCCTGTGGAATTCCCTTAGCTATAATCTCCAAGAATTTAAATTTAAAGTCAATAGTCATCTCCTATGTCACTAACATGTATCCTCTCTCTCTCATGCTTTTGTCTCCGTCCACTCCACTCTCATCAGTATTCTCATCCTTCTCTTACCCACTTCCTGACACCCCCTATAACCTGTCACTCTTTCTCATGTAACCCCTCTGCAAATAGTGGCAATAAAATGCCTTGCTTTGGGCGATATGATTATAAAAAAAAAATAAAATAAAATAACTGGTTAAAGATAGATTCATGCGTGTTCCAATACTGAATTGGCCAGAAATTGAACTTGGTATGCTGATTTAATTTTCCATGTCAGGAACCATTGCACTATCCTCATATCCAAGATATTAAAATCCAAACATAGGCCTGCTCTTTACAGACATTTTGAATCTTAATGAATGCAATCATTTTAAGATTTGTTATCTTTTTCTTTTTTTTAAATGGCATAAAGATATAGGCAAGATGGGACCCATTTCTGTTCTTTTGAATTCATAGTTTTCCTTCTCCCATGCTGGTTGCTATTTCAGAATAAGAGAACCCAGCCAGTCTTGCTGTTTAATCCATACTTATACATCAGTAAACTCCTTTTTTAAGGGCAATAATATGTAGTGAGTGAAACTGAACTGATCATTCTAACATCCATTACACTGTCCTCACATCCTGATCTACTGAATACAATGGGTTAATTATTATTAGAGACCCACGTTCTCTTGAATCTGTTGCACCACAAAAACGTCTGTAATTCAGTTGCTGAGTAGTGAGGCTGGAGATCACGTATGTTCACGATGCCATTCTTAGATTGTCGCTGATCTCTCTTCATCTAAAATGCATAACACTTAGAAAACCATTGAAGAAACATCATCACCCACCCAACCCCCACCCGCAAAGGAGGTTCTTTAGTGTATTGAAATACAGAATTTGAAAAATGATTTTCAAAGTTTGGTTTTGGATTATCGAGAATCACATGATGAAACATGTCAAGAATATGTGAAAGGAACCCAAACAATTTACAAAGCTCACGTCTGTGTCTTTTTGTTTACATTTCTTCTTACACGTCTCCAAATCTGTGCCTTTTGAGTCAAATGGCTCTGGCTCTCCCCCCCCTCTCTCCTCCTCTCTCCAGAGTAATCACAACCAATAACCTTAAGGTAGTGAAATGAAGAGAAAAAACAAAAACAATTTCATTCTTGTCTGTGTAACAACCAGAGAATTCCTCCCTCAGTGCAAAATTTCGACTCCATTTGATTTACTATTTCAGTTCTCTGCTGCAGGTTGGCCATTATGCAAATGTCTTTGATCTTTGGCAACCAAAACCAAATTTTATCTGAATGTTGCTTTAAGTTTGGCGCTTCATTAGAGACGACGAAAAGAATGCAGTGTCCTGCCCAAATCTGTCGAAGGGCATCACTGGGACTTTCTAATCAAACTAGCATTTATTTTCTCAGATATAGAATGTGATCTATATCTAAAGAATACTCCATCAGTGCATTCATTGCTAAAAGACGTCTTTCTGCTATGCTCCCCACTCTTTTCCGTCGTTTCACTTTCCCACAGTCAACTCCAGAAATAAACGGTTCATGAGTTTTACTGAAAACTGGTCCCAAAACACAAAAGTAGTGATGCTATTTAGGTATGCTAAAGAAAAGCTGTAATGGCAAAGGTTGAAAATTCTATAATAAAGAAGAAAAAATTATATGCTGTCGTTACAAAGTAAAAATGAATTGTTATAATTGTTCTATTTTATTATTAGTTATTGTTGTTAATCTCTTATTGTGCCTAATAAGATCTACGGTAGGAACGAATCTTCTATCCGTCACATAACATTTATTCCAGTCTATTGTTATAATTGTTCTATATTATTATTAGTTATTGTTGTTAATCTCTTATTGTGCCTCATAAGATCTACGGTAGGAACGAATCTTCTATCCATCACATAACTTTTATTCCAGTCTATTGTTATAATTGTTTTATTTTATTATTAGTTATTTATGCTATAAATATATATAGCACATATATTTTTATTTATGCTATATATATATATATATATATATATATATATATATATATCACATATTTTTATTTCTGCTATCATATTTTTATTTATGCTATATATATATATATATATATATATTAAAAAAGGATTAATTCAAAGATGTTGAATGGCCATTTCGATATGAAGATCCCCACGGGGGACAACACATCACCTCAGCAACAGAAAAATCCTTTCAGAAACTGGAGAAAAATTAGTCTACTTTTCCTTTTTAAATAGATTGCAAAGAAAAAAAAAAAAATTCTATATATATCACATATTTTTATTTATACTATATATATCACATATTTTTATTTATACTATATATATATATATATATATATTAGGGTAGGTTGATTTTTCACTTTTTTTTTAAATATTAAAAAATCTCACTTACCAAAAGTTGTGTCTGGACCTATTAAGTACCGTTACAAAATATTATATCAAATACTTCAACAGTTTTTTGAGCGTTTGGCATCAAAGATCGCAGACAAAAATAAACTGAAAATTCCTCGTTTTTGCAAGATTTGGCTTGAATATTAGTGAGAAAACCAAATAAATTTAGTATTTAAATTAGGGAGTGTCATTTTTTTATAAAAACTATATTAATTAAAGAAATGATGACTAATCTTCAAATTAAATATCCCCCCCCAAATTTTCAGTATCTGCTTTAAAAAACTGCCTTTTAACTTTATGAAATAAGCAGTAATATTTGAAAACCTTAAATGATTTTTTTCTGTTATAAGTGAAAATATAACAAACAAGGAAAAACAAATACTATATTTTTTTTTTTTTAGAGCTTAATATATAGTCAAATTGCTCGATATAAGAGCCCTTTGACAAAAATGCAGGTCTCAATTTCTGTCTCAAAACTTTGGCTGTAATATGCTGATGCCTTGCTTCAAAACCATATACAGTTTGCGAAGCTTCAGTTGTTAACTTGACTGCTTGTTCCACGCCTTGGGAACGTGAGGTCAAATCTGGCAAGTCAAGCTTGGTTCCATTTAACAATGATTCCCAAAGTTCAGATTCAGAAAAATCTGTCATTTGTGGTTCAAAAATGCCACATAATGATAAATCTATCAATTGGCATACACATTTACAATAAAATTTATTAAACTCTGGAGTTTTGTTCTGAGCTGTTGTGGGTATGCACCACGAGTCCATAAACACATAAGCCTGATGACCAAAGTTAACCACCTTGCCTGGTTTAAAGGACCAATTTTCCAGGAGGCATATCTAGTCAACCTTACCTCTAGAAATACCCACTGTGTACTCATACAGGAGTCTTTGGTCACAACTAAGATCATGTCTGTCATCAATTTTCAAAATTGAATCTAGAGGACTGCTAATGGTGGAAAATGATATTTGGGGTAAAATATGGCAATCATTTGGGCATAATTTCCCCAGGGGACCACTGAATGCTGTAGGGCCTTTTGTGCAACCATCTGTGTTTTTAAAAAGAGCTCTGAAAGGTAGTTCATTATGGTGCAAAGTGCAACCAATTGTGTGAAGATTTTTTTTTTAATTTTTTTTCTAAAATTGCAACCATTCCACCTTCTCAGCCTGTGTTGGCATTGGTGTTATCAACAAGGAGAGCCTTGATAGTGTTTGCACTGTTGAATTCATGCAAAACATCCACCACTTGCTCTGCATGAACAGCACCTGTTGCACCACTATTAGGGAGAACTCTGTGTTAAATATTTACTTTCTTGTGGTGTCTCCTTTGTGACAGTTAAATGGCGTTCTGGTTCCTTAGTTTTTTTATAGTTTTTTTTTTTTGTCCATTTTCCTCCACAATTTCCTCATACAGTAACGTGTCCTTATCTGTTCTCCCATCAACTCCAATACAAATAAGATTTTCTACACTTTCATCATGTTTTTGTTGGGCAGTTGTTTTCACTTTAGACTTTGCATTTATCTATATCATTCATATTGATATTTGGTATAAGATGGCCCATAGCCTTCAAGTCCAAGAGCAAGGCATTGGTAAGGCTGGCTTCAAGATTAGAGGATATGTCTCCCCTGACTAACTCAAGAGCATATCTTGGAAATTTGATAAGGCTATAAGGCCCTTTTTGATGAATCCTTGGCTGCAAATATTCTTCTTGTGGTTCTTCGCTTGGAGAAGATGAGTAGGAGGGGGCAGAAACATTACTCTGGACATTTGATAATGAAGCTGTTGGTGATGAATCTAATTTTTTTTTTTAACCTCTCTTTTTCCTTTTTCCTTTTTTTTTTTTTTACAGCACTTTTATCTACTGGTCCAAGCTGGAAAGTGCACTTAGGCCCTATTTTACCCCTCTGATCCTTTAGGTATTCACGATCCTCAGCTGGAACCTGAAAAATCACATTTTATTTATGTTAAAAATACATCTAAACAGATTAATATGAAAAATAAAATGGAAAAATGGTTTATATATTTAAATAATATTAAAATATGGAAATTGATTTCATTAACAATTTGTATGATTTTCATATTAGATTGTCTCAAAAAGACATTGCAAAAACAAAAATAGAAAATAACTTACTTTCTTTTGAAGAGGACAAGTGCAAAAAATGTGCTCAGTCTGGCAATTTTCTTTATTGCATTTTACATTAGAGTCATAACAACTTAAAATTGGTAGTTTGCAGGAACAAGATGAAATATCAAATAATGAATCCAGTTTTTCTTTCCAGAAATTCTTTTGGGCAGCAGGGAGAGATTTCCTATTTATTTGTTTTGCCCGCTTGAAGCATATTCACCTTTTTTAAAATTGTCATTTCATTTAATAGAGGTAAACGGGAGTTAACGGCTTTCCAAATATCCATTACATCCTTTGCTATTAATTTGGAAATAACAAAATTTGAAAAGTGGGGATAAGTATTTCTTAAATATTATCTATATTGGATAATTTGTCGGTAAACTGGAGGCTCTGTTTTATTTAATGGTGAAGGTGGACCTGAAAATTTCAGTACATTTTTACTGCGAGTTGAAATTGCAGATTTTCCGGCCATTTTTAATAAAATACCTGAAAAAAAATATATGTACTATCAGAAATGAAGTTCCACAAATATTTATTAAAATAAATTTGATAAAATTTTAAATAAATTCATTAAATTCAAAAGTAATGTTTACTTACCATAAAGTAGTTACTTCCGAGATGAGCTCGTAAACAGGTTTTTTAATGAATAAATATTAACTTTAAAAATATAAAGAAATTAGAATAATTATAAAAGCTGTATTTTTTAATAGTTAAGTCTCATTCTAATGAAAAATTCAAGAGATATTTGTGATAATTAAAAGCATAAACTGTAAACAATGTTAAAAGACGATCGTTTAGGGGGAGGTAATTTCAACAGGTGAATACCGTAAAAAATTCCAATAAATAAAACGGCATACGTAAATATATTTTTATTACTTTTTAATTTTAATAGTTTCATTAAATTTTTAAAAAATTGAATACTAAACTTAAAAATATCTATTATTAAGCATATTGTATTTTTTTCTTTATGTTAAAACTCTGATTTTATTTAAGTGACACGTGTTTCCGGTGACACCTATAGCGATAAAAATCCCAATTTATTTCATCTTTAAGTTTAAATGCTCAAATAAATATGAAGTTTTGAAGAAAAATATTTCTTGTGGTAACGCTTGACATTATTTTGCAACTTTCTCCAAGTGCGATTTTTTTTTTTTTTTTTTACAGTTCCAAAATCGACCTACCCTAATATATATATATATATATATATATATATATATAATATATATACACACACACATCGCACATATATTTTTATTTATGCTATATATATATATATATATATATATATATATATATCTCACACACACATTTTTATTTATGCTGTATATATATATATATATATTTAATTATGCTATATTATAATCTTACATCTGTGGTACGACTCGGAGTTTCATGTGTTATGCAATCATCAGTTGTGCTATAAATATGGGATAATGTGTGTGTGTATATATATATATATAGTCATCCGCAGACAAATCTGTTTAGCTGTATCACAGCTCATCAGTACCGTTAGACAACCCATTGCTTTTTACCCAGTATTGAAACCCGACCGAATTGGTGTCAGTCAGTGATTTTATTTCTGAGCTATGGGTGCTCGGTAGAAAGAGGCAGATTTTTTAGCATGTATATTATCATTATACAAGCCCAATAGCTGAGTGTATTCTAATTCATTGCTGAATGAATGATGCATAGATGCTAGAGTAGCTGCTGTTTTTCAAAGTCTACCATTCTTCCAGAGTGCTCAATCAGGGTGTGAGAGTGTAAACAGTCATCCGCAGACAGATCTGTTTCACTGTATCACAGCTCATCAGTACCGTTAGACAACCCATTGCTTTTTACCCAGGATTGAAACCTGACCGAATTGCGTCAGTCAGCGATTCTACCTCTGATCTATGGGTGCTCGGTAGAAAGAGGCAGACTTTTTAGCGTGTATATTATCATTATACATGCCCAATAGCTGAGAGTGTTCTAATTCATTGCTGAATGAACAATGCAAAATACAGCTTTGTTCATACATTGAGACCTGTTTTATTAACACCTGAATAATACTATACATGTGCACTATCATATGTATATTGATTAATTCATGTCACTGTGTGTGTGTGTGTGTGTATATATATATATATATATATATATAAGCAAATTCTCTCTCTCTCTCTATATATATATAAATATATATGTATATGTATATGTGTGTGTGTATGTATATATATATATATATATAATGTGAAATGGAATACATGCATGAAAAAAATATCTAGTTGTTAACGAAACATTGCTCAATCTAGTATAAGCAGAGCTATTATATATATATATATATATATAATCTTAGGTCGATGACACAACTGGGAGTTTCATCCATTAAACAATCATCAGGTGCACATTACAAACTGTTTAAGAGTTTTGAATTTTCATGTGAGTTAAATTTTATAAAGTTAGGGTACTATTTTTTTTTTTTTAAATTTGTCAAGAGTAAAATTTAAATCGACAAAAATTACATGGAGATAAAAAAATGTTTAAAATGCAGGGAGAGGAAATCAAAGAGGTGTAATTAATTATTATTAATAGTAATATTTGCAGGGAAAAGAAAGTGGGAAAGTAAGGGGTGAGAAAGAAAGAAAGAAAGAGACACATAGAGGAATCTGTATCAATCAAGATCTAAGAATTTTTTTTTCTAAGGAAGCTTGTGGTCATTAAATCACATTTTTTTGTTAAGTAGATTAGGGTCATTTATATGTTTAAGACTAGCTGTATAGCCCGGCGTTGCTCGGGTATAATGAAAGCTTTAAAACTAATCCATGGTCCTGGAGCTCAGACTCTTTGGACGTTGGCACGAAAGACTAAAAAGCAGTAGTTGTTTCCAGTTAAAGCGAAATTGTAGACTGAAAGAAAAATGAATGGATGTAAGTCAAATTTTGATTTCCTGGTATCGATATCAAATAAGTATTTTTTGTCGTAAACTGAATTTTGAAGGATAAATAAGTCTTCTGAGTAAATGGTATTATGGCTAAGACTAAAAACTACAGTTATACCTTAGAGCCAAACACGAAGCAAAAACTAAAATAAAAGGGTTGAAAAAATACAGACATACAGACAGACACACACACATACGCACACAAACATCTTGCCTTTATATATATATATATATCGATTTTCTGCACTATTGTAAGAACTGCAACCTTGAAACTTCTGAATATCGTTTCTTATGTCTTTGTCTATCAGTGTATCAAATTTGATTAAAATCGGACCACTCCTTCTATAACCCGATTTTTTTCGATTATCGATTTTTGATATTTATCAAGGGTACTTTGACACAAAACCTAGCTAAGAACACTCTCAGACGCTTATAGTACAACTGTGTGATTCCCTATTGATGTATTTCTAATTGTATGAATCTTTAGTGTATGGTTTGTACAGACCATTCTTCAGATCAGAGGTTACATCTAAGAAGTTTACGATTTTAGCATTAGTGGTGGTAGTTATGTTAAAATTGTGGGCTTTGAAAAACATGCAGTAATGCAAATTTATTTTTGGGGTGAATAATGAAATTTGTTTGGCTTTGAAAAATATTGCATCATCCGTGATCACATCAGGTTTTTATCATGCCCAGACACTATTATCTCGACTGTCGATTAATCATTGGCAATGGATCTTACTCCGAGAAAGTGTACAAAAATTATAATGCTTCTCAAACACACTGGCAACTTTTACAAAGAAGTCGCAAACATTGTTGGTGTGAGCTTTTTACCTCTCAGTTGTGACATGAAAAGTGAAGAATCAAACTGAATCCGTCAGTCTAAAACAGAAGAGGAAAATAACACCAAAATACCACATATACGTGATCAAGGAAAGTGTAAAAAGTTTTAGGATGTTATTTGTTTTGTTTTCATTAATTTGCACAAAAGTATGTGTGCATCTTAAATTGTAATGATTTTTAGTGATAAAATTGCCATTTTCTCTCTTTTTTTTTTTTTTTCCAATTGTCTGGTGGGTAGTCATAAAGTACTCGATCTCAAGATAAGGATAGAGCATTAATCTGGAGAATCTTGTCACTTAGCTGAGCAGCGTTATTTCAGTCATGCTGACTTCAAAGTTTCATGAGGGCATTATTGTAATGTCTTCACCTTTTGGGATCAGGGCAAGCTGCAAAGGTAAATGGCCCTGAAGAGTGAAGACATTACAATAATGCCCTCACGAAACCTGAAATCACTGCTCAGCTAAGTGGCAAACTTCTCCACATTAATTGTCTATTTATTACGTCCGACATCTACTAAAGCTATTGGAATATATTCTCTCTTAATAATGCGATTTATTTTTGTTTTAAGCCATGTCAGGTTGCCTAAGGGACTCCGAATGAGAAATCAGTGAGCTGAGTTCCAATTCCAGTCAGGGTCATTATATTTACTTTTGCACAAATACCTTTCAGAAATTATGGCCCCTCTGTCTTCTAGCTATAGGTTAAGTAGTAGGGCATAAATAAGTCTCGTTAGCCTTGAGTGGCAACCAGTCTATAAGAACAACAAAACCGTGTCTAGTGCTGGTATACACTACCGGCCATAATTATTAGACCACCCCACTGTTTTAAAAGAAATTACGTATTTCCTGCTGTTTTTAAGTGGATAATTCTAAATGAAAATAGAATGATTCTTTTGTTATTATTACTTTGCAAAATTTTACAAGACAAGGAAGCAAAGATGAATTCTTCCAAATCACCCTAAATTTTTTTCATTCTTTCATTAATGAAACTGCAATATAGGTAATTATTAAATATTCATAAATTCATTTGATGCACATGTTATTGCGCAGTATTTACAAAAATACCTTCTATTTTTATTTACAACTATTCACTTGGCAATAAATACTAAAAACTAGTATGAAATACATCATTTTTTTTAAGGCACTGGGATTGCCTAATAATTATGGCCGGTAGTGTATATATTTTCACGTTTTGTTTCCTTGTGAGCATGCAATTGGCCTTTCCCAGTTTTTGATGCAACCAACACAAAACTAGAATAGAGATTTAATATGGAGTCTTATGTATCTGAATGTTAAAGAGCAGGGACAGGGAAGCGAGTGTCCCTGTTGTATGTTCAAATATCTTTTGTCATTTTTTGGGGCGACCACATTATTCAATCCTCCCTAAACAGTTTAGCTTTCTCCCCAAATAACTGCTCTGGGTAGCTTTTACTGTCTTCCAAGGTATTATTTTCAAAGATGTTTGTAAAAGCAACAACAAATGGTGGTTGGAAGCTGTCATGTCTGTCAAATACAGCAAATGAATGACAACTTTGGTCAGTCTGTAAACATACTACACAACTCTCGCTAAGGTCCTGGGCATGACAGTAAACTGCATCTGGCAGCAAGGCCTCTGATTAGGAGGTTGTGAGGAGCATGGAACCATCTCTTAATTGCTGTTATCCCCAAATCCACCCTGACCCGGAGTGGTAGTACCTGTTAGGGTCCCAACTATGGGCAAATAGTTTATCCCCAAACTGGAGTCAAAACATTATAAAAATAAACTTTTACAGAAAAATATGAATTTTTGAAGGAAAAAAATTATCATAACACATTTTTGAAGAAAAAAAAAAAAGGAATTATAGCTATAATATATTTTTGAAGGAAGAAATTTATTGCCAGCAATACATTTTTAAACACAAACCATGAAGACACCTTCAGTTTTCTAAAATAAAAATAAAAAATTTTTTCCACCAAAATCTGACTTTATCAACCTTCACACTATAACCGAACATTAACCCTCTAGGGCCATTCGTATCATATTTGATACAGTATGAAAACAAGCCTTGAAAGAAATATTTTCCTGAAAAATTTTTTAAGAGAAATATTTTATAAATTTCAAATGAAAGCAGCACTGACTGCTTAGTCAATGAATACCAAATGTTTCCTTATAGGGGAATACCAAATGTTTCCTTATAGGGGAATACCAAATGTTTCCTTATAGGTAAATACTGTATCAAATATGATACGAATGGCCCTTGAGGGTTAAAAAAAAAAACATCTTAAAACCCTACCTTTTTGGCATTAAATAACCCACAGAGGTGTTGATATGCCGTTAAACAAAACTGAAAACAAACAAAAGTAAGGTTTTTAGTCACTACACTTATAAGTAACTTGCACGTCTGTGCGATGTGCAAAAATGGTTTTTAGTGCTTGACGGAAATATTTATCATGACTACTATCTTTGTGTCATATAACATTACAGCCATATCATATTGAAACACCAGTCCCCATATGATCAATGAAGTTAAGCAACATCAGTTTTGTTCAGTACATAGATGGGTGACTGCTTGAGAATACCAGTTGCTTTAAGCTTTAATGTGTGCATGATGTAACTGATAATGACTTGGAATTGCTAATCAAAAAGCTAAATTCTAATTCCGTTTAGGTTGATTATATTCACTTTTGTACAAAAATGGTTGGAAAAGTTATGAAGTCACTTTTTCTCCTTCCTCCCCAGCTTAGGGTTAATTAGTAAAACTTGTATCACTAAACCAATATTATCTCTCAAAAACATTCTCACAATTCTAAAAACAATTTTGCGATTTTAAATAATCTGCAGTGGGTCGATAAGTCATAAAAAATGAATCCTTCAATCAAAGCAGCAAGTAATGGCACAATTAATTTATTTTCTACCTGCTCCCAATCTAATACATTACTTATTTGGTACAACATGCCAATAATTTTTAAAATATTTTGTTTTGCATGTGCAAAAGTTAAAAATTCTTGGTAAAATGTTTATTTGAACCAATAAGATCTTTTTTACAATGTCTATTCCAGACATCCTACCTATTTGTGCTGATAACCCACTTGAATTATAAACCTCCCATGGGGCATCTGAAGTATGAATGATTAAAATTAACAAATCCTGACATTAAAACATGATTTATAAGGATCTCATCAGTGGCAGCACTGAAGTTTTCATGATGAGATAAAAATCAGGTTTCAAAATGATTTTTTTTTTTGAGGAAGGCTAGCCTTCTCCACTTAAAAAAAAAAAACTGACACAACACATTCTTTCTGTCTCCTTTTCTCTTCCTATTTATTTTTGCAGTACTATTTGCGGTAAATTTTGTAAATATAACAGTCAGTCAGTTAAGTGCCATACGTGATACACGTTTGGGCGATCATGTCTTGAAAGAGACATTACTGACTGGGCAGAAGATTATCCCGCAGTAGGTTGCCATTGCTTTCTGCGGTAGACTGGTTGCCGACCAAGGCTATAGAACCCAATCTGTCCTGCTATTTAACCCATAACTGGAAGGAAGAGACGGATTAATACCTTTCCTAAGGGTATTTGCGCGTAAGTGAATACAATGGATTCAACTGGAATTCAAACTCGGCTCCCCGGTTTCTCGTTCCGGGCCGATATCCACTGTACCACAACACACATCCTCTTTTAAAAAAACTAACAAATAAATGTTCTTTTTTTTTTCTTTTTTTTTCTTTTTTTTTCTTTTTTTTTCTTTTTTTTTTTTTTTTTTAACATTGTTTTTAATTAATGTATTTATTCCTTGTCTTTCTTTTTTTTTTTCCTCCTGCAGATAAGAGCCCAACAAAACCGTCTACGGTGATAATGCCAGAGTATGATGCGTTCTCTGAAGGCATGACTCCAGAATGCATCATTGGAGCCACAGACGAGCTTGGCGAATTGTGCTTTTTCGTCAAGTGGAAAGGCACAGATGATGCCGACTTTGTTCCTGCCAAAAAGGCCAAAATTCACTGTCCGCAGCTGGTGATCAGGTATTACGAGAACATCATCTCCTGGAATTAAATGTCTGCTGAATGTACTGGAAACGAAGAGGCCAGCAACACTGGCAGCAACTACACAGCCAAAGGAAGAAAGGGAGAGATTCAAGGAAAAGAAACGAGCCATCATGGGTGGGAAGGGGTGTGGGGTCTGGAGAATAGGGATCTTTTTCATCAGAGTTAAAGACATTCTACATTTTTTTTTTTTTTTTTTTTTTTTTTAATATCAGGTGACATCAATAAACACCTGTAGCCAATTCTGCCACAACTTCATTATTTTTTTATTTTTATTTTTTTTGTTACTGTGCGTACCTGTGCTAAATACGAAATGATGCTTCAAATGAAAAAATATCACTGACAGGATTGGAAACTCCTGTTTAACACGTTTAGACATTACCTTGACCAATTAATTATAACAAAAATTTCTAATAAAAACTATTACTTTAACATGCATATTTTCTTTATTTTTTTTTCTTAATGCCAAGTTCTTTCATAACATAAGTAGTTATAGATCTCCACAGCTTTCTTTCTCGTTAATATCAATATGCTAGGAAAGAAAAACAGAGTGATTTCTTCTTTTCAGTTTTGAATTGAAACTTTTTTTTTAACTTGTAAACTGGCTACCTTTACTATTTTACCCATAGCTGGGTCCCTGTTTTGTTTTTTCTTAGGACATTGTTTAAAATGAATGCTGCAGCCATGGACAGATATTGAACTCTATTTGCCAAATTCCATCAATTACAGGAAGCTATGTTTACCATTACACTTGAGAAAGATTTTTTTTTTTTCTGCAACGTTTGCGCACTTGGCACAAATAATTCATTCTTTCCAGAAGTAACAAAAGAAGAGTTAATTATATCCTGCATAGTCTGAAATGTTTTCTCTAGTCATTTTCTTCTACAAACATCCATTATAAATGTTTTAAATTTTCTGCTTATTTTGCACCCGAAAGCACTCGTCTAATCATTGCACATTCATTTTCAAGGCAAATATTATATTAATAGTATGATGGCTGGCTGCTTGCATTTGGGTATGCTAGTCTACTTCAGTGGCTAGCTAGTCCCTGCTGCAGACGTCTGCTCAGGCACATTTGTGTTTCGTCAACACCCACAGAGCCTATCTTTAATTTATGCTTCAATTATGCTGAACGGACTTTAGATACAGCTTCTAGGAAAAAAGAGGGCAACATTTAGCATGATTAACAGTCGGAACAAGGCTAGTATGCTTTAACCCTTGGTCACAATGACTTGCAACTTCATACTAGTTCCATCAACAGAACTGTTCCGGCTACCCAATTTTCCTCACAAGGCTTGAGTCAACCTGTGGTATAATTTTCAGTCATTTTTCGATCGTGCTGAGATCAGCTCCCTAGATCGATATTATTAAAATGTCGCTTTCCTGATCATAGTAAGCTTAACATCCAGGTCTCATGGTCAAAAAGTGAATGTTTTAACCACTTACTCTCACTGTATATAGCATATGTAGTGAGGTTTTTGATATATGCACATAGTAGATTCATGTTCAAATCAAATATATATATATATATATATATATATATATATAGTATTGTACTAAATTGAGAGGGTGCTGATCAAAGAACACGTGCAAATGAACACAAAAATTAAGTCTCTTATTACATTTTCTTTCACTCTAATACGATTTTATTTTAATCATTTCACTCCAACCAAGGCAATAATGCCACTAAGATGCAAAGGGGAAAGAGAATGAGTAGACTTTAGTGAGAAGAAAGGACAATAAAAGAAAAGTGTTCAGGAAGCTACAGAAGGTAGAGATTGATGTTGCATTTATATTTTGGAGGATCGTAGATGGCAGAGAAGCAAGAATTCAGAAGGGAGTTTCACAGGTGAGAGAAAGAAAACTATCAGAACTTAAGGTTACATCTAGCTATTTCAACTGAAATGATGTGGCCTAATAGCCAATCTAGTTATACACTAATATTCACTTGGTCAAGATACCAAGGACAGAAGCTCATTGCAGCAACTTCCATGAAAATAACTTATAAAAATGATGGAGGAAAGCTATATCATGATGGTAGGGAAGTGATTGACGTTGAGAGTCCAGGATCAATAAGTTTTGGACCCATCTTTAGATTTTGTTGAGAATCTGGAGATATTCTAACAGAATTCAATTCCTGGACGAATGGTGTATTCACAAGTGTGCAAGATTGATTCTAACAAAAGTCAGCCAGTGTGTGAAGTTGGCCTCATTACTCCTGTTCCTTAGATTTTCTAACTATGTGTGAGGGAAAGCCCAACTTGTCTCTGGAATAGTTTACACCACACCTGTTAACCAAATACATACTTCTCAATTTGGAAGGTGGAATGCGATCCTAGCCAAACCTGCACCCACCTCCCTTTATCAAGTGTGAAATTGAGTGCTAAAACTTATATATAAGCTTCAGTAATGAGTTCTCCCCGAGGCTGGTGTGTGTATACGTCACATATATATAACACACTAAAATTTCCTCCTCTCGCATTCCATGCGCCAATAGCTTAGGGAGTAGGCACTCCAAATGATACCAAATCAGTCGAGTTTCGATCCCAGCTGGAAGCAAGTGGTTGTTTATCAACAATAATGAGCTGTAATAGAGGGAAAAAAGCTTGTATGTGGATGACTAATATATATATATATATATATATATAGGGAGAGAGGTATAATCAGTATACTATATGAATATCTAATCTAAACTTATTTATAAATGAAACTTTGTCTCTGTGTGTGTGCCCGTTACCTATAGACTCCGAAATGGCTGAACCGATTTTCTTGACAATTTACACAGTTGTACTATAAGCATCTGCGAGTGTTCTTAGCTAGGTTTTATGTCGAGTTGTGGTACAGTGGATATCGGCTCGGAACGAGAAACCGGGGAGCCGAGCTCGAATTCCGATTGAATCCATTGTATTCACTTACGCGCAAATACCCTTGGGAAAGGTATTAATCTGTCTCTTCCTTCCAGTTATGGGTTAAATAGCAGGACAGACTGAGTTCTATAGCCTATAGTTTGGTCCATGCTGAAGTGGGGTAGGAGGGAGTGCCTGTGGTGGATGACAGCAGCTTCGTTTTAGAAGCATTAAAATTTACAAGCCATTTCTTGCCACAGTCTAACACAGACTGGAGGTTCTTCTCGAAATCAGCAGCGAGGTTAACGCCAGATTTATTCTTGAAGCGGGAGTAAATGGTGGTGCCATCAGCGTAGATGCCTACTTGAGCACGTCAGGGTGGTCGTTTATGAAGATCAGAAACAGCGTCGGGCCTAGGATAGAGCCCTGGTGGGATGTGAAGGCCTGCCCGTCCGAGACGATTTTCATTACGTGGTTTGATAGGAGAGATTGGATTAAATAAAGCAAGTGTCCAGTGATATCCTAAGCCTATAGCTTGCGCAGACGGCCAGCGTGCCAAACCATATCAAATGTTCTCCGGACTTATCGAGGGCTTGGTATATGTACTTGGTGTTGGTCGTCAGCATATCGGCAGTAGAGCTGGCAAAGTGGAAGCCATACAGTCTGAGAATAGTTTATGTATATATGTATATGTGTGTGTATGTATGTATATCTACATGTATGTATGTATGCATATGCATGTATATACATATGTATATCTACATATATGTATGTACATAAGTATACGTACACATACATATGTACATGTATTTATGTATGTATGTGTGTATATATATATATATATATATATATATATATATATATACACTTATATGTATATATTATTCATTTAGAAATTATGAAAAATATGTGATAATATCACTACAAAAGTATCTATTTTGTTTCAATACTACTTGTGTCTTATCAAGTGATGAAGTTTATTTCAAGTTTCTTTGAATATACTTAGATCCATGTTTCATCTAGTCCCATGTTTCAAGTTTCTTTGAGTAAACCTCATCACTTGATAAGACACAAGAAGTGTTGAAACAAAATAGATGCTTTTGTGATGATATAACATATTTATGTTATATATATATATATATAACTATAACATGAATATGTTATATCATCACAAAAGTATATATATATATATAGGGCACAGAACAGTCAGAACTTGGATAAATTGGAATCTGTTATTAACATGCAGAGACCTGCCCTGTGCATTTCAGGTTTTGTTAATAAAATATGATCCCCCCACCATTTTTAAATGTAATATACTTGTATATAAATATATTTGTATGTGTATATATCTGTCTATATATATATATATATATTAACACGTCACTCAATAAGTCCTGGACATGGCATATAGATGGTGCCACTAATAAAATCTCTATGATTATGAAATACTAACCTTCAAATAGCACGTGACAAAATTTGGGCCCAGTCGGATTATTAGTTTACAAATTACAGTTATTTAAGTGAAGCTACTGTTGCAAATTTTCAAAACAATGGAAAAATCTGAATTTCATATGTTGATACAGCATTGCTTTCTGATGAGAAAATACTGTTCATGCAAAGCAATGACTTGATAAGTGTTATTCGGACTCTGCTCCATCGGAAACAACGGTTAAGAAGTGTTATGCTAACTTTAATCACGTTCGTACAGACACAAATGATGCTAAACGCTCAGGTCGCTCAAGATCGGCAATTGTTCCGGAAAACACCAAAATACTTCACAAACTCGTTTTGGCCGATCGTAAATTGAAGTTGTGTGAGATAGCAGAGGAGTTGAACATATCAGAAGGCAGTTATTCACCATTTTGCATGAACATTTGTCAATGAGAAAGCTGTGTTCAAAGTGGGTGCCGGGTTTGCTCACACTCGATCAAAAACAACAACGCGTCGACTATTCGTTTTTTGCAGCTGTTTCTATGCAACAAGGAGTTTATGCGTAAACATGGGACTAGATGAAATATGGATCTACCATTGCACTCGGAAGTGAAATCGGCAGACATCTGAGTGGACAGCAGTAGTTGTCGCAAACATCAGCAGGCAATTTTTAGGATGCGCAAAATATTTTGTTCATCGTTTTTATTTTTGAGAAAGGAAGAACCATCAATATTGAATATTATATAGCATTACTGGTGCGTTTGAAGGAAGAAATCACCAAAAACAGCCATAAATGAAGACGAAAAACGTGATCTTACACCAAAACAACGCGCCGTGTCAAACGTCGATCGCAATGATGGCAAAACTACATGAATTGCACTTCGAATTGCTTCCGCATCCACCCTATTCTCAAGACCCTATTCTCTAGGGAAATAGACTTGGCTCCAATGAAGAAGTGATGTCGGAAAATGAGGCGTATTTTGAGGCCAATGACAAATCGTTCTACAAAAAAAAAACAACAAAAAAAAAACACACGGAATTATCAGAGAAGCATTGGAATCAGTGTATCACCCTAGAAGGAGACTATGTTGATGAATAAAGTTGAATTTTGCTTAAAAGTTGTTGTTTTATTAATTAGGCCCGGGATTTATCGAGTGATATATTTTTTTAATCATTTCACCCCAAGCACTATTGCGCAGGGGGTTACATAGGGGAAGGTGAAGAGAAAGAGTGGTTAGATATAGGAAATGTCAGAAGGAGGGTGATACAGAGGATGTGGGATGGGTAGATGGGAAGAGTGTTTGAGAGAATGGATGCGAGTTAGTGTGTTATGAGGTGTTTATTGACCTTACATTTAAACTCCTGGAGATTGTAGCTGTCGGGGAAGCAAGTGTGTGGAAGGGAATTTCACGAGCGGGAAGTGCGAGAAAAGAAGCTATTGGAGTAGAAATTGCGATTGCATTTTATCGGTTTCACTGTCAAAGGGTGGGACCTAGTTGCTAATCTAGTCTCGTGCAAATTCGTATCTAGGGAACACCAGTGATCTAAGTTCATCGGGGCAGAAACCGTGAAAGGCACAGGGAAGCAACGTCACGCCGGTGAGAGAGTGACTGCAGGCGGTCTGTCAAATATATGTTCAATAATGTTCGATTTTTAATCGCTTTCAGCCTCTTCAGAGGCCATTTTCAAGAATGTTATTTTTTCCAATGTTATGTTTTCATGTTTGACTGTAATGAAATTTTCTGTTTTTAGTGTTTTTTTTTTGTTTTTTGTTTTTTTAAAGGAGAGTTATTTAAAACTGATGTGCGTTGTGGTGCAGTGGATATCGGCTCGGAACGAGAAATCGGGGAGCCGAGTTCGAATTCCAGTTGAATTCATTGCATTGACTTACGTGCAAATACCTTTGAGAAAGGTATTAATCATTCTCTTCCTTCCAGTTAGGGGTTAAATAACAGGACAGATTGGGTTCTATAGCCTTGGCTGGCAACCAGTCTACCGCAGAAAGCAATGGCAACCTACTGCGGGGTAATCTTTTGCCCAGTCAGTCATGTATCTTTCGAGACACGATCGCCCAAGCGTGTTTCACGTATGGCACTTAACTGACTGATTTAAAACTCACGTGATGCGCGCGGCGGGCAATATGTGAGCGTCTGTCTGTCTTTCAAAACTCCATTTCCACTTTGGAATAGAACAGTTTTCTCCTTACACTATCATCAGTCTTACACTGGTTAACAGTGGAAATTGAGCTTAGGGAAAAATTGTAAACTGTATATATATATATATATATATATATATATATATATATATATATATATATATATATACTTACGGTCATATCAGGTTGAATACACCGGTTCTCGTTCGATCATCGAAGTTAAGCAGCATTGGGCCTGGTCAGTACTAGGTGGCCGCTTGGGAATACCAGGTGCTGTAAGCGTTTCTTGGTAGATGTGCGTTGTGGTGCTCGGAACGTGAAATCGGGGAGCCGAGTTCGAATTTCAGTTGAATGCACTGCATTCACTTACGCGCTAACACCCTTGAGAAAGGTATTAATCATTCCCTTCTCTTCAGTTATGGGTTAAATAACAAAACAGATTGGGTTCTATAGCGTTGGCTGGCAGGTAGTGGCAACTTGTAGGATAATTGTTTGCTTCATCTGTGACATTTATAGGCACCGACTCAGTGTCTCAAGAGTTCCGAAAAGTATGGATGGTTCTGCACAAATCTTCACCACTTTAATCAAATCATTTGGTTTCATAACTGAGGTAATTAGGCCGTCAGATCCTCATGCGTTGAATTATACATATATGTGTATATGTATGTATGTATGTGTAAGTCTACGTATATAAGTATATGCATATATATATGTATGCATATGTATGTTTATATGTATATCTATGTATATATGTATTTGTGTGTGTGTGTGTGTGTGTGTGTGTGTGTGTATATATATATATATATATATATATATATATATATATATATGAAATGATTTGTTTGAACATTATTTTAGATCGATACTCCTGTGCGTTGTGGTACAGTGGATATCGGCCCGGAACGAGAAACCGGGGAGCCGAGTTCGAATTCCAGTTGAATCCATTGTATTCACTTACGCGCAAATACCCTTAGGAAAGGTATTAATCCGTCTCTTCCTTCCAGTTATGGGTTAAATAGCAGGACAGATTGGGTTCTATAGCCTTGGTCGGCAACCAGTCTACCGCAGAAAGCAATGGCAACCTACTGCGGGATAATCTGCTGCCCAGTCAGTCACGTCTCTTTCGAGACATGATCGCCCAAGCCTGTTTCACGTATGGCACTTAACTAACTGACTGACTCCTATTTAAGTAGATATTCTGTTTATAATCGAACAGTATTATATATTTATTTCTACCGGCCTGATTACGATAAATTTTTGACACACATTTTCGTAACAAAAAATTATCGTAAATAATCAGGCCGGTAGAAATAAATATATAATACTGTTCGATTATAAACAGAATATCTACTTAAATACGAGTATCCATCAAAAATAATGTTCAAACAAATAATTTCAAATTGTCGGTTGTTTATAACCAGTTTCGTTAATCTTCGTTAATTTCCGTAAGATGCTTATTAAAAACAGAATTAGGGGTTGCTTCCAACGAGGGAAATTGGTGTAGAAGAAAAAGTGCGAGAAGCTTTTTTTTTGTTTAAAGTGTATATTTATTGTTGCTATAATTATAACTATTACTTGCCTTTTGTATAATATATTAAGTGTCCATAATTGTATTTGTACCGCTACACGTGTTATGAGTCTAAAGCTTACCCTCTTCAGGAATATGTATAAGTGTATATGCACGTGTATATATCTATGCATGTGTATATGTATGTATATGTATATATATATGTTTATATAGGTATATATCTAAACTTATTTATGAATGGAACTTTGTGTGTGTGTGTGTGTGTGTGTGTGTGTGCGTGCGCGTATGTCCGTTACCTATAGACTCCGAAACGGCTGAACCGATTTTCTTGAAAATTTACACAGTTGTACTATAAGCGTCTGCGAGTGTTCTTAGCTAGGTTTTGTGTCAAGGTACACCCGATAAATATCGATAATCGAAAAAATCGGGTTATAGAAGGAGTGGTCCGATTTTAATCAAATTTGATACACTCATAGACAAAGACATAAGAAACGATATTCAGAAGTTTCAATGTTGCAGTTCTTACAATAGTGCAGAAAATCGATAATACATCTATATGAAAGGCAAGATGTTTGTGTGTGTGTCTGTTTATCTGCCCGTATGTCTATTTTTTTCAGCCCTTTTATTTTAGTTTTTGCTTTGGGTTTGGCTCTAAGTAGGTATAATTGTAGTTCTTAGTCTCAGCCAAGATACCATTTACTCAGAGGACTTATTTAGCCTTCAAAATTCAGTTTACGACGAAAAAGACTTTTTTGATATCAATACCAGGAAATCAAAATTTGACTTACATCCATTCATTTTTCTTTTAGTCTACGGTTTCGCTTTAACTGGAAACAACTATTGCTTTTTAGTCTTTCGTGCCAACGTCCAAAGAGTCTGAGCTAGTATATATATGTGTGTGTGTGTGTGTGTGTGTGTGTGTGTGTGTATATATATGTATGTGTGTATATGTATATATATGTATGTGTATATATATATGTATGTGTATATGTATATATATATATATGTATGTATGTGTATATATATGTGTGTATGTATGTGTGTGTATATGTGTGTGTATATATATATATATATATGTGTGTGTGTGTGTGTATATATATATATATATATATATATATATATATATATACACACATATGTATGTATAAATATATACTGTTAAATATAACAGATAATGAATGTCTATTATGTTTAATCATGAGCCGTTCTAAAGTTTTGGTGTATTTTTTGTGTTTTGATTTAATGTAGATGGCCTCCAATATCTGAATGTTCCTTTTTGCTGCGTGTATGTGTGTATATTATTGTGCTGTCGACTAAAATCTATCTAATATTACTTACATGGCTATGTTTTTTCATAAATGTTGTTTAATTGAACTATGATCAGAAAGATGACAGGTAAGTTTACGCGAGAGCGTGGTTATTGTAAAACTAATATATGTAGTGGGTTTATTATTAGTATTAAAGATGCAATCTCTGAACGGGCATATAAATTGATACATTACATTGGTTTTCTGTAGTGGATTTATTTATGTGGTTGTAGGGATATTAGAGACTATGGGGTCAATTGTTTTTTTATAATATATTTTAGGTACCTACACTCCATTTTGGATACCTAAGTTTTAAATTGAATTCATTAAAATCTGAAAGTTTGAGTTTTTTTTTTTTTAATTTTTTCGGGCATTTTTGTAACCAAAAGTTAATTCTCGGTTTTTAAATCTCGCAAAAAATAAAATATACATCTCTCACTCGTTATTTTTGGATAATTAGCAAATTTTAAGTTAAATTAATCTGATTTGAAACAAATATTTCTTGTTTATGGCAGGAAATTTAGAGTAAAAGTATTTCTTAATTAGAAAGTTCTGACTTGTCGACCTTTCAAGTAGGCGATGATAACCTCTTTCGTAAATAAGTTCACACTTTTTGAAGTATGGTGGCCAAAAATTTACATGACCTAATTTAACCTTTCGTAAGGGGAACAACGTGTGACATTTTCATGATAAGTCTCTTATAAGTTTCCATAGTAAAAGAAAATGTGCATTTTAACATAAATAAAAAAAATTAGGAATTATTTTTTAAAATTTTCTAAATGATTTGTATTAAGCTTTTGAATTTTCGATTTGTAAATAGTCTTTTTTTTAATGAGTTAATAACCAAAGACACTAAGAAATTGAAAAAGGTGTTTGAAATTTTAATTAGCAAATTAAAAAATGGAAACAATTCTGACAAGAATTCATTATTTATCGAAATTTTTTCTTCTTCAGAATATGATATCCTAAAATTATATTATATATAAAATCAATTAAAATTTTATTTACATTACAAACAGCGTAGTTTTAACGCATTTTTGATTTTGCTATTCGAAGCAGATTTTCAGTAAAAGTGTTTCGTATTTGAAACAAAATTACATGATTTACATTCCCCAATGAGTCCTGTATTTAACTAATAAATAAAATATTGGTATAGATAACGTATTTCTAGAAGTTTCATGCAATTAATTGGAAGGGGGCGAGGGTAATGGATGTAAAAGAAATTACCAAGATTTTCAAAAAATGATAATTGCCTAAATAAGTTCATTAATCTGTGAATAAGTCCTGAAAGTTTCATTAAAATCAGAGAATTACTTGATTTTTGCAAGAATTTTCAAATTAATGTCTTTCAACACCAAAAATTTTTTCTTGATAGTCACATTACGTCAATACAGCGTAAATCACGGAAGAAAAAAAAGAAATTTTAATTGAAATTTCGAACGTGTTAGAAAGGATTAAAAAATTTAAAAAATAATGACAATAAAATTTGATTTTTTCTTTCTAATAATAGTATAAACATGTTGATAATAAATCTTTGTTTTTGACATCATGCTATGCTGTTTTTTCGGTAATTGCGTGGACATACCTAATATATGATGAGCTTAATTTGTTTATTATTATTAATGGGTTTAACATTTCTACCTATTATGTTTGTAGTGGATAAGAAATTAATTAAATCAACTCTCTTTACTTTTACAAAAATTCACTATGACGTGTAAAATCCTGGTTTTCCCAAATAGAAAAAAGAATTGACCATGTGCTTAAAGAAAAAGTCAAAACCAGATTTTGCAAGTAGGTGTTAAAATGATTTTTGACCAATGGGAGCTACTTGCAAGACTTGAGGACTTAGCGATCCAGTGCTAAACTCAAAAAGACTATATAAATGACCTCGGTGTTAGTCAAGACAGATGGAAGCCGAGAGACGAAAAAACCAAAATCTAACGTCAACTCCAAATCGACCCGGAGATAAGGTCAGGTCGCACCTTGTTCTCTTTCTCCTTATCTCTTTCAACAATTACTGCTACGAACATTTTGTACGAACTCTACCCCTAAGTTCTTAATAATGTTTCTAATTGAACATTAACTCCTACAACTTATGTTAGTCTTTCCCTTTAATAAATTTCTATTTAAAATGCAAAATGTATATTTTATTCTTCTTACGTTATTCCACACAATTCCACATATTCTAACCTGCCGACAACCAACCATCTGATGAAAACCTTCTAGTGATGATAACTCTGCATAGAACTTTTAAGCTGTAGGGAGTTCGGTTAAGTCTGACACAAGGCCAAATCAAAGAAAAATTAACCAGCTCTCTACGCAACACTGGCGATTCCCGACGTTCAAGGAACACGCATCCCTACGCTACACACTCCCGACTTTCAAGAAACACGCACCGCTACGCTACACAATACCGACGTTCAAGGAACACTCATCTCTACGCTACACACTCCCGACAGTCAAGGAAATAGAATCACTACGCTACTCACTCCCGACGTTCGAGGAACACTCATCCCTACGCTACACACTCCCGACAGTCAAGGAAATAGAATCACTACGCTACTCACTCCCGACGTTCAAGGAACACGCATCCCTACGTTACACACTCCAGACATTCAAGAAACTCGTATCCCTACGCTACACACTTCCGACATCCCTACGTTACACACTTCAGACGTTCAAGGAACACGCATCCCTACGCTACACACCGCAGACGTTCAAGGAACACACATCCTTACGCTACACACTTCAGACGTTCAAGGAACACACATCCCTACGCTACACACTTCAGACGTTCAAGGAACACTCATCCCTACGCTACACACCGCAGACGTTCAAGGAACACACATCCTTACGCTACACACACCAGACGTTCAAGGAACACTCATCCCTACGCTACACACTGCAGACGTTCAAGGAACACGCATCCCTACGCTACACACTCCAGACATCCCTACGCTATGCACTCCCGACGTTCAAGGAACATGCACCCCTACGCTACACACTTCAGACGTTTAAGGAACACGTATCCCTACGCTACACACTGCAGACGTTCAAGGAACACACACCCCTACGCTACACACTACTGATCTTCAAGGAACACGCATCCCTACGCTATATACTCCTGACGTTCAAGGAACACACACCCCTACGCTACACACTCAAGACATTTAAAGAACATGCATCCCTACGCTACGCGCTCTTGACGTTCAAGGTCAAGAGTGTGTAGCGCTACATGTTTTTGATTTGTTTCAACATGTTTGTAATTATTATGCATTTGGTTACAACAGTATAAGTTTTTAGTGTGATGTTTATTTTGACGTACACTATTATCATTAATATTATCAATGTTGTTATAGGTATTATTAAGTTTATTGAGATACATTTTAATTTGTTGATCAATGACAGAGTTAAGAAATCCATTGCTAACAAGTGTTTGTTTCATGTCATGTAATTCTTTATAGAATAAGGCTTTGAAAGAAGATATCGTTCGTGTGTATTGAACTGAGTTTTTTTTTATAAAGGCCAACTTATGTTGTTCGGGACATTCACTATTATAATTAAGAAGACATGAGTTTATGCTAGTTGGGTTCCTATATCGAGAAGTAAGTCTTTGTGTGCTGGAATTAATAAATACATCAAGGAACTGGATTTTATTATTAATACAAAGTACTAATGTATCTTCCAAGCTGAAGGGTGTAACAAGAAGGGACTACAAATAAACTGCAAGAAAACTGAATGCATGGTCATCAGTAAAACGGGCAGCCCAATATGCCAAATAGAGGTCGAGGATACTAAAATCAAGCAGGGACAAAAATTTAAATAACTAGGAAGTGTTATAACAGACGGCGGAAAGTGCGACACAGAGATCCGAAGGCGAATTGGCATGGCGAAAGAAGTATTCCAGAAGTTAAGGTATTAAGAAACAGGACAATTTCACTAGAAACAAGGAAGAGAGTACTAGATTGCTATGTGTTTTCCGTTCTTCAATATGGTAGTGAATGCTGGACAATATCATCAAAACTGAAGGAAAAACTTGAAGCAACTGAAATGTTGTTCTACAGAAGGATGCTGCGAATATCATGGATCGAGCATGTGAGCAATGATGAGGTCTTACAAATGATGGAAACAAAAAGGAAATACCGAGCATCAGGAAGAGACAGCTGAAGTTCCTGGGACACGCAATGCGGAAGGAGGGCTTGGAGAATCTAATGCTAACAGGCCAGATAGAGGGAAAAAGAGACAGGGGAAAGCTGCGGATAACATATTTGAAGGACCTAATCAGGTCGATGATGGAACGAGGGTTGCATGGTGTAACAGGAGAAGGCGTGCTAAGAGCCACCAGGGATAGGGAAACGTGGAAAGCCATGATCGCCTCCATCCTGAAGGGACAGGGCACATAAAAGAAGAAGAATTTAATCAATACATTCAAATAAAACAAAAATGTCATATATATGTCTTACATTTATAGGGTGTTTATTAGTGCCAATAAGTATTTTATTTTCTAAATGTTCAATATGATCATTTTTTTCTTTTTTTTTTTTAATCATATCACACCGAGCAAGGCGGTAACGCCACTGCTGATGTGCATGGGGATACATGAGCGTAAAAAGATTAGGGGGCTACATAGGAGTAAAAAAATTAGATAGGAGAAGAGTGAAGAGAACGACGAACCAGTTAGAAAAGAGCAAGATAAGGGTGGAAATACAGGTGTGATGACAGTTGCAAAGGTGGAGAGAAAGAAAAGGATATACAGGACGGTGTAGAAAGAACTAGAGTCAAGTGGTTAAGTGATGAATATTGACATTGCATTTAAATTCCTGGAGATTGTAGCCGTCAGGAAAGCAAGTATATGGAAGCGAGTTCCACAGGCAGGAAGTGCGAGAAAAGAAGCTAAAGGAGTAGAATTGTAGTCTGTATTCGGTTGATCTAACTGTGAATGGGTGAGACCCAGTTGCCAGTCTGGTTGCACGAGTAAACACCTGTTGCAGAGGTACCAGTGACTTACGTTCGCTGGAGTAGAAGCCATGAAACTATAGGACAGACAGAGGGAAGCCACATCCCGTCGGTGGGGAGGTGGCTGAAGTCGAGCCACCAAGTCGGTACCTATCACATTACTGATTCTCCTTTAGAGCCTGTCAAGAACAATGAGATGAACAGCGGGGGCGCCTGACCATATATGACAGCAGTACTGCATGCACGGACGAATGGTTGATTTGTATATATGCAGGATGGATTCAGGCAGAAAAAAGATCCTGGCCCGACACAGTGACCCAACCTTCCTAGCAGTAGAAAAAAAGGGGGCCTAAAGGAGATCCCATCACAATACCATCTATTTGAGTATAAATATTACCTACGGGGCCATGAAAAGGTACTTGAGTAATGCATGCGAATAATGTATTTTTTAAATAGTGGGTTTAATATTGATAGGTGAGAGGATGGTATGATTCTATCCATCACGGTTAATGATGCCAATAGACGAGAACATTAGTCAGTAAATTTTGTACAGCCAAATATACATATATATATATATGTATATTTGCATATATATATATATTCATATACATATAAATGTATTAATATGTACATATATATATATATATATATATATATATATATATATATATATATTTGTATATATGCATATATGTTTTCTAAACATATACTGTTAAATATAACAGACAATGAATGTCTAATATGCTTAATCATGAGTCATACTAAACATCGTATTTTGGCGTAAATTTCAGGTAAAAATAAAGACAAAAATTCTCCAACATTTGGATAATTTTTTATTAAGTTGGTTCTAAGCTTTCGGCTAAAATGTGTCATCTTCAGAGATGTTACAGGGACGTTAACATAAAGAACATCCACCATCAGCGACGAATTTATCTTGTGTTGACATAAAACTTTGCTAAGCAACGATAACGATAGCGATAATATGCATATATATATACATATGTATGTACGTTTGTAGCTCAGACTCTTTGGACGTTGGCACGAAAGACTAAAAAGCAATAATTATTTCCAGTTAAAGCGAAACCGTAGACTGAAAGAAAAATGAATAGATGTAAGTCAAATTTTGAATTCCTTTTATCGATATCAAATAAGTTTTTTTCGTCGTAAACTGAATTTTGAAATTTAAACAAGTCCTCTGAGTAAATGGTATCATGGCTGAGACTAAGAACTACAATTATACCTACTTAGAGCCAAACCCGAAGCAAAAACTAAAATAAAAGGGCCGAAAAAAATAAACATACAGCCAGATAAACAGACACACACACAAACATCTTGCCTTTTATATAGATGTATTATCGATTTTCTGCACTATTGTATGAACTGCAACCTTGAAACTTCTGAATATCGTTTCTTATGTCTTTGTCTATGAGTGTATCAAATTTGATTAAAATCGGACCACTTCTTCTATAACCATATTTTTTCGATTATCGATTTTTGATATTTATCTGGGGTACCTCGACATAAAACATAGCTGAGAACACACGCCAGACGCTTATAGTACAACTGTGTAAATTTTCAAGAAAATAGGTTCAGCCGTTTCGGAGTCTATAGGTAACGGACACACACACACACACACATACAGACAAAGTTCCATTTATAAATAAGTTTAGATTAGGAAAAATGAACTATTCGTTTGGGCATATTATAGACGCTGATGACAAATGGAAATAAGTTCGTTACGTTTATTGAGCAAGTTTAGTTTTAGGAATTTGATAATTTGTAATTTTTCTTATAAACATAGAAAACATGAAGCATGTTAAGACTTAATAGAGCATAGATAGACTATAGAGTCAGACATTAATTTGCTAATGGACATTCAATAGGTTTTCGGCAATTGCAATTATTGTTATTTTGATCGTTAAGATTTTTAGGATGTTGTTGATTGTTTAGGTTATTATATCTGCTTAAAATTCTATTATTATGTTTTTTGGCCATCTTCTCAATGTTATCATTACAGATATAGCTTAATTTCCGAGTATTTCTGTTGAAAATTTTGCTAAGGGGTGTATTTTTAGGGAAGTGTTTTTCAACTAATTTGAGGAATTTATGCGCAAACTTTCGAAACATGGTCGCCTAAGCGTATATGAGTCAGTCAGTCAGTTAAGTGCCATACGTGATACACGCTTGGGCGATCATGTCTCGAAAGAGATATGACTGACTGGGCAGAAGATTATCTCACAGTAGGTTGCCATTGCTTTCTGCGGTAGACTGGTTGCCGACCAAGGCTATAGAACCCAATCTGTCCTGCTATTTAACCCATAACTGGAAGGAAGAGACGGATTAATACCTTTCCCAAGGGTATTTGCGCATAAGTGAATACAATGGATTCAACTGGAATTCGAACTCGGCTCCCCGGCTTCTCGTTCCGAAGCGTGTATCACGTGTGGCAATCAACTGACTGATACTCTAACTTAGTACTTACCATCTGATTAAACGGGGGTGTACACCAAATGATTTTTTCCTTTCTGTTATTATTGTCGTTGTTGTTATTATTTTTGTTATATTTCAGGTCAGGGCATTTGTAGCCGCTGTTTTTAAGGGCAGTGTCATAAAATTTACTATATTTGTTGTGTTGGAATATCCTGTCCTACCCAGGAATGTGTATGGCCCGGGTTATAAAAGACCTAGACGAGAACAAACTTCAGAGGATAGCGCTCAAGAGAGATCGAGTGTGTTCGTGACTAGACGAGAGTCTTCGTCATTACACGGGAGTGATCAAGGTTATTCGTCATTATACGAGAGTCGAAAGCCAATCGGCCTTAGATGAGAGTTAGACGTCACTAGACGGAAGCCTACTTCTCAAGACAGACACATACGTCCTATACAGAGACATTGCCTTCTTAATTGTTATTCGTGTTAACTGTTCGTTGGGTGTACTTGTATTTGGTTTATTGTACTGTGGTATAATAAATCTCTATTTATATATCCTCAGTGTTAAGAGTTATTTCTTGCACTATTCTTTTCTCTGTTTATCCCCTCCCCCCGGGATACAACGATATCTATAAAAGACATCTTAATTAAAAGAGTTGTAACTAATTCTGTTTTCAATAGAGGATGTTGTATGCTTGATGATTGATCGAGGGTGATTAGATTTAGGGTGGATTTATATCGGATTAGGATTAGGATTTATATCGGATTAGGATTAGGATTTAGGTAGGGAGAGTAAATGTTATCAACTAGATTAAGTGTTACATTTAAGAAGTTTACTTTTTTTTAGATTAGTTTTATAGTAACCTCAAGATTAAGACTTTTCAGTTCCGTATGTATTAATTTTCTAATTCTATTGGCTTTAACATGAGTGGAATTTTTTACCACCATAACACCATCATCCCTGTACAACCCTACATCCTCAATATTTCTATCGTTATACGCTGTCAGGTTGTACAAAATAAATAAGCCAACAAGATTTGAAGACCTAGCGAAGTCTAGATATCCCATTGTGATGTCAAATAGGTCCTCACATTTAGTTTTCTTCCACTGTTCATTGTTGTGGATGAGTACAGATCGTTTTGCACTCATGATTATTATCCGTTCCTCGTTAGTTAGAGCGGAAAACTTCATGGCGAATTCTAACACCAAAGTGAATAGGTCTTTGGAAATAGAAGGGTAAAAATTAATGATGTCAAATTGATAGACGAACAATTGGTCTTATTGATTCGGTTAAACCAGTAGGTCACATCATTTGTGTTAATCCACTGAGTTAATCCGAGGCGTGTTTTAATTTGAAAGTTGATTTTGTCGAGGATAGTCTTGTTGATTTTGCCAATTTCGGTCGTGTGGGGTTGATAATCCTTGTGGGGCGGTTAATTTCGTAATTTCGTGTATGATCTTAGGACTCCAAAGTACAGATTTTACTAACTCTATCGCTGATTTTTAATTTATCTCTGACTAGCATTATAGCCCGGCGTTGCTCGGGTGTAATGAAAGCTTTAAAACTAATCCATGGTTCTGGAGCTCAGACTCTTTGGACATTGGCACGAAAGACTAAAAAGCAATAGTTGTTTCCAGTTAAAGCGAAACTGTAGACTGAAAGAAAAATGAATGGATGTAAGTCAAATTTTGATTTCCTGGTATCGATATCAAAAAAGTCTTTTTCGTCGTAAACTGAATTTTGAAGGCTAAATAAGTCCTCTGAGTAAATGGTAACATGACTGAGACTAAGAACTGCAATTATACCTACTTAGAGCCAAACCCGAACCAAAAACTAAAATAAAAGGGCTGAAAAAATACAGACATACAGGCAGATAAACAGTCACACGCACAAACATCTTGCCTTATATATATATATATATATATATATATATATATATATATATATATATATATTATCGATTTTCTGCACTATTGTATGAACTGCAACCTTGAAACTTTTGAATATCATTTCTTATGTCTTTGTCTATGAGTGTATCAAATTTTATTAAATCGGACCATTACTTCTATAACCCGATTTTTTCGATTTTTGATATTTATCGGGGGTACCTCGACACAAAACCTAGCTAAGAACACTCGCAGACGCTTATAGTACAACTGTGTAAATTTTCAATAAACTCGGTTTAGCCGTTTCGGAATCTATAGGTAACGGATACACACACACACACACACACACACACTGACAAAGTTCCATTTATAAATAAGTTTAGATGTATCTACTAGTTACATTTATGTCTTCAACTATATCACTAATGTTGTTATCTACTTTTTTGCAATTTTTTGTTATTTTTTTTTAATTAATGAAATGTAGTTACTAGGTGTGGTTTTATAGGAATTGGCTGTTTTGTCGAAAGATGCAAAGACTTTATTAAATGAGTTAATTTCCTTCACAATGGCATCTAGATGTTTCTGAAAGTGGTTTTAGTGCGTGTGAAACTTGACGGTATTTATGATTTCAAATAAATCATTTTCAAAACCTAACAGATTTTCGAGGAAAGGTGTGGTTTTTAAGCTTTTAAAGTCGTAGGTATCTTTATCCTTCGAAAGTTTATGGCGTCGAAGAAAGAAATGTGCTTTTTATCTCATTCTTTGTATAAGGTCTTCAGTTTTGTAAAGAAGTTACGCGAAATAATTCCATTTGTTTGTAGTTGTGATGTTTTTAAGAGGGATGTTAGAACTGGTTTTTGTCCATGTTTTGTAAGAAGTAAATGAGTAGAACGTTCAACCGTAATGGGAACAAAATATCTTTGATGTCTTATAAACTAATGGCTTGGCAGTCCACTGCTTGTAATGATTTACTTTATTTAAAAAAAAAAATTTTTTAATCATATTACCCCAAGCAAGGCGATAACGCCACTGATGCGCAGGGGGCTACGTAAGAGTAAAAAGAATGGAAAAGAGAAAGCCGGACACCACATCCTAAACAGGAAACAAGGGATGAGCCTCTTCACCTGTTCAATAGACGTGGGTGGAGTGTGAACCGGGCTATAGTTCAGTCTATCTACTCCAATTGAAAAAAGAAAAAAGAAAAGAGTGAAAAGATTGGAAAAGAGAAAGCCGGAAACCACATCCTAAACAGGGAACATGGGATGAGCCTCTTCACCTGTTCAATAGACGTGGGTGGAGTGTGAACCGGGCGATAGTTCAGTCTATCTACTCCAATTGAAAAAAGAAAACAAGAAAAGAGTGAAAAGATTGGAAAAGAGAAAGCCGGAAACCGCATCCTAAACAGGAAACAAGGGATGAGCCTCTTCACCTGTTCAATAGACGTCGGTGGAGTGTGAACCGGGCGATAGTTCAGTCTATCTACTCCAACTGAAAAAAGAAAAAAGAAAAGAGTGAAAAGATTGGAAAAGAGAAAGCCGGAAACCACATCCTAAACAGGGAACAAAGGATGAGCCTCTTCACCTGTTCAATAGACGTAGTGGAGTGTGAACCGGGCGATAGTTTAGTCTATACGAGTGCTTAAAACTTAGTAGAGCCTTATGTATGGTAATATTTCTATTATAAAGTTTATAATAAAAACCTAGATTACACAAGAGCCGTTGTGTTTCGGTACTATCTTATTAGCACCTCGTCAGTAAGTAAAATATTTTCTGTTAGGAATCATTACATATATAGAAGCTTTAAAAAACAATTTTTACCTTATCTAGACAATTAAGGTACGGGGATTTTCGGTGAGTATATACACCCACATACACACACACATACACACACATATATGTGTGTGTGTGTGTGCATATATATATATATATATATATATATATATATATATATATTATTGTCTATTGTCTATATATATATATTAACGAAATGGTTATAAACAACCGACAATTTGAAATTAGTTGTTTGAACATTATTTTTGATCGATACTCGTATTTAAGTAGATATTCTGCTTATAATCTAACAGTATTATATATTTATTTCTACCGGCCTGATTAGTTACGATAAATTTTTGTTACGAAAATGTGTGTCATTCGGCAGGATTCGAACCTGCGACCCCTATCCACATGATTTGACTTCGTTTACACTGTTGATCATTTGTGGTCGAAAGGTCTAAGACGCATCAGATCAATTAGTGGTTTCCCCTATGTTGACAGGGATCGCAAGTTCGAATCCTGCCGAAATATACACATTTTCGTAACAAACATTTATCGTAAATAATCAGACCGGTAGAAATATATAAATATATATATACTGTTTGATTATAAACGGAATATTTACTTAAATACGGGTATCGATCAAAAATAATGTTCAAACAATTAATTTAATATATATTGTTTTTTTCTTTAATCCGAAGTGGAAGAGTAGGAAGGTAAATTCCAAGAACCTGATCCTAATCAATATTAAAAAATTTTAATCTTAAAAAGTGATGCAGACAGAGAACTCAATGTATTAAGAATACAGAGCCAATATAAATTAGAGAAAATTTTCCAAATTCAAAGGTGTTGGATGCACATTTCGACATAGGATCTCTAATATAGATTCTACGTCACGTCAGCGACATTGTTTTTTTTTTTTAAAATGGCGAAGGCCCTGGGGTAGAGTGTGGAGGGATTTTAGGTTAACAACGGTCACAAAGTAGAACAGGACAGAACTGGTAGTCGCGGGGTTACAGGGTGTTGAAACGGTATTTTTAGGAAGGGGAGGAATAAGAGTTCATATTTTATAAAGATAGACAACTAAATGAGTTAAATTACTTTTTTAAGGTTAAGATTTTGGGCTGTTTGAAGAGATGTATTTAGGGGGGAAGGAATGGGTTTCAATATAAGATTTAAAATTTTTTTATTTAAGTTTATTTGATTAAACCTTTTAGGTAAAAGCGAGCTAAATGCTAATAAAAAGAAGTTATCAGTTTAAAAATTATTAGAGAAAAATATTAAAAAAAAAATTTAGAGAAAAAAATATATATATACATATATGTGTTAACCAAAGAAAAAGGGGTTTAGTAAAAGAATCCATATTTTCTAAAGATAGGCAAATAAAGGTGATTGGGATAGGAAGGTAGGGGGGGGGGTTAAAATACCTTTTAAGGTTAACGTAAGGGTACAATTAAGATTAAAACTTAAATTGAATCCTTTTAATTTATATTCTAACATCTAGTCAACGGGGATTTAAATTCTAAATTTAAGTATTCGAACAATTTGCCTTGTGGCGGCACTTACTGATGAATTCCCTCCTAAGATTCCTATACTTCCCCTTCCTAAATATACCGTTTCAACACCCTGTAACCCCGCGACTACCAGTTCTGTCCTGTTCTACTTTGTGACCGTTGTTAACCTAAAACCCCTCCACAATCTACCCCAGGGCCTTCGCCATTTGGAAAAAAAACAATGTCGCTGACGTGACGTAGAATCTCTATTAGAGATCCTATGTCGAAATGTACATCCGACACCTTTGAATTTTGAAAATTTTCTTTAATATATATATATATATATATATATATATATATATATATATATATATATATATGTATGTACATGTAAATTTTGTTACGGAAATGTGTGTCATTTCGTAAATAATCAAACCTATAGAAATAAATATCTAAATATATTGTTTGTTTAAAAACAGAATATCTACTCAAATACGAGTATCGATTAAAAATAATGTTCGAACAAATAAATTAAACATGCTGGTTGTTAGAACCATTTAGTTAATCTTCGGGACTTATATATATATATATATATATATATATATATATATATATATATATATAGACATCCGCAGATAGATCTGTTTCGCAGCTCATTAGTACGATTAGACATCCGATTGCTTCTAGCCAGGATTGAAAGCCGACCGCATTGACATCAGTCGGCGATTCTATCTCTGAGCTATGGGCGCTCGGTAGAGGAAGGCGGACTTTAGTGTATTATATACAATGTAAACATACGCCAGTAGCCGAGAGTGTTCGAATTCATTACTGAATCAACGATGCGTAAATGCGTAATAAGCTACTCTTTTTTCAAAGTCTACCATTACTTCATAGTGCTCAAGTGCTTGCTACATTCACTGCATGTTTTAATATCAGACAGATCGTAATTGACCAGCCAAGGAGAAACAAAGACGGTTACATGCAGGGCAGTTAAATCTAGCCTGATTTCCCGTTCCATCTATTGCTACATGTATATGCTTCATGTATATTGCTACATGTATATGACCCTTGTATGCTTCTCTTTTTAACTTTTCGCGATTAATATGGTCTGTTTCAAACCTTTTCACTCCTTCATAAACGTCACTTCTCCATTTTTCCTGATCAAGTTTTTCATTCTCCCAGGTTATAACATCAATACCACAGTTCTTCAGAGTTGTTTTTTGACAGTCCTTATCCCTCATTTTTGGTTAATGAGCTGGGCGTTTTCCTTTTATAAGTTCATCATAAAGAAATTGATTAGGAAGACTCTCGTCATTCATTCTTACTATATGCCCACACCACCTTAATCGATGTTGATAAATGATTGGATGTGCGTTGTGGTGCATTGGATATCGGCTTGGAACGAGAAATCGGGGTGCCGAGTTCGAATTCCAGCCGAATTCATTGCATTCACTTACGCACAAATACCCTTGGGAAAAGTATTAATCTGTCTATTCCTTCCAGTTATGGGTTAAATAACAGGACAGATTGGGTTCTATAACCTTGGTCGGCAACCAGTATACCGCAGAAAGCAATGGCAACCTACTGCTGGATAATCTTCTGCCCAGTCAGTCATGTCTCTTTCGAGACATGATCGCCCAAGCGTGTATCACGTATGGCACTTAACTGACTGACTGATAGATGATTGATTCCCTGCTTTGACTCTAAGTTTGCTGCATCACTTCGACATCACTGATGCACATTTGTCAGTCAACACCAAGAATTTTTCTTAAGCTTTGCCGATGGATGCGCTCAAAACATGCGCCCAAAACATTTTATGTGTCGCCTTTCGTATGTAGTCCCTGTTTGACGAGCGTAGAGAAGGACAGACAACACACATACCTTGTAGAGTTTTATTTTTGTCAATAAAGATATATCACGACGACTTCAAAGCCGTGTTTCCAGTTTTCCAAAAGCTACACTCGCTTTACTTATTCGCAAGCAAACCTCATCATCAAGAGTTTCATTCAGTTTTTGTCCATATTCATAGATCTGGGGTTCTTGATAAAGCCCACCGGGTGCAGGCTGATTTATGACGACTGTCTTTTACAGACTAATTATCAATCCCAGCGCTGTGCATGAATTTTTTTTTAATCATATCACCCCAAGCAAGGCGATAACGCCACTGATGCGCAGGGGGCTACGTAAGGGTAAAAAGAATGAAAAAGAGAAAGCCGGAAACCACATCCTAAACAGGGAACAAGGGATGAGCCTCTTCACCTGTTCAATAGATGTGGGTGGAGTGTGAACCGGGCGATAGTTTAGTCTATCTACTCCAATTTCAAAAAAGTAAAAAAAGAAAAGAGTGAAAAGATTGGAAAAGAGAAAGCCGGAAACCGCATCCGAAACAGGAAACAAGGGATGAGCCTCTTCACGTGTTCAATAGATGTGGGTGGAGTGTGAACCGGGCGATAGTTTAGTCTATCTATTCCAATTGAAAAAAAAAGAAAAAAAGAAAAGAGTGAAAAGATTGGAAAAGAGAAAGCCGGAAACCGCATCCTAAACAGGAAACAAGGGATGAGCCTCTTCACCTGTTCAATAGATGTGGGTGGAGTGTGAACCGGGATTTTTGAAAGGAATTCATTAAGAGCTGCATATAGGCATCGGTATGAGCAACAAAATTGCAGTCATCAGCGAACAATGTTCATAAAGACTTTTGTATTTGTACTCAAACGCCTGATGTTAAACATGTGGAATTATTCATTCGCTATAGACTTTTCCAGAAGTTCTATAGCGAATGAATAATCCCACAGCAGCATCGTTATTAAAGGCCACAATGAGGACTTCAAATAAACTGCAAGAAAACCGAATGCATGGTCATCAGCAAAAAGGACCAGCCCAATATGCCAAATACAGGTCGGGGATACTAAAATCAAGCAGGTACAAAAATTTAAATACTTGGGCAGTGTTCTGACAGAAGACGGAAAGTGCGACACAAAGATTCGAAGGCGAATTGGCACGATAAAGGAAGCATTCCAGAAGTTAAGTAAAGTATTAAGAAACAGGTCAATTTCGCTAGAAACAAAGAAGGGAGTACTGGATTGCTATGTGATGTCCTTTCTTCAATATGGCAGTGAATGCTGGACAATCTCATCAAAGATGAATAGAAGACCTGAAGCAACTGAAATGTGGTTCTACAGAAGGATGCTAGGAATATCATGGATCGAGCATGTGAGCAATGATGAGGTTTTGGAAATGATGGAAACGAAAAGGAATTAATACTGAGCATCAGGAAGAGACAGCTGAAGTTCCTGGGACATGCAATGAGGAAAGATGGCTTGGAGAATCTGATATTAACAAGCCTTATAGAGGGAAAAAGGGACAGGGAAAAGTAGCAGATAACATATTTGAAGGACCTAATCAGGTCGATGATGGAACGATGATTGGTGTAACAGGAGAAGGCGTGTTCAGAGCCACCAGGGATAGGGAGACGTGGAGAACCATGATCGCCTCCGTCCTGAAGGGACAGGGCACATAGAAGAAGAAGAAGAAGAAGAAGAAGAAGAAGAAGAAGAAGAAGAAGAAGAAGAAGCACTATAGTAAATTAAAAAAAAAACAATGTCGGTGTCAGTATATTTTATTGTTTAACAACACTTTTCACAGTAACTGTTTCAGTCAGTTTTCATCCAACACTCACAATTGCCTTCATATCATCCCGAAAGAGCCTCAGCATAGATAGATACAAGTTTATCAGGACAGTTTTTTTTTCAGAATCTACCAAAAAGCCGCTCCGTTAACAGTATCGAACGCCTTTGTTAAATCAACAAATGCCTGTTACAAGCTTAATCTCTGCTCTGCACATTTCTCTTGCAACTGCCTTACTTTGAAAACCATATCCACTGTTCTACGTCTTCAGCAATGTGGTTTAACATTCTGTCCAGCACAACTCTACACAACACTTTCCCAACAACAGATAGTCGTGCAATGCCACGGTAATTCCTGCAATCATCTTTTGAACCCCTTCTCTTGTGCAGCACGACAATCAATGCATCCCGTCAGTCATGTGGAACGCACTCACTGCTCCAAACCATCTGAAGCAGATCAGCAACCCGTTTCTTCATGTTTGGTCCAGGACGCCTAAATATTTCTGCTTGTAGTCCATCTATACCAGGGGACTTACCAATGTTTATCTTAGTATTTGTCTGCATTTCTGTCCTCGTCTTTGTTGGCATTTGTACGACTTTTCGCCCGATGTTAGGAATTTCGAACCGAACCCTTTATTGCAATCACTTGCGTCGTAGTAATGCTACGATCATGAGTTATCTCCCTCTAATCCTGTGTTATGGGGAAACACGCCTATTCCCCAGATAATGGACTCTCTCTCTCCTATATTAATAAGAGTTAACAGAAAGTTAACTCTAGAAGTTCTTGGGAAGTTCTTAGTTCTTAGAAGTTCTATTGGAGTTCAGTAGAACAACTAGTTAGTTTCAGTTTGGACATAGTTGGACTAAGGCCTTTGATATTAGTCGGCAGTTAGCCGAATACTAAGGAGTCATCTTTTAGTGGAAGATTACCAAGTTCCTAACATTTGGGGTGCGTTAAGTCGATTACCAACCGACATAGCACCATTATAGCTTTCAGTGCGAAAAAATACTCCACAACACTATGCAAGTTATTTTAGGTCTCTTTAGGTCAAGTCACTAACCAACGTCTATATCCACTGGGCCATGTGTACTTAAGTACAAGAACAACTGAATACTAAGACACATTTATATTTTGGAATGTTTTTATCAAAGGTGCCTTCGGAGGCTTCTGGGTATAAAGTGTCAGTCTTTTGCGCCGGACACAGAATTTTTGGAAAGGGCAAATACGTTTAGTATCGAAAACATGCTAACACGTAACCAGATGCACTGGGCTGGTCACATTATTAGGATAGAGGATGATCGCCTCCCAAAACAGTTGATGGAAGATTCGATCTTGGAGAGGGGGTATTAGGAACGCCTTTCCTAGCCTTACCATCACATCCCCAGTTTCTAAGGATGAGTAACAGAAAAACCCCGGAAACAGTCAACATCCTTCAAAGAGTGTCGAGGGACTTTGAAGATGATTCCTCGATCCAATGAACTTTCACGGTCTAGGAGGGTCTTGTATCAGGATTTAGTGGCGGAGAATAGGTTCAAACCCACTTTATAAGTGGATCATATATATATATATATATATATATATATATATATATATATATATATATATATCGCCCGGTTCACACTCCACCCACGTCTATTGAACGGGTGAAGAGACTCATCCCTTGTTTCCTGTTTAGGATGTGGTTTCCGGCTTTCTCTTTTCCAATCTATTCACTCTTACGTAGCCCCCTGCACATCAGTGGCGTTACCGCCTTGCTCGAGGTGATATGATTAAATATATATATATATATATTGAATTTATTGCATTCACTTACGTGCAAATACTCTTGGGAAAGGTATTAATCCATCTCTTCTCTTTCCAGCTATGGGTTAAATAGCAGGACAGTTGTTTAGCAACCAATATACCACAGAAAGTAATGGAAACCTAACGTGGGAAAAATCTTCACTCATGCGTGCATCACGTATGGCACTTAACTGACATATATATATATATATATATATATGAGAATCAATGTCCGAAACACTCCTATTATGATTCAGTAATGCAGACGTTCAAAATTGTTGCTGAATTTTCTGCAGGTCATTAAAGCATCAGCCACCATTTCCTGACAGTCTTCCTTGCGTTCCATCATTATGCGATCGGATTTAAAAATTCATTTTTTTATTTGAAATTGATTTTTAAATTTGGTATTACAAATACATCAGCAGCAACAGAATCAATGTCACTAGATTTTCTGCTGACTGAAATTCCCAGGCAAATGAAACATTGTAAGCATGTACAGAATTTTTCTTTTTTTTTAAACCTGACAATGCAACGTTACGGATATTGGGTCGGGGTTGAATTTTCAGTAGTAACCCGGTTTGACATCATGATACTTGTGGTGAATACGGAATTCAGAGTAACTCTCTTCTCTTTACTTTTTACAAATTTTACAGTCCTTGGTGAAATCTTAATTTTGACCAACAGGAAAAAAGGATTGACCCCGTACTGAAAGATAAAGACGAAGCCAAAATTCGTGATCCGATGTTAAATTAATTTTCTAACCAATGAAAGGAAGCGATGTACAAAACTTGAGAGACATTCACAAGCCAGTGCGAAAAAGTCTTTTGCTATAAAAACAGAGAAAGAAAGTCGAACACCACCAAGATGTGCCAAAAGTAACTTCTAGTTACTGACCCGGACATAACGTCCCGACAAACATTCGTTCTTCTTCTCCTTCTCGGGTGCTATTTTCCTGTATCTCTTCTTCTTCGCCCTCACTATTCTCGCAGTCAACAAAGAAGAAAACGACGACAACAACAAAAACAACAATAACAAGAGACTTCAACTAACTCCTAAATATTAACGTCGATAAGCACCATTTCACTTTGTGGATTTGCCTTCCATTTCATTTTCTCTCCGGCCATAAAAAAGGAAAGGAACACAGACTTCATTACTATCCTGTTAATCTTTGCATATACACAACTAGAACTGCTACCTTTAACTAGAACTCTGGATTCACTTAACTATGTACATTTTCTCTTTGAACATTTAACTCCTACAAATTCATGTTATTCTGTTCTATTAAGAAAATTCTACTTTAACATACAAACGAAATACTTTTATTCTTCCAACCTTCAACCTTCTGATGATTCTGATAACCTTTAAGTTGTAGGGAGTTCGGTTATGTTTGGCACGAGGTCAATCTAATTAGCATGATAGAGATCTTTATATACTTGTGGCTGTTCTTAAAATTAAAAGAGGCATTGAACTGTTTTTCACCCAATGCCAAAGCTGAAAGTGTTGCGTGTGATTGGTTAAAAAATAAATTAAAGTTTTCCTCCGTGGAAAAAAGTCGATAGATTGTTTGGGAAAATACTACGTAATAACCTGACAAATATACTTCTAATTTTCAAAAGAAATAGATTAACTTCATTTTGATACGAGTTTCATTATTCTAATTGGTGCAAAACTTGATTGAAGACTTTACTTCTTAGTCAGTCCTCGTAAATTTGAAAATAAATTATGTTATAATATCAATAAAACCTATAAGCTCAAGTATGATAGTAATTAAAAAAAATAACCTATTTTGGCATTATATAACCCAGAAAAGAGATTGTCAAATTCACCAACCTAATCTTCGTAATTTTAAAGAGAAATAGTTTTACTCCAGTTTCATTATTCTAATTATTTAAAAACTTGTTTATAGGATTAAATATCTTATATATCAATTATCCCTCTTAATTTTGAAGAGAAATAAATTTACATCATTTAAATACCAGTTTATTTTATCCTCTCGAAAGTTGTTTCAAAAGGTTTGAGGCCTTATTTATCAATCAGCTCTTGTGTATATTGTGTGATTACTTTAGGTAATTTAAGAATTAAATAATTACTTCCCTTGATATTATTTTTCACTTTCACTTTCTCTTTCAAAGTAGATTCCTTAGATACGTAGACCGCAAACTTATAAATTGTGGCAGCAACAGTTCAATCGTACTTTGATTGGGACAGCCACATAGGGATGAGGGATAAGGTGAGAGGTTTTTCATTTTTTTTTTTTTTTTTTTTTTGTCTTTCTCGTATTTCAAGTTTTATTATGAGTGGAATGTTTAAAACAGCTACCCACTTGAACAAATAAGAAAATAATAGATAAATAAAAATATACTTTTGGGGACAACAAATCAAACTTGGAATCACAGTCTTATATGAAAACTAGCAGTATAGCCTGGCGTTGCTTGGGTGTAATGAAAGCTTTAAAACTAATCCATGTTCCTGGCGCTCAGACTCTTTGGACGTTGACTCGTAAGACTAAAAAGCAATAGTTGTTTCCAGTTAAAGCGAAACCGTAGACTGAAAGAAAAATGAATGGATGTTTTTTTTTTAATCATTTCACCCCGAGCAAGGCGGAAACGCCACTGATGTGCAGAGGGTTACATAAATGTAAAAAGATTAATTAGAAAAGAGTGAGGGTACAAACTAGTTAGAAAGGAACAATAGAAAGCTGAGAAAGCAGGTGCGATGACAGATACATAGGTGGAGAGAAAGGGAAGGTTATACAGGGGTGGGGAGAGAGCTAGAGTCCAGTGGTTAGTAGATGAGTAGTGACTTTGCATTTAAATTTCTAGAGGTTGTAGCCGTCAGGAAAGCAAGAATACGGGAGCGAGTTCCACAGGCGGGAAGTGCAAGAGAAGAATCTGCAGGAGTAGAATTGTCGTCTGCATTTGGCTAACCTGACTGTGAATGGGTGGGACCCAGTTGCCAGTCTGGTTGCACGAGTAAACACCTGTTGAGGAGGCATCAGTGACTTAAGCTCGTCCGAGCAGAAGCCATGAAAGTATTTATAGAACAGACAAAGGGAGGCCACATTTCGACGATGGGGAAGTGGCTGCAGTCGAGTCGCCAGATCAGTACCTATCACATTACAGACTCTCCTTTGGAGCTTGTCAAGAACACTGAGGAGAACGGCAGGGGCACCTGACCATAAATGGCAGCAGTACTCCATGCACGGATGGATGGTTGACTTGTATATATGCAGGATGGATTCAGGTGGAAAAAACATCCTGGATCGACATAGTGAACCAACCTTCTTAGCAGTAGATTTTGCTATGGATTCAATATAGTGGTTCCATTTGAGGTCTGAGGACAGGGTAAGTCCGAGGAGGCGTAGTGTATTACTCTCAGGGAGAATCACTTGGTCCATACTTATGGGAGGCAGGAGAGGTTGCCTGTAATGGTTGACAGACAACAGCTTGGTCTTAGATGAATTGAAGTGGACAAGCCACTTCTTGCCCCAGTTCACCACAGAGTGTAGATCCCGCTCAAGGTCAGCAGCGAGATTATGTCTGTCCGCCACGACAGGTTTCTTACTGGAGCGGGAGTATATTGTAATATCATCTACGTAGATGCCTACTTGGGACTTGATCTCATCTGGGAGGTCGTTGATGAAAATAAGGAAGAGCGTCGGGCCCAGGATAGAGCCCTGTGGGACACCAGCATTCGTGCTGTAGGACGAAGAGGCACGCCCATTCAGAACGACCTTCATTTTGCGGTTATTTAAGAAAGATTGGATTAGGTCAAGCAGGCGACCGGTAATACCATAACCGCGTAGTTTGCATAGGAGGCCAGAGTGCAAAACCCTGTCGAAAGCCTTGGGGATGTCCAGAGCAACCGCGCGAGCCTCGCCAGACTCATCAAGGGCCTGTAGCATGTACTCCGTTACGGTTGTTAGCAGGTCGGCCGTGGACCTGTCAAAGCGGAATCCATATTGCCTGTCGGAGAACAGTTTTTGGGCGGTGAGATGATGAACTATTTCAGCATTGATTATGGCCTCGAATACTTTCCCGAATATCGGTAGAAGACTGATAGGGCAATAGTTGGATGGGTCCAAGGGTTCACCACAATTCTTAAATACAAGAACGACTGAAGAGAACTTCCAGCATGCAGGAAAACAGGAAGCAGAAAGGCAGTAGTTAAATAGTTTAGAGAGGACAGGGGAAAGTTCAGGAGCACACCTCTTAAGGACTATCACTGGGATTCCATCGTCTCCACACGCCTTATGGGGGTCAAGTTTTGAAATTACTATGGATACTACTGTCGGGGTAATATATACGTCGTGCAGTTTGGCCTCAGTTCTAATAGGGAAGTCGGGTGGGTGTACTCCGGACGAGTCGAGTGTGGAGTTGGATGAGAATCTGTGGGCAAAGCACTCAGCTTTGTCCGCAGATGACGTGAGAACCTCAAATCCATGGATTAAAGGAGGTATTGAGGATTTCCTATTGTTGAGCACTCGTTTACAAATCCTCCAATAGTCCTTGGAGCCGAACTTACGGTCAGCTATGTGCTGTCGCATTCTCTCAGCAAACAACTGTTTGGCGTCATTTAAGGTTCTCTTGCACTCATTGCGAGCAGATGTGAACAGGCGCCTATTGTGATCAGTTGGCTGTCTCCGGAATAGACGGAAGTAATGGTTCCTGTGGGCAATGGCGGCTGAGCAGGCCGGAGAGAACCACGGAGAGGAATGAGGTTTTAAGCAATACTTCCTGGTGGGTATGAAGGCATCAATGCCAGCTTTCACCCATGACGAGACCTCAGAGGCACAGTCATCAACTGATAGGTCGAACACTTTTCCCCAAGGGACGTCGCAGAGTAAATCGCAAAAGGCATCCCAGTCAGCTTTTTGGTAGAGGTAGGAGGTCCTATAAGTAGGGGGCTCCTGTGGGGAGTGAGATTGGAAAGAGTTAGTGGTAGGAGGTCCTATAAAAAGAGGTAGGAGGTCCTATAATTAGAGGTAGGAGGTGTAAGTCAAATTTTGATTTCCTGGTATCGATATCAAATAAAATTTTTTCGTCGTAAACTGAATTTTGAAGGCTAAATAAGTCCTCTGAGTAAATGGTATCATGGCTGAGACTAAGAACTACAATTATACCTACGTAGAGCCAAACCCGAAACAAAAACTAAAATAAAAGGGCTGAAAAAAATACAGACATACAGGCAGATAAACAGACACACACACAAACATCTTGCCTTATATATATATATTATCGATTTTCTGCACTATTGTAAGAACTGCTATCTTGAAACTTCTGAATATCGTTTCTTATGTCTTTGTTTATGAGTATATGAAATTTGATTAAAATCGGACCACTCCTTCTATAACCCGATTTTTTCGATTGTCGATTTTCGATATTTATCGGAGGTACCTCGACACAAAACCTTGCTAAGAACACTCGCAGACGCTTATAGTAAAACTGTGTAAATTTTCAAGAAAATCGGTTCAGCCGTTTCGGAGTCTATAGGTAACGGGGGGACACACACGCACACAGGCACACACACACACGCACGCACACACACACACACACACACAGACAAAGTTCTATTTATGAATAAGTTTAGATACAGTTGGGACTAGGGTAGTTCTGGAACACCTGTCTCTCGGGGTAGTTTCAGTGCCGCCTGTTAGAGTTGCCTGCCGCGTACCGTGCTGTTGAGATGGATAGATTGTTGGTAGGGAAGAGTTGAGGAGGATAAACCTGATGTGTTAACCTGGAGATGACAGTGAGTCTCACCAATTTAATTCGTTCTGGAAGTCGTTTCGTAATGTGAAAATTTTGTAAGTAGAGACGCTTTTTGCCCTATAAATGTCCTAATCGGTTCCAAGCCTCTACCTCGAACCCATCAACATCTCGTGAGGCAACAGCATCGGGCCACAGCGTTCTCCAAGCCGCATTAACGATACGTCTCGTCACCTCCTGCCACCCCATATCGATTATCTTGAGGCAAACAACAATATCGAAGTCAGTCAGTTAAGTGCCATACGTAAAACACGCTTGGGCGATCATGTCTTGAAAGAGACATGGCTGACTGGGCAGAAGATTATCCCACAGTAGGCTGCCATTGCTTTCTGCGGTAGACTGGTTGCCAACCAAGACTATAGAACCCAATCTGTTCTGTTATTTAACCCATAACTGAAGGGAAGAAACGGATTAATACCTTTCCCAAGGGTATTTGTGCGTAAGTGAATGCAATGAATTCAACTGCTGCTTCCAAAACTCACAAAGGATGTTTTTAGTGATGTCGAAACACCTCTTGAACAGGCGTTTCGTGTAAAGTTTCTTGAAGTTCGAAATGACTTGTTCGTCCATTGGCTGGAGGATAGAGGTGGTTTTAGGTGGTAGGTACAGCAACTTAATAAATGAGAACTCTTCCAGGATATTATCTTCGAGGCCAGGCGGGTGGGCAGGGACATTATCGAGAATGAGGAGGCACTTGAGGGGACAATGAAGAGCTGCGAGTAACAGCGTGTATTTTGAGAGTTTCGCCTTTCGTATCCTGAAATGTCTTTCGTAACAAGAGACAATATCTTTTCCGAAGAGCCGTTTCGTAACCCAAAAATTTCGTATGTATAGCCTTTCGTAAATAGAAGCTCCACTGTAAACTATATTCCAAGTTTTCATTTTTCACCTTGGTGTTGGTTTTCATCTTTTGTTTTCTTGTGAGCTTACAACAGGTCTTTTCCAAGTTTTTGGTGCGCACCAACGAATATGGAAATGCCATATGAGGTTTCATTATCTGGCCGGTGAAAAGTTGGCTTAAAACTCCGTTATATGCTTACAAAAGGTCCATACGGGCTGTTAAAATGCCCAGTATCCTTTGAGTAGAACCCCATACATCGTGTTATATCTCTGCGCTTGTGCACGTATTAGATGGAGATGCAGATTAGATATTTTTCAGTCTCATCACAAATCAGTTCTGAATTAAAAGAAATAAGTTATTACAGTTTCAGATTCTAAAGAGAGCCAACCAATATTAACATTTTTTAAATGTCCGGTCCCTTCTACAGCTACCTGACTCTTCTTGCTATTTTCTACCGTCACGAGAGCCAGATGAGGCTGAAAATGGAGAAAAATTATGGACTTGATATAAAAATATTCAATTCATCGCTAGCATTTAAGGTTGTTTCTACCTAGCGACCATGTATTGTGTCGTCTGACAATTGATAGATAGTGTTTTCTTCTTGCTTTTTTTATTACATTGTCGTCTGCCATTTTCTTTGTGAGTTTATCATTTACGCGATGTCATCTGTGTATTTTTTTATAATCATATATCCCCAAGCAAGGCATTTTACTGCCAGTGTTTTGCAGGGGGTTACATAGGAGGAAAGTTATGAGAAAGAGTGTCAGGAAGTGGGTAAGAGAAGGATGAGAATACTGATAAGAGGGCGTGGACGGAGAAAGGCACATGAGAGAGAGAGAGAGAGAGAGAGGATAAAGAAGATAAAGAAAGAAGGAAAAAGAAAGAAAGAAAATAAAAAAATCGTAAGATTATTTTTATAATCATATCGCCCCAAGCAAGGCATTTTACTGCCACTGTTTTGCAGGGGGTTACATAGAATGAAAGTTATGAGAAAGACTGACAGGTTATAGGGGGTGTCAGGAAGTGGGTAAGAGAAGGATGAGAATACTGATGAGAGTGGAGTGGACGGAGAAAGGAGCATGAGAGAGAGGATGCAGGTTAGTGAGTTAGAAGATAGGAGTAGAATTTACGTTTACAATTTATTGGTTTCACAGTAAAAGGGTGGGACCTAGTTGCTAATCTTGTGGCTCGAGTAAATTTATATATAGGGGCCACCAGTGAGCTAAGTTCATCAGAGCAGAAGTCGTGAAAGTATTTGTAGAAGAGACACAGGGAAGTCACATTGCGCCGGTGAGAAAGTGACTGTATCTGAGCTGCCAAGTCGGGGTCGATCACATTACAGATTCTCCGTTGGGTTACGTCAAGGACCCCTAGGTGGATAGCAGGAGCACCCGACCAGATAAGACCCCAAGGTATTCAATGCACGTATCTTACGTTGTTAAGATTGTATCCGCCAGTAATGGATTCTGATGGTAATTCTCTTTTTTCTAGCATCGCGTCTCATTGTAGAGTTTGAATAAAATCAGAGAGGATGCCTCCTTGTTTTATATCTCTTTGTACATTTGATACAGTAGCAGACACGGAAAGGAAACTACAAAACCTCCGACAGAAGGTACTTGAAAAAAAAAAAAAAAGAAAGGACTAAACTTAAGCTACAAGAAAACTGAATACATGGTCATCAGTAAAAAGAGGAGCCCAAAATGCCAATTACCGCTCAGGGACAAAAAAAATCAGCAGGTATAGAAATTTAAATACCTGGGAAGTGTTCTAACAGAGGAAAGTGCGACACAGATATCTTAAGATATATTCGCATGGCCATGGATGCATTTCAAAAGCTAAGCAGAATATTGGGAGACAGGAAAATTTCGATAACAAAGAAAAGAGTACTGGACTGTTATGTGATGTCTGTCCTTCAAGGTCCTGATTATGACCGTAAAATGCACCCGGCAGCAAGGCCTCTGATTTGGAGGTTGTGAGGAGCATGGAACCACCTCTTCATTGCTGTTGTTCCGAAGTCCACCCTGACCCGGAGTAGTAGCACCTGTTAGGGTCCCAGCTATGGGCAAATAGTTAATCCCCAAAGTGGGGCCAAAACACCATGAAAGTATAAGAATAGACTTTTATAGAAAAATGTACATTTTTTAATAAAAAATATTACCAACAATACATTTTTGAAGAAAAAAAATATTTCCATAATACATTTTTGGAGAAAAAAATATTATCAGCAATTCATTTTTTAATATAAAATTAGAAGACATTTATTTTCAGTTTCTAAAATAATAAAAAAACATTTCATCAAAATCTGACTAAATCTACCTTCTCACTAGAAGTGAACATTAAACAAAATACCTTAAAACACTACCTTTTTGGCATTAAACAACCCACAGAGGTTGATATGGCGTTAAACAAAACTCAAACACAAACTGTCCTTCAATATATTAGCGAATGCTAGAAAGCCTCATAAAACTGAAGCAAAGACTTGAAGCAACCGAAATGTGGTTCTACAGAAGGATGCTGAGGATACCATGGACCGAACATGTGAGCAACGACGAGGTTTTGGGAAGAATGGAAATGAAAAGGAGACTTATACTTAACATCAGGAAAAGACAGGTGAAGTTTCTGGGACATGTAAAGTGGAATGAGGGAGATGTGGAAGACCATGATCGCCTACGGCCTGAAGGGACACGGTACATAGAATAATAATAAGAAATTCTGCAGAGTAGTCTAATCAGTTAAGTGCCATACGTGAAACACGCTTGGGCGATCATGTCTCGAAAGAGACATGACTGACTGGGCAGAAGATTATCTCGTTGTCATTGCTTTCTGCAGTAGACTGGTTGCCAGCCAAGGCTATAGAACTCAATCTGTCCTATTATTTGACTCATACTTAATGTCAAGTAGAAGTCTTAATCATGTTTTCAACTATTATATTCAGTCAGTTAAGTGCCGTCCGTGATATACACTAGGGCGATCATGTCTCGAAAGAGATATGACTGACTGGGCAGAAGATTATCCTGCAGTAGGTTGCCATTGCTTTCTGCGGTAGACTGGTTGCCGACCAAGGCTATAGAACCCAATCTGTCCTGTTATTTAACCCATAACTGGAGGGAAGTGACGGATTAATACCTTTCCCAAGGGTATTTGTGCGTAAGTGAATACAAAGAATTCAACTGGAATTCGAACTCGGCTCGCCGATTTGTCGTTCCGAGTCGATATCCACTGCACCACAACGCACATCCTTGAGTAGTCTAATATAATTCCTAAATAAATCGAGTTTTCCTAGCAGTTCAAATAGAATTCTGTGTCGCCGTTTATCAAAAGCTTTCGTGTGGTACATGTATGCTTGCAGGGATATTAATGGGTTACGTATATGATATACTGATATGAAACAGCATGGATACAAGGATTCTTTTCTATGTCAGTCGCGTAGTGATACACATCAGTGTGTTACTAGTTCCTTTCTCTTTTGATTAGCAGATTTGTAGTGCAATTCAGCGTCAGGGTGATAGAAATTGTGTCGTCCTTTTGAAGTCGTTGGTGCAAGATTGATTAAAATGAGTGTTGTCTTTGTTTTGTTTTGTTTTTTACAAATGTTAATATGCACGCTTTGTTGTGATCTATTAAATAAATCTTTCTATTTTTCTTGGAGGAACAAAAAAAAAAAATGAATTGCAAATTCGTTCCCAATTAATCTAATCAGTAACGATCACAATACTAAAAGGTTTCATCTTCATAATTAATCCAGTTTAGAAAATAACCTTGAATAATATTCAGTCTTTTCTGTTGAATACATTTTGAAAACGGACAAGCACAAAAGGACATTTCACCCGCCTTATAGGTACATCATGCATTGAGCACGTGTGTGCGTATATATATATATATATACGAGCAGTTTATCTCAGTTTCACAAGGGTAGTTTAAGGAATAATAAGAATAAAAAACATATGATGAATTTACATAGCATATACTTACACAACGTCCACCCTCGTCACTTTTATAGATATAGATAGCAGTTTAGCCCGGTTTCACTCGGGTAGTTTAAGGAATAATAAGAATAAAAAACATATGATGAATTTACATAGCAAATACTTACACAACGTCCACCCTCGTCACTTTTATAGATATAGATAGCAGTTTAGCCCGGATTATTAAAGCTCTCAGATAATAATTCCAGAATTAGTGTGCGGGCAGCGCCCCACATAAAATAGCCCGAAAACTAAGTAGAATTTTAACTCCACCCCTCGGCGCTATTAGTCCATCACACATAAAATAAATCAGGTGATGTCCTAAACAAATTAAAAAACATAGACATCAAAAACAAATATATGGCTAGTTCAGATATAAAATCTCTATACACAAACGTCCCCGTAGAGAAATGCTTAAATCTATTAAAAAACATCAAACAAAAGCAAAAATTAAATTACCTTTACCTACACGTAAAATCCTAAAAATATGCCAGTATGCGTTGTGGTGCAGTGGATATCAAATCGGAACGACAAATCGGGGAGCCGAGTTCGAATTCCAGTTGAATTCCTTGCATTCACTTAGGCGCAACGAAAGACCAAAGGCATTTCGTGGTGTGTTTTTATGAGTTCATTTAATTTGTTTTTCTATCTCCCATAATACCACTAGCATTAGATGGACAAATTTCTCCTTTGTGTGTGGTTTGTGCTTATCTAGACAAATTTTGTGTAAATCTTTTAAGCTGGGGTTTTCAGGGATTCATTCAATGTGCTGTTTTGTTTCATTTTTTATCATTCCAAGCGCACCTAATATCACTGGCACGATTCTTGTTTTCAGTTTCCACAATTTTTCTATTTAAATTTCCAGTTCTTTATATTTTGACAGTTTTTTGAATTCCTTGGTTGCTATGTTGCAGTCCGTCGGACAAGCCATATCAATTAATAAGTAAGTTTTTTCTATTTAGTTTTTAACGACAATGACCAGCTTATTTGCTTCAATTTTTCTGTCTGTGTAGATGGTGTAATCCCATAGAATGGTGACATCTTCTATTTCTGTAACCGGTGCTGGGTGATGTTCATACCAGTTTTTTTTTAGATATTTTTCATCGTGTTTGCACATTGTCCAATGTAAATATTGACTCACTCTATCGTGATGGTTTTATATATTCATTTAGGGCAAGTACTGAACATTTATTATTATTATTATGTCATTTTTCATCATATTTCGATTTCTGCTTTGGTCTCACTACCAACCAAGTCTGCGGGGAGACCTAAAGGCAGGTAGTGGCGTGTTGTTATGACTCCATTTCATGTTTTTCTATCTTCCCTATCATCCCCAGCATTACATAGATAACGTTTTCCTTAGTGTGTGGGCTGTACGTAATAAGACAATTTTTTGTATATCTCTTAAGCTGGGGTTTCCAGGGATTCTTTCAATGTGTTGTTTTGTTCCATTTTTTATCATTCCAAGTGCACCTACTATCACTGGCACAACTCTTGTTTTCAATTTCCACATTTTTTCTATTTCAATTTCCAGGTCTTTATATTTTGACAGTTTTTCAAATTCCTTGATTGCTATGTTACAATCCGCTGGACAAGCCATATCAATTAATAGACAAGTTTTCTCCTTCTGGTTTTTAACAATAATGTCTGGCCTGTTTGCTTCAATTTTTCTGTCTGTGTAGATGGTGTAATCCCATAGAATGGTTACATCTTCTATTTCTGTAACCGGTGCTGGATGATGTTCATACCAGTGTTTGTTTACAGCTTTTCCATAATGTTTGCACATTGCCCAATGTAAATATTGCCCAACTCTATCGTGGCGATTTTTATATTCGTTTGGGGCAAGCACAGAACAGCCTGAGATTAGGTGTTTATTGGTGTTTATCACAAAACCTGCATTTTGGATCCATATTATTATGCATAATATTTGCCTGAAAGTTTCTCGTGAAAAGACTTTGGTCTTGTGCTGCAAGTATAAATCCTTCAGTTTCAGACTTTAATCCAGATGCACGTAACCATCGATGAGTATTAACTTTGTCAACATTGGATTTATTGGCACGTACTGGATATTGGCCATGCAGAGGTTTGTCTTGCCAGCGCTGTTTCATCTTTTCAAGAGCTTTATCTTTGGCTTTCATTTTCATATTTTTTGCCGCAATAGTTGGTTCTTGGCTACTGTTTTGCTTTTCTACAGAATCTACTAACTGTAATTCTTGTTTGTATTTACTGCCTTCTTTTATTATTGAATATTTTTTCTTTCTTTCTTCATGTTGCCTTACTAATTGTATCATCCAATCCTTTGTTGTTTCTATGTATGTTAGTAAGCCAATAGTTGTTGTCTTGTATGACAATTCCAGCTGAATAAGACCCCTTCCACCTTCTTTACGGGGTATGTATAGACGGTCTACATCAGCCTTTGGGTGATGCATCCTATGCTTAGAAAGAAGCTTTCTTGTTTTAGCATCCATTCGCCTGATGTCGTTTAGAGTCCAGTTTAAGATGTTGAAGCTATATTGGACAACTGGGATTGCAAGGCTATTAATGGCCATAACTCTATTCTGTGAATTTAATTCAGTTTTTAATATCATTCGTAGCCTTCTATAGTACTCTTTACGCACTATTTCTTTCATTTTTTTATGGTATTATTATTATTATTATTATTATTATTATTATTATTATGTCATTTTTCATTATAATTCGAGTTCTGCTATGGTCGCACTACCTACCAAGTCTGCGGAAGACCTAAGTATGGTCCTGGTGTGTTTTTATGGCTCCATTTGATGTTTTTTTTTATTTTTTTATCTCCCATAACGTCCCTAGCATTACATAGACAAAGTTCTCCTGAGTGTGTGGACTGTACTTAACAAGAGAATTTTTTGTATCTAAACTTATTTATAAATGAAACTTTGTCTGTCTGTGTGTGTGTGTGTGTCTATTACCTATAGACTCCGAAACGGCTGAACCGATTTTATTGAAAATTTACACAGCTGTACTATAAGCATCTGCGAGCGTTCCTAGCTAGGTTTTGTGTCGAGGTACCCCCGATAAATATCGAAAATTGATACTCGAAAAAATCGGGTTATAGAAGGAGTGGTCCAATTTTAATCAAATTTGATACACTCATAGACAAAGACATAGGAAGTTTCGAGGTTGCAGTTCTTACAATAGTGCAAAAAAATTGATATCGATTCCAGGAAATCAAAATTTGACTTACATCCATTCATTTTTCTTTCAATCTACGGTTTCGCTTTGACTGGAAACAACTATTGCTTTTTAGTCTTTCGTGCCAACGTCCAAAGAGTCTGAAATCCAGGAGCATGGATTAGTTTTAAAGCTTTCATAACACCCGAGCAACGCCGGGCTATACTGCTAGTATCTCCTAAGCTAGGGTTTCCAGGGATTCTTTCAATGTGTTGTTATGTTCCATGTTTATCATTCCAATTGCACCTACTATTACTGGTACGATTCTTGTTTTCATTTTGCACATTTTTTTCGATTGCAATTTCCATGTTTTTATATATTGAAAGTTTTTCGAATTCCTTGGTTGCTATGGTACAATCTGCTGGACAAGCCATATTAATTAATAAGCAATTTTGTTTTTCTTTTTGGTTTTTAACAGAAATATCCGGCCTATTTGCTTCAATTTTTCTGTCTGTATAGATGGTGTAATCCCATAGAATGGTGACAACTTCTATTTCTGTAACCGATGCTGGATGATGTTCATATCAGTGTTTGTTTACATATTTTCCATATTGTTTGCACATTGCTCAGCGTAAATATTGCCCCACTCTATCGTGACGATTTTTATATTCATTTGGAGCAAGTACAGAACTTCCAGTGATTATATTGTCTATTGTTATTATTAGTAGTATTATCATTATTGTTGTTATTATCATCAGCAGCAGCTGAAGTTAAAAGTTGGCAATTTATTTAAAACTTTCTAAATACCTCAGATTGTTATAAAGCTTTTAATATCGAGAAATTGAATGGAAGAAAACACGCGAAAAAAGAAATGTGAGAATTATTGGCTCGGGATTTTGATCGTCATAACATTGATGTATGTCGTCTGTATGAAAGCCAATTCAAAGTACTTGAGTTAGACAACACAAGTTAATGGCTTTGGAAAACAGTAAATATTATGAAAATGGTTTTGTCATCAGTACCAAATGGAAGAATATCGATAGACATTGGATGAAAAACCACAGTATACACATTGAAGATGGACATTGGAATAACTACCAATAGAATTCCATTATTCCCCGTCAAACTTTAAAGAGCTTGGAAGACCTGCAACACTCTTGTGAGTTAACAAAGAACAGAGAGGTTGGGAGGGGGTTGATTTATTAGTTATTTATAAAGTTGGTGAGTTGGTATGGCCAAAATTGTTCCACATCACGGATAGAGTGTATGTGCAAATATATGAGTTCAACACCGAATGGCGACAGTCTATTTCATGTTTAGGTTCATGTTCACATATTTCAGGAATGAAACAGACTGTCGGTACTTGAAATTTGGTATTAACCCCAATGTCCAATCTCATATATATATATATATGGGTATGGGGGGTGCACAATTTAAGGTAAAACTTAAAATATACCTGTAAAAGAGCAATTTGAACAAAGACAAAAAGAAAAATTCTCTTAATCGACGCATTTCTGTTTGGCTTGTTAAAGCACATCAGATAATGAAACGCGTCGTTTAAGGTAAGATTTCTTTTTGTCTTTATTCACACACACACACACACACACACACACACACACACACACACATATATATATATATATATATATAGACAAATAAATAAAAACGAGGAAAATAATTGCAACGTTCAAAACTTTCAAACGTGTTTTTAAGTTGTGTAATTTGATCAATATTTTTAACTAAAAAGAATATATATAGAGAGACTTTTATAGATATGTGTGAATTTATGACCCTGGGTTTCACGCTCTTGCGATCGTCAGACGAACTCAGAGTTTGTCTGACGATCGCATGAGCGTGAAACCCAGGATTACAAACTCAAACCTATCTATATTAATATGTCAACTCTATCACTGATATTGACCGCTTCCAAATAAGTACCACGCATATATAATATATAAATAATATAATATATATAACAAATTGTATATATATATATATATATATATATATATATATATATATATATTCCCCAAAAGCCATCATACCGACTTATAAATCCAATAAAAACCAAAGTGGGCAAAATAAGCCATGAAATATTAAAAAAAATATTTGTGACTTGCTAAGAACAGCCACTCAAGCTAACCAGTGGAAGAACACAAGTGATTGCATTTGCTGGTTCCAAAAAATCGAATACAAAAATAAATACATGGTCATTAAATATGACATAAAAACTTTTACCCATCAATTTCTGAAAAAGGTTTAATGGAAGGATTTAACTTTGCTAAAAGGTGCATAAACATACCATCTGAATATATTGACATAATCCTACATTGTTGCAAATCAATACTTTTCCACAAAGGTAAAGCATGGATTAAAAAATCAAACAACGGTACATTTGATGTACTACAAGGATCGTATGATGGAGCAGAAGTTTCAGAATTGATGGGCATACACATTTTAAATAAAATCAACAAAATAATCCATATAGACAACCACAGATTACATAAAGATGACGGATTAATGATAGCACCAGACAACAAAAGAGAAAATGATAAATTAAGAAAAGAGCTTTTCAAACTGTTCAAAAAACTAGATTTTGATATAATAGTAGAAACAAATAGAAAAGTGGTGCAATATTTCGATGTCGGATTAGATTTAAAAACTGGCAATGTCTCGCCATACATCAAAACAAACACTAACTTAACATACATAAATACAAAATTCAACCATCCCAAAAGTATAATTAGGCACATTCATAAAGGAATAGAACACAGACTATTAAATAATTCGTCAAACAGAACAATATTTGATGAAAAGAAAAATATCTATGAAGATGCACTAAGAAAATCTGGTCATAAAAACATTTTACAATATAATTCTCAATCAAACAGACAAACAAAAAACGATAATAGAAAACGAAACATTATCTCGTTCAACCCATAATTTAATTTAGAGGTAAAGATCAAAATAAGACAAATATTTTTTTAACCTGATAGATAAACACTTTCCAACAGGATCAGAACTAAAATTTTCAACAGAAACACAATCAAGCTAAGTTATAGTTGCATTAGTAATTTACATAGTTTCATAAAAAAAAAACGCCAGAAACTTAGATAACAGTGTACGAAACAAGACCACTAATAAAGAATGCAACTGCAGTGACAGAAATAAATGTCCACTTCAAGGACTTTGCAACACAAAAGAAATCATTTACAAGGCAAAAGTACATGACGCAGATGGCCAAAATAAAATATATTTTGGTTCAACCAAGGACACCTTTAAGACCAGGTGGTCCAATCACAAGTCTACATTAAAAATAGAAAACTTAAAAAACTGTACAAAATTGGCTAGCTGCGTGTGGAAATTAAAATCAAAATATGGAAAAGACGTGGAGTATAGTAAAAACAGCCAAGCCTTACAACGGAGGCAAAATATTTAGACTGTGCCTGGAAGAAAAGTCAGAGATTATGCTATTCCTAAACAAAAATGAACTGTTGAATGAAAGAACAGAAATTATGTAACCATACTAAAAAATATCTGTTAGTTTCATACAACCATGGATAGAAACGTCAAAATTCTTCGTAATTTTAAAAATAGTTAAATTTCCTGCCACGTGAGCGTTCAAAAAAAAACAAAACAAAAAAAACAAAAACAAAAAAAAAAACACAAAAAAATTGTAAACGGTAAAACCAGTTATTCAAAATCGCCTGAAGACACCACTCATGGTAGAAACCTAGGTCGCGTAATAACTCCTTTACAGATGGAAAATATTCAGACGTTCTACAATAATATAATTGTATTGAACACTTTTTAATACAAATGTGCACTGAATTAATGTTATTATGACTAAGTAATTAAGCAATCAGTATATATATATATATATATATATATATATCAGTCAATCAGTTAAGTGCCATACGTTATACACGCTTGGGCGATCATGTCTCCAAAGAGACTTGACTGACTGGGCAGAAGATTATCCCGCAGTAGGTTGACATTGCTTTCTACGGTAGACTGGTTGCCAACCAAGGCTAGAGAACCCAATCTGTCCTGTTATTTGACCCATAACTGGAGGGAATAGACGGATTAATATCTTTTCTACCTTTATATATATATATATATATATATATATATATAAGTGAATTAGCCTATCTTCCCTGAAGATCCGTTTAGGTGAAACATTGGTAGGTTTGTTGGCTCCCTAGGTTAATTAACTTATTTTGCTCTGCTTACATATTGAGCACTTTTTTGTTATTGATGACTCGTCTCTCGGTTGAAATCACTTTGGCTGATGTTCATGTGCTTAGCTCTTTCTTTTTTTACAACCATTTTTTCCTTCCGCGTATATACGTGGAGGGTCTTTCGAAACGAGTACAATGATAAGTTTGCATTTCCGCATACTTGCTTCCCTGACAGTTACAATATATATATAAGGAGAAAAGCATCAATATTTCAGCCATAATTTAAAGAAATTTTTTATAATTTCACCCAGATAAGACGATAAAGCCACTAAGACGAAATGGGTTTAATAAAAATAAAATATTGTGTGGAACCAATACTTAGGTAAGAGGACAATAAAATAATTGGGTTCAAGGTGATTGAGGATGACAAATGGCGTTGCATTTAATCTTTTGAAGAACATTAGTTGACAGGTAAGCAAAATCTGGAAGAGAAATCTATAAATGGCAAAAACGACAAAAGAAACTATTAATTTTGTTCTTTTTAACGAAACAAGGTGAGGTATCTGAAGTTTCAGTAGCTTGTTTCAGGATAAATAATCAAACATTAAACGTTCATAGTTTTGATGAATTGTCAAGAAGTGAAAATGTTCATATTAATTTATCGGACACGAAGTAATATTCTAAAATGCTTAAAACAAGTTGAGAGAGTTCGTTTCTCACACAAAAGTTATACGGTTTTATTCAATATGAATAAAAAAATATATTTTAAGATACTTAGCTTAGGAGTTGAATAACTGAAATTCTTCAGTTTTCATTAGCGGCTGATAATGCATCAGTGTAATTTGACACCGGCGTTATTCATACGTGTGGGAATCTGCCCCACTCTCTCTTTTCGGTTTGATTCCACTTTTTCTGGTTTTTCATATCAAAAAGGGTTTCGACGTCGGCTCATTACTTTTTCTCAGTTCGTAAGCCACTCTCTTTCTTTTATTGGTCAAAATACATTTTCACAGAGGCTTGCTAAACTTTGCCTTGGTCTTTTCTTCAGCCTGGAGCCAATCTCTTTTTCTATTAGTCAAAATTAATTTCACACAGGTTCGCAAATTTTAAAACAGTGCAGAAAAAGAGATTTCTATGTTGTTGTTTTTTTCGTATTCACCACAGAACCTACCGTGTTTACAAAGTGAATGACCAACTTATTTATTCATTGTAATATAGAATTGATCCCCTACTTTATAACCACATTATAATTTCTGATTAGGTATAAATCCACCATTTCTCCCCCAGCTATGGGTTAATTGGCAAAACTTGTATCACTAAACCTTTATTATCTTCAAAAATAAAAAATATCTTACAATCTGAAAAATATTTCCTGGCTTTAAATAACATGCAAAGGGCTGATAAGCCGTAGAAAATGAATCAGTTAATCAATCTAATGTGCAAATAACCTTTCGCTGCTATGGCTTTTGTAGGTGTAAAAGAAAATAGCCAAATACGTCCCAGCTTTGAAAAAGACGTCATTATACGTTTGCTGGCAGAAGTTTCTGGACTTATTGCGTTCTAATGTATTAGATTAAAATTTTAAACCAAAATAACAACACTATTAAAACAGTGCGCTGCTTAAAATATGCTATATATTTTTTTCTTTTCTTTGTTTTCTCACAATCCTGACGATGACTGAAAAAATGTGCGTCGAAAACGTGAACCTGATATAAATTTGCGGTAATTTTTGCATCTACAAAAGTCACATCTGCAAAAAATAATTCTCGCATTAGAAGACATTATCAATAAATGCAATAAACATAAATTATCAATTCTTTTTAATAAGTCTTGTTTGCAAGAACAATTCTTCTTCTTCTTCTTCTTCTTCTTCTTCTTCTATGTACCCTGTCTCTTCAGGACGTAGGCGATCATGGTTCTCCATGTCTCTTTATCCCCTTTGGCTCTTAGTATGTTTTCTCCTGTTACACCTCGCAACTCCATTTCATCATCCACCTGATCAGGCCCTTCAAAAATGTTATCCACTGCCTTCCTCTGTCTCTTTTCCCTTCTATCTGGCCTGTTAGTATCAAGTTCTCCAAGCCCTCCTTCCTCATTGCATGTCCCAGGAACTTCGGTTGTCTCTTCCTGATGCTCACTGTTAATTTTCTTTTCGTTGCCATTCTTTCCAGCACCTCATCGTTGCTCGCATGCTCGGTCCACGATATCCTCAGCATCCTTCTGTAGAAGCACATTTCCTCTGCTTCAAGTTTTTTCCTCATCTTCGATGATATTGTCCAACATTCACTGCCATATTGAAGAACTGACATCACATAGCAATCTAGTACTCTCTTCTTTGTTTCTAGTGAAATTTTCCTGTGTCATAGCACTTTACTCAGCTTCTGGAACGCGTCCTTCGCCGTGCCAAATCGCCTTCGGATCTCTGTGTCGCATTTTCCATCTCCTTTTAGAACATTTCCTAGGTATTTACATTTTTGTACTTGATTGATTCTGGTATCCCCCACCTGTATTTGGCATTTTGGGTTGCTCTTTTTGCTGATGACCATGCATTCGGTTTTCTTACAGTTTATTTGTAGTCCTTTTTTGTCACTCTCCATAGCTACTACTGCCAAAATATACTGAATATGGTGGATAAATGAGGGTCAGCAGTGGATTGCTCCCTTCAATTTACACTTATGTAGGTACCTCCACGCAATTGTCGAAAAACAACATATCATGATGTTAAAAAGGCTCAAACTAAATAAAAACAAAGTTTTATCATCAAAATGTTTATGCTATTATTAAGAGGAAAGACCAAATTTTGTTGTCAATGTTTTTAAATTTTTAAAATCTTTTCTAACACGTTCGAAATTTCAGTTGAAATTTCTTTTTTGTTTTTCGTCAGCAATTCAGGCTATGTTTACGTATTCTGACTATTAAGGAAAACGTAATATTACGCAAGTCTTTTTTGGTGTTAAAACACATTAGTGTTAAAACACATTAGTTTGAAATTTCTTGCAAAAAACAACTAATTGTCTGATTTTAATAAAACTTTCAGGACTTATTTACAAACGAATGAAATTATTTATGCAATTAATTTTTTTTAGAAAATCTTGGTAGAAATATTTTTTTCACATCTGTTAACCCCTACTTCAATTAATTGCATAAAAGTTCTAGAAATACATTATCGATCCCAATTTTTTATTTATTAGTTAAATGCAGGACTCATTGGGGAATGTAAATCATGTAATTTTTTTTAATTACGAAACCCTTTCTCCGAAAATCTGCTCCGAATAGTAAAAGAAAAAATACATTAAAACTACTATTTTAAAGTAAATAAACTATTGACAGATTTTATAATAATATAATTTTAAGATATCATATTCTGAAAAAAAATCGATGTATAATGATTTGTTATAAGAATTGCTTTCATTTTTTTTTTTTTTTCGCTAATTAAAGTTTCAAACCTCTTTTAAATTTCTTCCAGTTACTCAGTATCTTCGGTTGTTAATTCATTAAAATAGACTTTATTTACAAATCGAAATTTCAATAGCTTAATACAAATCTTTAAGAATTAAGATTTTTAAAATAATTTCTAAATTATTTTTATTATGTTATACTGCACATTTTCTTTTATTATGGAAACTTATAAGAGACTTATCATTAAAAGGTCACATGTTTTAAGGGTTGTTCCCTTTACGAAATGTTAAACTGGGTTATGTCAACTTTTGGTCACCATATTTCCAGATTGATTGATGACAGGTGCTTTCATCGCCTATTTGAAAGGTCAACGAGTCAGACCTTTGTGATTAAGAAATACTTTTATTCTAAATGCCATGCCATAAACAAGTAATATTTGTTCCAAATCAGATTAATTTAACTTCAGATTTGATAAATTTCCAAAAATAACGAGTGAGAGATGTATATATTATTTTTGCAAGATTTTTAAAACCGAGAATTAACTTTTGTTTACAAATGTGTCGAGCGCTCAAAAAGTGACCGAAAAATTGAAATTTAAAAAAAAAATCTCAAATTTTTTGATTCCAATGAATATAATTTATGTTGGAAATACACCCGAGTATTTTGTTTAGTGGAAATAGTAAATTTAATCATTTAGTTTTAAATTAAACTAAGATTGAAGTTTCAATAAAAAGATTTTATTTTTAAAAATTCAATTTAAAACTTAGGTATAGAAAATGGAGTAGAGGTACCTATACATGAGATTTCTGTCCTGCATGCACTTGTGTTGAACTTGCCATCCAGTTTACGGATCAACCTGCACTAAGATTTGTTTATATTGATCAGTTGCTTGTACAGTACAAAGTTCACACTCTGAATTAAAGCAACACAGCCCATACAGGTGCACTGTGTGCCATGTGTTACGTGTTCGTGTTAATCACATGTTATATTATCTCAAATTTTTAACTCCCCGGGGCCTTAAATACTCTTTGAAAGCCCCCCCCCCCCACACACACACACACATACATGTCCTGGGTATAACATATAAACAGCAACTGCTGGTGTTTTTTTTTTTTTTTTTTTAATCGTTTCACCCTGAGCAAGGCGGTAACGCCACTGATGTGCAGGTGGCTACGTAATAATGAAAAGATTAGAAAAGAGAAAGCCGGAAACCACATCCTAAACAGGGAACAAGGGATGAGCCTCTTAACCTGTTCAATAGGCGTGGGTGGAATGTGAACCGGGCGATAGATAGATCTATCTACTCCAATTAATTGCAAGCTTTTTATAAAGTGTGTGGATGGTGGCAACGTCTCTTGGTGCGGCTCTAAAATCTACTCTAATTGAAAAAACAAAAAAACAAAACAAAGTGAGACGATTTGAAAAGAGAAAGCCGGAAACCACATCCCAAACAGGGAACAAGGGATGAGCCTCTTAACCTGTTCAATAGACCTGGGTGGAGTGTGAGCCGGGCGATAGATAGATCTATCTACTCCAATTAATTGCAAGCTTTTTATAAAGTGTGTGGATGGTGGCAACGTCTCTTGGTGCGGCTCTAAAATCTACTCTAATTGAAAAAACAAAAAAACAAAACAAAGTGAGACGATTTGAAAAGAGAAAGCCGGAAACCACATCCCAAACAGGGAACAAGGGATGAGCCTCTTAACCTGTTCAATAGACCTGGGTGGAGTGTGAGCCGGGCGATAGATAGATCTATCTACTCCAATTAATTGCAAGCTTTTTATAAAGTGTGTGGATGGTGGCAACGTCTCTTCATTCTGAGGGTACTGGGTTGGCAGTTTTCCTGGTTGGTGCGGCTCTAAAATTGCTATTTGGAGTCTTGGGAAATGTGGGGTTACCCTTTAAATGCCGTTACACCTAGATCCACTCTGGCCCAGAGTGATAGTACCTTTTAGGGTCCCATCTATAGGTCAAATAATTTGCGTGTGTGCTTAAATGTGCGTGTTTGTTATATGAATAAACTGCATGCGTGTGTGTGTGCAAGTGTGAGACGGCTATGTAAATACTGAATATATACATATGTTTGTGTGTGTGTATCTCCAATTGGTTAAAATTGATAAAATATGCTCAAAACTTAATAAAAACAATGATTTAAATAATAAGAGGAAAGACCAACGGATGTTTTGATTATTAAATTATGTTCTGTAATCCTTTATCAGAAGATTTGAAATGTTGGTTTAAAAATTATTTTTTCTTGTGTCAGCTGGGGGAACATAATTAATGCAAGAAATTTTAGCGTTTTTTTTTATTATGTCAAGAAAAGCACATTGATTTGGAAATTCTTGCAAAAATCAAATAATTGTTGAATTTGAAGTTGACTTTCAGGACATATTCACAAATAAATGAAATTATAGAAGAGTTTCATTTTACGAAATTCTTGATAAAACCTTTTTTTTTTTTCATCTGTTATCCCTCCCACTTATTTAATTTTATGAAATTCCGAGAAATTCTCTTTTTGTGCGACTTATTTTTTATATTATACGAGTGTACCCCTTCCGTCAAAAATTACGGCAAAATATCTGAGAGAATTATTATATATATTGCAAAAAATAAAATAAGGGACTGTTTAAGAGCAAACACGCGGCAAGAGGTTTCATAACTGGTAGTAAAGTTTAATAGCTAGTAGTAAAGAGAATGAACAAAGCCGACGCTGCCTCGCTATTGCTTCTCTCTCTCTCTCTCTCTCTCTCTCTCTCTCTCTCTCTCTCCATGAGCATGATAGTAGGGCAATTATATATATATATATATACTTAATAAAACCACACTTAATAAAATCACTTTTAAATTTGGTCATGACACATGACATTGCATTTGAATTCATGGTTCTGTTGTCATTTCGCGCTATCCCGCGGTGTGACGTCATAGAACCGCATTGCAAATTTGCGAACTGCGTTTGTTATTTTTGGTAACTATTGCCGTTGCCTAGCGGAGTTTTATGTGAACACAAAATAAAATCGTCGCTGATGGTTGATGTTATTGTGTTACCATCCTCATAATCTCTCTGAAGATGGCTCATGGGAGCCGAAAGCTTAGAACCAACTTAATAAAAAATTATCTAAACGTTGGAGAATTTTTGTCTTTATTTTCAACTGAAATTAAATCCAAAATACGACGTTTAGAACGGCTCATGATTAAACATAATAGACGTTCATTGTCTCTTATATTTAACAGTATATGTTTAGAAAATTATTTGCTACCTCGATACACTATATATATATATATATATATATATATATATATATATATATATATATATATATAAATGCACAACAGTCTTTATTATAATGGAGAGGATTATTATGCGTAGAACTCTTTGGAGAATATAAAACGCCATTTTGGTGTGGGGAACGGGAACGACAGTTCCCGAAAATCTGCTGTGAATAGAAATAAAAAAAGTGAAATAAAACAGAAATTATTTAATTAGAAAAGCTTTTAGTTGCTTTTATAAGATATATTATGGAGACCATTGTCTTAAGAAAAAAAAAACAACGTTTTTCGATGAAAAATAATTTTTTACAAGAATTGTTTTCTTTCTTTTTTTTATTAAATTTCAGTTAGAATAATTTATAAAGTTTTAAATCTTTTAAAATTCTGTATTTCTACCGGTTAGTTGATAGTGTTAATAAGTAAAAACTATACTTAATGGAAAAGCGGACTGCAATTCACCGAATACTAATATTTGAAAAAGAATTTTAAATTATTCTTGTATATGATAATTTTTCTAAATAAAAAGCGTTCATACATAGACCAATTTTTGTAAGTACGAACGTCTATACATTATCAGAAACCAAGAGTAGTAACTTTAGTAAATTTTAAGCCAAAGCACTTAAAGGTCAGTAAAACATTTAATTACGGATAACATTCCCCATCCCTTTTTTAAAAAAATATCCTGAGTAGTTACAAATTTAAATCTATCTAAACTTATTTATAAATGAAACTTTGTGTGTGTGTGTGTGTGTGTGTGTGTGTGTGTGTGTGTGTGTGTGTGTGTGTGTGTGTGTCCGTTACCTATAGACTCCGAAACGGCTGAACCGATTTTCTTGAAAATTTACACAGTTGTACTATAAGCGTCTGCGAGTGTTCTTAGCTAGGTTTTGTATCGAGGTACCCCCGATTAATTTTTTTGAATCGTATCACCCCGAGGAAGCCGGTAATGCCACTGATGTGCAGGGGGCTACATAAGTGTAAAAAGATTAATTAGAAGAGAGTGAAGAGGAAGACGAACCAGTTAGAAAGGAGCAAGAGAAGGAAGGGAATACAGGTGTGATGACAGTTACAAAGGTGGAGAGAAAGGAAAGGATATACGGGGTGGTGAAAGAACTAGAGTCAAGTGGTTAATAGATAGAGTATTGACATTGCATTTAAATTCCTGGAGGTTGTAGCCGTCAGGAAAGCAAGAATATGGAAGCGAGTTCCACAGGCGGAAAGTGCGAGAGAAGCTGCAGGAGTAGAATTGTCGTCTGCATTTGGTTAATCTAACCGTGAATGGGTGGGACCCAGTTGCCAATCTGGTTGCACGAGTAAACACCTGTTGCAGAGGCACCAGTGACTTAAGTTCGTTGGAGTAGAAACCATGAAAGTATTTATAGAACAGAGGCCACATCTCGTCGGTGGGGAAGTAGCTGTAGTCGAGCCGCCAAGTCGGTACCTATCACGTTACAGATTCTCCTTTGGAGCCTGTCGAGAACACTGAGATGAACAGCAGGGGCGCCTGACCATATGTGGCAGCAGTATTCCATGCACGGACGAATGGTTGATTTGTATATATGCAGGATGGAATCAGGCGGGAAAAACATCCTGGCTCGACACAGTGACCCAACCTTCTTAGCAGTGGATTTAGCTATGGACTCGATGTAGTGGTTCCATTTGAGATCAGAGGGTAAGGCCGAGGAGGCGCAGTGTATTGCTCTCAGGGAGACTCGCTTGGTCCATGCTTATGGGAGGCAGGAGAGGTTGCCTGTGATGATTGACAGACAACAGCTTGGTCTTAGACGCATTGAAATTGACAAGCCACTTCTTGCCCCAATTCACCACAGAGTGTAGATCCCGTTCAAGGTCCACAGCGAGCTTATGTTTGTCCTCCACGACGGTTTTCTTACTGATGCGGGAGTAAGTTGTGGTGTCATCTGCGTAGATGCCTACTTGGCTCTTGATCTCATCTGGGAGGTCATTGATGAAAATAAGGAAGAGCGTCGGGCCCAGAATAGAGCTCTGAGGGACACTAGCATTTGTGCTGTAGGATGAAGAGGCATGCCCATTCAAAACGACATTCATTTTGCGGTTTTTTAAAAAAGATTGGATTAGATCAAGCAAGCGTCCGGTAATACCGTAACCCCGTAGCTTGCATAGAAGGCCAGAGTGCCAAACCCTGTCAAAAGCCTTGGAGATGTCCAGAGCAACAGCACGAGCCTCGCCTGACTCATCAACGGTTGTTAGCATGTCGGCCGTGGACCTGGCAAAGCGGAACCCATACTGCCTGTCAGAGTAGAGTTTGTGGGCAGTAAAATGTTGAACTATTTCAGCATTAATTATGGCCTCGAACACTTTCCTGAAAATTGGTAGAAGACTGATAGGGCGATAGTTGGATGGGTCCGAGGTTTCACCACAGTTCTTAAATACAGGAACGACTGAAGAGAACTTCCAGCATGCAGGAAAACAGGAAGCAGAAAGGCAGTAGTTATACAGTTTAGAGAGGACAGGGGAGAGTTCAGGAGCACACCTCTTAAGGACTATCACCGGGATTCCATCGCCACCGCTCGCCTTATGGGTGTCAAGTTTTGAAATTACTCTGGATACTACTGTCGGGGTAATATATACGTCGTACAGTTTAGCCTCATTTCTAATAGGGAAGTCGGGTGAGGGTACTCCAGATGAGTCAAATGTGGAGTTGGGTGAGAATCTGCGAGCAAAGCACTCAGCTTTGTCCGTAGATAACGTGAGAACCTCAAATTCATTAATTAAAGAAGGGATTGTGGATTTGCTATTGTTCAGCACCGGTTTGCATATCCGCCAATAGTCCTTGGAGCCGAACTTGCGGTCAGCTATGCGCTGTCTCATTCTCTCAGCAAACAACCGCTTGGCGTCATTCAGGATTCTCTTGCACTCATTACGAGCAGACGTGAATAGGCACCTGTTGTGATCAGATGACTTTCTCCGGTATAGTCGGAAGTAATGGTTCCTGTGGGCAATAGCGGCCGAACAGGCAGGAGAGAACCAAGGAGTGAAATGAGGTTTTAGACAATACTTCCTGGAAGGTATGAAGGCATCAATGCCAGCTTTCACCTAGGACGAAACCTCAGAGGCACAGTCATCAACTGGGTGATCAAACACTTTTCCCCAAGGGACGTCGCATAGGAAATCGCGACAGGCGTCCCAGTCAGCAATGGGTGGTCCTATAGATAGGAGGCTCCTGTGGGAGTGAGAGTGGAAAGAAATATTGAGAGAAACAACAGCATGGTCTGAGTTGGCGAGAGGGCAAAGCTGCGAGACTTGACAGGAGTCAGGTGCAGAGGTAAAGTATATATATCTAGTAGAAAAGAGTGTCCAGAGGGAGTGCTTGGAAAGCGTGTGGGGAAGTCCACCACTTGCGTAAGGGATTGGGGAAATAGCAATGTCGATGCCCGCTGAATTTTAAGCCACTCAGAGTGATGGGCGTTGATCTCCAAATACAAATATGCGAGCGAATGGGTGGTAGGAAATAGCCTTATCTATGTTGTCAGAAATGCTTCTAGAAGGGAGCAGTCAGGAGAGGAGGGAGAACGGTAAAGAAAGAAAAGGTAGCTAACCGAACTGAGAAGTGACAGACAGAGACATACATATTGGTGGTCAGGAGATTCGAGTGATGTCACCCTAGCTATAGGGAGGTGTTCACTAACGTAGACCCCCAGCCCATGCATGTGGACAGTGGAATCTTTCCTTAAGAGAGGGAGATTACCAGGGATGGAGAAGTCAGAAGATGGAATTGATGAGTTGAGGTTAGTCTCACAGAGCGCTAGAATGTCAGGGGGACTTTTCGTGAAGGAAAGCTTCTACGCTAGGAAAGTTAGTACGAATGCCCCGGATATTAGTAAAAAGGAAAAGTTAAGGGATTTTGGTGATTTGAGTTTGGCTGGTTTAGGAGTTTTTCTGATTCTGTTTATCATAGGGAGGGACCTAGATTTCTGATTCTGTTGTTCATAGGGAGGGACCTAGATTAGAGGATGCAGGCGATCATTATCCACGATCTGTGCCGGGAGAGAAACTCGCTCGGGCTGCAACAAAGTGTGGCCTCAGGGTTGCCCACCGAAAGCGCTTGCAGGGACACCTATCCATGCGCGACATGGCACTGCAAGAACCCCGATATTGTACAACTGTTGATCAGAGCAGCCGCTCTTGACGCTACGCAAGAGTTAGGGCTCCTAATTACGAGTCGGAAGCACCAACCCGGTATCATCACAATGATGAGACATTGCCACCAACCAGCTACATCGCAGGAAAATCACGGAAGCACCAATACTATTGTCTGAGGAAAGAAAATAGAAAGCCGGAAACTACATCCTAAACAGGGAACAAGTGGTAAGTCTCTACTCCTGTTCAATAGACGTGGGTGGAGTGTGAACCGGGTGATAGTTTGGTCTATCTACTCAAATTAGAAAAAAAAATAAAAGAAAAAGAAAAAAGTTAAGGGTGTGTTAACTGTGTTTTAACTTAGTTAAAGTCCAGTCAAAGAAATTTCTTTGAAAAAGACAAAAAAACACTCATTCAAATTACTATGAAACGTTTAAAATTAAGCAAAAAAAAAAAAAAAAAAAATCATGACTTACATTTAACAATATTTAAAATAGTTGATTCCATCCCAAACACACATGCAATAATGCCAGTAGGTAAAAAATTATTTTATCTTTTTGGCCAGTAGAGGTGAGTGAAATAGGCGGAGGTGAAAATTCAACGAACCAGAATGACTGGGCAAAAAAAGAGGAACAAGGAATTTAACAGAGGACTTAAAGAATAAATGATCCACCAGTCAAAGAAATTTCTTTGAAAAAAGACCAAAAAAAAAAACAAAAAAAAACAAAAAAAAACACTCGTTCAAATAACTATGAAACGTCTAAAATTAAGCATAACAAATAAATAACAAAATCATGACTTACTTTTAGCAATATTTAAAATAGTCGTTTCCATCCCAAACACACATGCTATAAAGCCAGTAGGTAAAAATTATTTTATCTTTTTGGCAAGTAGAGGTGAGTGAATATCGAAAATCGATATTTGAAAACATAGGGTTATAGAAGAAGTGATATAATTTTAATCAAATTTGATACACTCATAGACAAAGACATAAGAAACGATATTCAGAAGTTTGAAGGTTGCAGTTCTTACAATAGTGCAGAAAATCTGTAATATATATATATATATATATATATATATATAAGGCAAGATGTTTGTGTGTGCCTCTGTTTATCTGCCTGTACGTCTGTATTCTTTTCAGCCCTTTTATTTTAGTTTTTACTTCAGGTTTGGCTCTAAGTAGGTATAATTGTAGTTCTTAGTCTCAGCCATGATACCATTTACTCAGAGAACTTATTTATCCTTCAAAATTCAGTTTACGACGAAAAAAACTTATTTGATATCGATAGCAAGAAATCAAAATTTGACTTACATCCATTCATTTTTCTTTCAGTCTACGGTTTCGCTTTAACTGGAAACAGCTATTGCTTTTTAGTCTTTCGTGCCAACGTCCAAAGAGTTTGAGCTCCAGGACCATGGATTAGTTTTAAAGCTTTCATTACACCCGAGCAACGCCGGGCTATACTGCTAGTATATATATATGAATATATATAATCTTTGATAGAAGCCTTCCGTCCACTTTGCCATTTCCGCGATTTCTTCCGTTTTTTCGTGATCAAGGAATATCTGTGTTCCGAGAGTAAGTTATTTTGTTTAAAGTACCATTTATTGTGGGTTCAATATGTTGTGGGGGGCGAAAAAATGCATTTTATGGGTAAAGGGGCCGCAAGGCACGTTCTGTGGAAGGGCGAGACGGCACTAGCTCAAAGCATGAGGGGTAAAAAGCGCTTTTCCCGCAGTAGATTGCTAGTTCCTTCTGCGGTAGGTTGGTTAACACCCAAGGCTATAAGACCTGGTCTGTCCTGCTATTAAACCTCTCCAAGCTACTACTACAACGTCTTCCTCATTAATGATGTCAACCAATTCAATAGGAGAAGAAAATTATAAATATTTAGTTGAAACCATAAAATCTATTAAAATTATTTAGATGTCAGCATTAAATAACCCATAAAGGCATTGACATGCCACTAAACAAAATCAACCATTTCTTTTTTTTCGCTGAAAACTCTTCTCATACAATACGGAATATATATTTTTTTTAATCGTATCACCCTGAGCAAGGCGGTAATGCCACTGATGTGCAGGGGGCTACATAAAAGTAAAAAGATTAAGTAGAAGAGAGTGAAGAGAAAAACAAACCAGTTAGAAAGGAGCAAAAGAAGGATGGGGATACAGGTGTGATTACAGTTGCAAAGGTGGAGAGAAAGGAAAGGATATACGGGGTGGTGAAGAAAGAACTGGAGTCAAGTGGTTAATAGATAGAGTATTGACATTGCATTTAAATTCCTGGAGGTTGTAGCCGTCAGGAAAGCAAGAATATGGAAGCGAGTTCCATAGGCGGGAAGTGCGAGAGAAGCTGCAGGAGTAGAAATGTCGTCTGCATTTGGTTAATCGAACTGTGAATGGGTGGGACCTAGTTGCCAATCGGGTTGCACGAGAGGAATATAGGAATATAACTAGTAACTAAAAAGAGGAAGAACAAAATGAAAGCTAAAATTAATGTTATCAAGACTCAATAATGAAGACAAATGGCAAAAATATTTCTATAGTTAAATTTAAAAAAGGTATTATTATTATTTTCGTACATGACTAGGAATGTCGAGGGATCAAGGATTCAATAAGTAGTTTAATAGTTCAAAAAGCTTGGAGGCCTCAGATGTAGAGACAACTCGGCACTAACAGCGCCGTGGGGGACATTGCAAAAATACCAGTAGCATTTCACCAAATCAAGCAAAAGCAAAATTCATAAAAAAGAACAAATTATGACGGCTACATTCTCATTTGTTAGTTGAAAGAATTGAGAAGTCGTATGAGTGTCGTATTTTAACGAGATCTGTATCGTTGCTCTAACTCTCCATTTCCTCTTCCATCGGTCATAAGACTTTTAACAGCCAATCAGGGGAGCACGGTCTGTACAGAGACACAATCTTTGGATAAACGCTTTTCCCCTCCTTTATCACGACTGATAAAGGAGGGGAAAAGGCTATGTTTAGCCACATTTCATAAATGCATCTTCATTTGGCAGCATTTATCCAAAGATTGTGTCTCTGTACAAACCGTGCTTCGCTGATTGGCCGTTAAGGATCACATGACCGATAAAGTTGGGGAAAAAGGCTGTGTTTACCCAGATTTCATAAATCCATATTCATTTGGCGGTGTCCATCCAAAAGATTGTGTCTCTGTAGTCGGTGCTCTGCTGATTGGCCGTTAAAGATCACATGACCGATGGATGAAGGAAAGAGGCTGTATTTACCCACATTTCATGATGCTTTCAAAACATGTGGGTAAACACAACCTCTTTCCCCCCTTTATCGGTCTTGTGATCCTTAACGGCCAATCAACGGAGCACGGTCTGTACAGAAACACAATCATTGGATAAACGCTGCCAAACGAAGATGCATTCATGAAACGTGGGTAAACACAGCCTTTCCTTTCCCCCGTTTATCCGTCATGTGATGCTTGACGGCTAATCAACGGAGCACCGTCTGTACAGAAACACAATCTTTGGATAAACGCTGCCAAACGAAGATACATTCATGAAATGTGGGTAAACACCGCATCTTTCCTATCTTTATCGGTCATGTGATCCTTAATGGCCAATCAGCGGAGCACGGTCTGTTCAGAGACACAATGTTTGTATAAACGCTGTCAAACGAAGATGCATTTATGAAATGTGGCTAAACACAGTCTCTTTCCTTCCTTCATCGGTCATGTGATCCTCAACGGTCAATTAGCGGAGCACTGTCTGTACAGAAACACTATCTTTGGATAAACGCTGCCAAACGAAAATGCATTCATGAAATGTGGGTAAATACAGCCTCTTTCCTTCATCCATCGGTCATGTGATCTTTAACGGCCAATCAGCAGAGCACCGACTTTACAGAGACACAATCTTTTGAATGTTTTCTGACAAACGAATATAGATTTATGAAATGTGGGTAAACAGAGCTTCTTTTCCTTTTCGATCGGTCATTTGATCCTTACCGGCCAATTAGCAGAGCACGGTCTGTATAGAGACACAATGTTTGGATAAACGCCGCCAAACGAATATGCATCCATGAAATGTGGGTAAACACAGCCTCTTTCCTTCATCCATCGGTCATGTCACCCTTAACGGCCAATCCGCTGAGCACTCTCAGTACTTAGACACAATCTTTTGAATAGACGCCGCTAAACGAAGATGCATTCATGAAATGTGGGTAAACACAGCCTGTATCCCTCCTCCTCCGGTCATGTGATTCTAAACGGCTAATCAGCGGTGCACGGTCTGTACAAAGACACAATCTTTTAAATAGACGCCGCCAAACGAAGATGCATTCATAACATGTGGGCAAACACAGCCTGTTGTAACATCACGTACCGGTTTTGTTAGGAATGACAGCTTTTGTAGAATCTATTAATTTTTTTTTCAGATTCAAAGAGAAAGCGTTTTATATGATTCTAGATTTTTGTTCACAAAAATGAAAACTTCATTTGTGTTTATCTGACTTCTCCCGTCATTATCTTATAACGATTTTGGTAATTATCTGCTTTCGATGACCTGGTACTATCAAGGCCACCCAACATATTAAGTAACCCAACAATGTTAAACGCATTGCTTTTTGATCAGGATATTTAATTCCAATAAAAATTGTAGAAATTCAGCACAAGGCCTGAAATCATTTTGGAGGATGACTCGTCATAAATAAAATAAAATGAATCTACTCTCTCAAGCATTTCATACACACGAACAATATTCCTTCCATCCAAGGACGAGGAATCTCCCTCGCCAATGACACGCAGTTGCTAAAAAACGCAAAATCTGTAAATTGGTTCTGAAATTCTTAACTTTAAACCATCTCTTTCTAAAATTTTCTTCCTTTTGAACTGATTGTTGAAACAGATAATCAAATTATAGCGAGGAAGTGGATTTCTGCGCAACACCCCGTTTGCCTGGTGTTCTACACAAGTACTCTATTTACTAGTTAGGATGTGGAGTATGACAGCGCTCTGTGCTTGTACTCTGGCCAGTTAGAATATTGTTTCATATTGGGTCAATGATTTTTCCTCTGTTTTTTAAGCAAATTATGGATGTGTGTTGTGGTGCAGTGGATATCGACTCGGAACGAGAAATCGGATACCCGTGTTCGAATTACAGTCAAATTTATTGCATTCACTTACGCTCAAATACTCTTGGGAAAGGTATTAATCCGTCTCTTCCCTCCAATTATAGGATAAATAATACGACAAATTGTGTTCTATAGCCTTGGTTGGCAACCAGTCTACCACAGAAAGCAATGGCAACCTACTGCGAGATAATCTTCTGCCCAGTCAGTCATGTCTCTTTCGAGACATGATCGCCCAAAGCGTGTATCACGTATGGCACTCAACTGACTGACTGAATATAATAGTTGGAATCATGATTAAGGTATCAACTGGGCATAAAGTGGGGGATCAGTTTTATATTTTTATGAAGTAATAAACTGATCCCCACAAATTACTAATTAATGATATAATACATATCTTCCCCCTCTAGCTATGGGTCAAATAATAGGACAGATTGAGTTCTATAGCCTTGGCTGGCAACCAGTCTACCGCAGAAAGCAATGGCAACCTACTGCGGGATAATGTTCTGCCCAGTCAGTCATGTCTCTTTCTAGACATGATCGCCCAAAGCGTGTATCACTTATGGCACTCAACTGACTGATAGATTGGGTATATGAGCGTAAAGTATTTCGATTAATAATGAAATTTTAAAAGAGTTGTTTTCATTTTTTTTTAAATTATAATAATTTATATAAAGTTTCAAAAATATTTTAAAAATATTTTCCAAGACTTGTACACGTTAGGATGGCAGGTTATATAGACTATATTTCAGTCAGTCAGTTAAGTGCCATACGTGATACACGCTTTGGGCGATCATGTCTTCCCTCATTCTAATCTACTCTCAAGCAGCTCTCTTCACACCAGTGTTCTTGTTCTTCTCTTATCCATTCTCTGACAGGTTGCCAGGGAAAGGATGCGAATCAGGGAGATAAGAGATGGCAATTGGCCTTGAATTTACATTTTTGGAGATTGTAGCTGTCAGGGAAGCAAGTATACGGATGGGAATTCCGCAGGCGGGAAGTGCGAAAAAAGAAGCTGTTGGAGTAGAAGTTGTGGTTACATTTTATTGGTTTCACTGCAAAGGATGGGACCTAGTTGCTAGTCTAGTAGTTCGACTAAATTCATGCAGGGGGGACCAGGGAGCTTATCTCATTGGAGCAGAAGCTGTGGAAGTATTTGTAGAAGAGGGAAGCCACATTACGTCGGTGAAATATTGACTGGAGTTAAGTTACCAGATCGGGATCAATTACATCGCAGATTCTCCGTTAGATTTTATCAATAATCCCGAGATAAATAGCAAGAACAACCGACCAGATGGGACAGCATTATTTAATGCACGGGCGGAGGGTAGATTTATATATGTGCTGTTTGTTTGGTTTTTGAGGCTTAACGACCTATCAATCCTTATGGGATCATTTTAAGGTCATAACCAGTGATTTTTGGATAAGGTTATTTTATTTTTACAACGTTTTTCTTTTTTTTTTTTCACGATTCATTGGGATTTGTTTTTAAGAGAAGGGCCCCCAAGTCCTACCCTTGTTATTTAACCCATAACTGGAGGGAATGGACGGATTAATACCTTTCCCAAGGGTACCAGTGCTTAAGTGAATGCAGGGTATTCAACTGGAATTCGAACTCGGCTCACTGATTTCTCTTTCCGAGCCGATATCCACTGCACCACAACGCACATCCGTCACTATACGCTTACAGCACCTGGTATTCCCAAGCGGTCACCCATCTAAGTACTGACCAGGCTCAACGTTGCTTAACTTCGGTGATCGAGCGAGAACCGGTGTATTCAACATGATATGGCCGTAAGCAAGCACATCCGTCACTAAACGCTTACAGCACCAGGTATTCCCAAGCGGTCACCCATCTAAGTACTAACCAGGCTCAACGTTGCTTAACTTCGGTGATCGCGCGAGAACCGGTGTATTCAACGTGATAGGCCGTAAGCCTATATATGTGCAAGATGGATTCAGACGAGAAAAACTTCCTGGACCTACACAGTGAAACGACCTTCTTAGCAGCAGATTTAGCTATGGATTCAATATAGTCATTCCATATTAGTTCGGCTAATAGAGTTAGGTCGAGTAGGCGCAGTGTTTTGCTTTCAGAGGGATTAGCCCGATCCATATTGATGGGGTGGTAGGAGCTGTTGTTTATGATGTTTAAAGGGTAGCAGCTTCGTTTTGGAAGCATAAAAAATTACGAGCCATTTCTTACTCCAGTCCGCCACAGATTGGAGTTCTTTTTCAAGATCAGCAACGAGTTTTGCTTTGTCAGCCTCGGCAGATTTCTTATCGAGATGGGAGTAAATAGTGGTTACGTCAGCGTAAATACCTACTTTGGACCTGATTACACCAGGGAGATCGTTGATGAAAATCAGAACAGGTGTAGAACTTAGAATAGAGCACTGAGGGACACCCGCGTTTGTATGATAGGATCTGGAAGTATGCCCGTTCAATACTACATTCATTATGCGATTTGAAAGGAAAGACTGGGTTAGGCCAAAGAATCGTCCAGTTATATCAAAGCCATGTAAATTGCGTAAAAGGCCAGTATAGCGGGTTGTTTATCTATTCCGTTTGTAGTGAAGGGTAATTGTATACCGTTGCAGGTTAACAGAATTTGGCCTTGTGGAAGATAGCCCACTATAAGTCATAAAATGATTATAAATCAAGAAAGGCAATTTGAGTAGGAAATAACATTTATATATACCCATGTCAATTAATATTTCACAATTAAAGTAATGCTTGAAGGATAGGTCCAACGGAGGTTAAAGTGTTCATGACAAATAATAATGCTGAAAAAGATAAAAAGGCTTAGGAATGTGGAGAGCGGAGGTATGTGAGGGATGTTCATTTTGAAGTTGCCGCTTATAAGGTCCGTAAGTCAGTAAGTTGGTTTGTGAGGAAACAGTCTTTGAAGTAGTCGCTCCTGAGGTCAGTAAGTACTTTTGAGACAGGGATAAATGATGGTAGATGAAAGGAGGCGAATGTAGTAGCCGCTCGACTTAAGTCAAGGAGGTTTTTTAAATCAAAAATTAACTTTATTTTTACAAATCTGTCGGTTGCTCGAAAATGGTCGAAAAACTGAAAAGATTTTTAAAATTGAAAAATTTTATATTCCAGTCAATATAATTTCTGTTTGAAATACACCAGAGTATTTTGCTTACTGTAAAAGTAAATTTCAATTGATACAAAAATAAAAATTTCAAGAAAACTTTTTAATTTTAAAAAATTCAATTTAAAAGTTAGTTATCGCAAATGAGTGAAGAATCTCTTTTATATTTTATTTTCACACTGATTGTTGTGGTATATATGTGTTATATTTCGTCTGCGTCGGATATATATATATATATATATTAGTGTCTGAATTGTTTTTTGTAGTGTCTTTTCTTTTCAGCCATTCCATTCCGTCAATGAAATAAGGTGTTATTATATCATGGATATAATAATGTTTGTAATGGCTAAAATACAAACTGGGAGACTATCCCTTTTTTCTTGCACACGTCCATTATCTAAGTCAACCCAACATGACATGATAAAACTCTATTATTTGGTGACTCATTTCGACACGACGATCTTACACCCAGTAATGTAAAAATGCATTGCTAATCATTTCACTATTAATATATAATGAAAATCAAGAAAAAAGGCATTGTCAGTGGTCAGGAATTAATACAAACTTTATTGGTAGAATACATGTTTTTTTTTTTTTTTTTTTTTGTAAATGCATTGCTAAATAACGTATTGGAAATCAGAGATTGTTAGTGGTTAGAAATTAATTACAAGATTTTAGTTGATTTTTAACGCGGCTTAGAATGTGGCACAAGGCCGAAATTATGGGGTACCCAGTGAAGATCGAACTCTGTATTACTGAGATGAAATATAAATTCTAGCAAGGAAAGCTTGCTAACCATATACCACGTCGAAATACCAAATATATGCTCTTTTGCAAATCATTTTGTTGCTATACCCTTACTCCTCCACTGGAGCGAGATGTGGCACAAGGTCAGTTTTTAACGTGGGAAACCAGCGCGCGTACGCTCAGGTCATTGGTCAAAGATTACCCAGCCCTTACTTACGCAGTAACTGGGTACCAAACTGGTTTTATCTGGTCAAAGTTAGTCATAGCTGGTCAAATCTGGTCATATACCTCCCACCCATTAGGCCGATAAGCGATCAGTAGAGAGAGAGACTGACTTTTAGAAACAAACAAAAAACAAAACTGTATTATTCGTTACATTTTCCCACTGATCAGCTTTTTTAAAAAATTAAAAACAAAAAACTGTACTTCATCTTCAGTTTAATTCTAAAATATGCCTGGCATATGCCTTTTTACACTCTTGTTTTCCTATATTTACGATTTTTTTAACGATATGGATCGCGCTTAGAAATAAACATCCCCACGTGTTCCTGCCAGTGTCAATCATCGTTTACATTCACAATGCTTTTCTTAAACTTTCTCCAGTTTCTAAGTTATTACAAATTTTCGATTATTAAATGATAAACAGTAAAAAAAACCCAAACAAACAAAAAAAAACAAAACAAAAAAACACTGAAAATAAAAAAAGGTGAACATTAAAAAACACACAAAAACAAACAGAAAAATATATCAGAAAATAATTTGTTTTGGTCACGTGTCCTCGTAAACTTTTAAAAATAAATCACAATAAAACAACTAAAAAAAAACAAAAAACTATTACACAGAAAAGTCTTTGCAATTCGTTGAAAATATTGATGTTAAAGATTTAAATTAAGTTTTTTAGAAGTGAATTTACTTATTTAATTTGTTTTTTTACTTTTTCTGGCGTATTTTGAATTCTTATTAGAATTTTCGACCGGTCTTTTTAAATTTTATTAAATACCTTTTTTTAATAACATAATATTTTTTTATTAGACTTCACCCGTATTTCAACAGTTATTTGTTTTTTGTATCTGCAACTTTTTTTTTTATTCCGTTATAAAACAACCTGTTTTTCCTCCAATCCAAAACAAAATTCTTTTTTTTAACGTGGGTGCTGGGAAATTGGGTACGAACATAGCAAAAGGCAAATTAACAATTGGACATTTGACATATCAATCTTAAAAATCTCTCTAAACAAACGAATCTTCTATTTTTCTCAATAGATTTCACTCAGGTGAAGAGGATACTATCCGAACTATCCAATTAGTCCACGCAAAAATAAATTTTAAAGACCTGAAAGTCTTTCTTCAACCAAAACAAAAATGCTTCACATATATATATATATTATTTTCAACTATTTTTCATTCTCTTTTTTTTTCCTTCAGAAGCTCTATGCATTTTAAAAATAATTTTCCATTAATTACTTTTTATTCCAGTTCCGTACACTATTTTCTTTCCATCAGACATATTATTTTGAGTCTTTGACATCTCGAGTTAATGTCTTCTTTCGGTTGCAATTTGGGGGCCAAGCTAAAATTGACCCAATAAACGTTCGTTTTGAAACTTGGTATATATTTGAATTTAAACTGGGTAAAAAAAAAAATGAATTATATACGCCATAAATTTAATGCAATTAATTTAACAATCTAAAAATTTGTTTCCATCTCATCTTGAAAGTTTAAAATGATTTTTTAAATATTTTTCTTCTTTATCGCAACAGAATAAAAAAAACATAACGAACACTTTATTTTTTAGGGGCACCTGACCTGAACCCACGAATTTTTAGTTAGTCAAAAACAAAATAAATACTCTAGCCACCCGGAAGAGAGATTTGGAACGATTTTTATGAGGTCCCTAAGGTACTGATTTAAGAAAAATATTTGTTAAATGAAATTAAACCAGAATAAGTAATTTTAATTTGAAATATATTTTATTTGCAAAATTAAAAATATAATGGTGAATTATCACAAAAAATAATTATTAATGTTAATTAATCAAATATAATTTAAGAGAAAAAAATAAAAAAAAACTGAAGCAGGCAAAGATTGATTATAAGTAAATTTATTAAATTCTTAAAATTTAATTATTATTAAAATGAATAATTAAATAGATAATTATTAAAATTGTGGAGAATTCCAATTTTTAAAAATGTTGTCTTTAGAGGGTGGCTGGTGGCCAGTATAAGTGAATGCTTTTTCGTTTTAGTAAACAGTGCTGCCATGTGGTTGTACCGGAAGTGTGTATCAAGCCTCTATGGCTGCCACTTCCTGTTAACTTGTGGTGTCAATGCTTATATCAACGTCCTCTTTGCAGCATCGACGGTTCGCCTTCTCTCATCAATCCGTATTTATCAGCTGACAAGTCTACCTGACTTTTTAATTTACCCAGGGTGGCGCATCCGACCCCCCGTCAAAAAAATATCCTCATTTTCCAAGTGGACCCATCGTAACTTGTCTGTTATAAATAATTAAAAGAGGAAAGGCTAGACCAACCGAGAGGGTGTGAGAAAGTGAGGAAGATAGATATAGAGGTTTTGAGGGAGGGGGGTTTGGCAAACCTCTCTACTCAAATAAGATGCGAATGGAGAAGCTGAAGCGACGCGACTCCGAGACGGAGGAAGAATACAAAAACAGAATCGCTGAATATCGAAGGTAAATCATCCCTACTAAAGCAGTTGTTTTCCTCGTAGCTGTGAGAACACAGGGACCATATATATATATATATATATATAGATAACTATATAGATATATATCTATATTCTTTTTCCCCTTCCCTCACCGATCTGAAATCTACCCAAGAGATCCTAAGGTCAATCAATTTCCCATCGGTTCCTCTTCTTCCCCCATTCAATTAATTTAAAATAGACAAGTGTTTAATAATGCACACTTTTCTATTTCATATTTACTCCTGATAAAATTTAGGGTTATATTAAAGAACGTATTTCATTATAATATTCTTAGTTGCAAAATTCGATTTAAATCAGAACTGTTTTTTTTTTTTCCTTTTCGGTTCGGGAGGGGGCTAAGTCTGAGGGTGATGTAAATTTTGTAAAAAGAAAAAGCTACAATTTCTTCCTAATAAATCTTTACTTCTATTCAAATCTTCTATGTAGGCATCAAGATTCAAGAGCAATAATAATAAAAAAAAAATCCGTATATTGGTTTGGCGCGATAACGTGACCACCTTGGCGGGGGTTGAATGAAAATTTCTCTTTAGCTAAAACAAAAACAAAAAAAACAACGCTCTTACTTTAATTTAAACAATATCTATTAATTTTAATTTAATTATCTAAAAGTTTAAAAAAAAATCCTTTCTTTAAATCTCAAAAGCGACTGTTTGTGCTGCTATAAGCTTTCTATGCAGTCGCAATGTGAGGCAAGGTAAAATATGTCGATCGTTAAAAATCAACCTGACATTTTATGTAGTTAAGGGATTTGTTTTCGGAATAAAAATGATTTATCACTATTTTGTTAACCATTAAAATAATCGAAAAAGATAGAAAATAATAAATTAATTAATTTTTTGTAAAAAAAAAAATAAAAGAAGAAAAAATGGGTTTTTATTTTATTTTGTTTTTCGTTGTAAATAAAAAAATGTCACAAAGAACTAAAAAATGAAATGAATAAATCAAATCTCTCACTTAAAAATACTGATTTTTATTTAAAATAAAAATATTTTTTATAAGAAATCTTTATTTTTAATTAAAAAATAAAAAGCTAAAAAAACACTTAAAAATGTTTTATTTAAACCGTTGAATGAACAAAAAAATTTTATTCAAAATAAAATAATGGCTTCTCCCTTTTTTTTTCCCCCGCACTTTATACAACGTGAATTATTTTCCCCTATAAAGCATTTTAATTTCTCTGTGTTTCTTAAAAATCCTAATTTATTTTTTTATTACTATTAACAAAATTAAAAGTATTGACTCGACCACAATGTCCCCTATTTAACACGTTTTTTAAATTTTAATAAAATATCAAAATTTAAAAAAATCTATTCTTACCTGTCATACAGTGACAATTTTTTTTTTTTACCGTATATGACCCATAAATAATAATAATAAAAATAAACAAACACTAAACATGAATCCGTTTATAATACTTTTACTGTGAAATTCTATTTTTTTCTATCCTACAAATAAATAAAAGTATCCATAAAAATTGTTAGATGTTAATTTTTTATTTCCTTTTATTTAAATTGAAAGATACGAGCCTTAAATTTTAAAATCTAGAATTGATTGAAAAAAAAAATGCAATTTTACTTTTATTTTATGCTTTGTTGCATAAATTTTATTTTTGATAAAGGATCACTTTAATTCTAAAAAATAGTCTCACTTTCTAAAAGACTCATTAAGAACAAAAGTGTTGTATCTGTTAATTTTATAGACTGCATCACAACATTCTTATGCAGATAATACATAGCATAGTTTAGTGTGGCACAAGGTCACAGTCATGGAGCATCCAATAACTATCATACTTGTATGCTAGACAAGCTCAGGTATATCCAAAGCCATGATTCTGGGGTACGCAGTGAGGGTCATAATGGTTTCTTATACTATTTCTTTAACCATTATCACACACTGAGGAATTGTAGGAATTAGTTTGGCACAAAGTTACAAATGTGGGGCACCCAGTCAAGTAATTGCTTGTTTACTATAGAGGGTCAATGGAGTAATGCTTAGCAAGCTTGTCTCTCTAGAATCATTACAATCAAGTAGTGATTTATATCCTCACTGGGTGCCACATTTAAGCTGTGATAAGAAAATCATAGAATTAAGGAAATAAAATACTGAAGATTTCTAAAATACATGAATACTGAGGTATTCAAAAACTGCTTAGGGTCCTGCGTATGTGACCATAAACTATATGAAAGCCTCTGATTGGGAGGTTGTCAGGAGCATGGAATCACCTCTTAATTGCTGTTGTTCCCAGGCCCACTCTGACCCAGAGTGGTAGCACCTGTTAGGGTAACAGCTATGGGCAAATAGCCCTCAAACTGCAGTCAAAACACTATGAAAGTATAAAAATAAACTTTTAGAGAAAAAATATACATCTTTGAAGAAAAATTATTACCATAATACATTTTTGAAGGAAGAAAAATTATTACCAGCAATACATTTTTTGAATACAAAACTAGAAGACATCTTCAGTTTCTAAAATAAAAAAAAATTAATCAAAATCTGACTATATCAACTTTTTCACTGTAACTGGACATTGAAAAATACCTTAAAACATGAGCCTTTTGGCATTAATTAACCCACAGAGGTTGATTTGCTGTTAAACAAAATTCAAAAACTACTTAGATAAAAATCTATTTGGCTAATTAAAATTCTGTGTTAACAAATATCAAAATTGTACAATTGTCAAAAAAAAAAGTAATTTTTTATAAAATAGCCCGATATTTTTTTTTTTTTGCTAAGTGGGGATTCAAGTAGTATAAAGGTTATCTTTTTTATAATCACTTCACCTCAAGTAAGGCAGAAATGCCACTAGTGTGCAGGAGGGTGACAGTGAGAGAATAAAAAAGGTACAAGGGATATTGAGGAAAAGATAAGAGATGGATGGGAATCAAGCAAATGATGTTGCGTCTAAATTTTGAGATTGTAGCTATCAGGGAAGCATGCAAATGGAAGTGAGTTCCACAAATGAGAAGTGTGAGAAAAGAAACTGTTAGAGTACAAGAGGCGGTTACCTAAGTACCAGGGGTAAAAAACTGATCAGAGCAGTTGCCGTGAAAATACTTGTAGAAAGGACAGAGGGAAGCCACATCACGTTAGTGACAAAAAGGGGAATCTGCTGAGCTGAGTTTTAATTTCAGGTTAGCCTGTTGTATTCACTTTTGCACTAATGCCCTTGGGAATGGCTAGAGTCCATCACTTTTTTTTTTTTTTTTTTTCACAAGATCATCTATGTGTTAAATGGTAAGTTAGGTGCTCTGTAGCCTTGGGTGGTAATTGGTCTAAGAGAAGGAAATCTCTGAAATTTCAAACTCTGCAGAAAGCTCTGTGAAACAACTTTAGTATTTCTACCAAGAAGCCATGGCAAATTATAGGAAATAAAGAAAAGGAATCTGTGGCGAGCCAGTCAGTTAAGTGCCATGCATGATACACGCTTTGGGCAATCATGTCTTGAAAGAGACTTGAATGACTGGGCAGAAGATTATCTTGCAGTATGTTACCATTGCTTTCTGTGGTATACTGGTTGCCAGCCAAGACTATAGAACCCAATCTGTTCTGTTATTTGACTCATAGCTTGAGGGGAAAGAGATGTATTATTCAAGTAGTAATTAGTGTGGGATCAGTTAATTACTTCATACAATATAAAACTGATCACCCACTTTATGCCCAGTAGAAGCCGTAATCATGTTTTTAACTATTCAGTCAGTTAGTTGAGTGCCATACATGATACATGCTTTGGGCGATCATGTCTCGAAAGAGACATAAATGACTGGGCAGAAGATTATCTCGCAGTAGGTTGCTATTTCTTTCTGTGGTAGACTGGTTGCCAGCCAAGGCTATAGAACCCAATCTGTCCTATGATTTAACCCATAACTGGATGGAAGTGATGGATTAATACCTTTCTCAAGGGTATTTGTTGATATGTGAATGCAAGGAATTCAACTGAAATTCAAACTCAGCTCACCGATTTGTCTTTTTGAGTCAATATCTACTGCTCCACAAATGCCTAAATCTGTCATTAAGATGGAATATTTTTTTTAAACAAAATGATTTGCTTTCTTGGGCATTTCATCTTATGTACAAAATTTGGTTGACATGTCTTAAATAAACATTTCTTCTACTCAAGAATAGAAGACTGGCAATTATAGAATAAAACATAAGAATTAATAGCCCAAACTTTCCTAGGACCAATATAAGAATATATTTATGGTCATAAAACAGTCCACTGATGACAGTATACCTAGGGAATGACAATGTGGAAGCAGAAATACACTAAGCAGTGTTTTAATTTTGGATATGCATTTTTATAATGAATTGTTCTCGTAGATGCCTTAAAAAAATCTAAGGCTGTAACCTCGAAATAGTTGCTGTTGTGTCTTCAGTGTTAAACAAAAATGATTTTATAAAGTTCCAAGTTTAGATGTCTCTACCTCCTTTCGTATTTGGCTTGTGTCTGGTGGGAACGGGTGAAAGTGGATACAGCTAAGTTGGTTTATTTTCTGACATGTCAACCCTTGGGTTATTTAATGTCAAATTTTGTATGGCCCACCCAGTCAGGATTGAACTCTCTATTATTGGTCAGCCAGCTAACTAGTCTGATGAGGCAAAATGGGAAGCCAATCTCGAAAATGATTTCCAATCAGTTGTTATCTGATGCAAGAGATACATTGTGAATTTAAATGCCACGAAAATCGAAAACTGCTGTCTTTTAGTCATCGTAGAGAACCTTTTTTGCCTTCCATCAGCATGGCTGATGCTAACCTCCAGGAGAGCAACTCGTTGCACTTTGGTCTCATGTTTCCCACTGACAAATAGTGGACTGGTGAATCAATTGCAAGGTCTACTGTTAGAAAAGTTGATTCCCTGCGTCATGTCAGCATCTATCTTGCACATTTATAAGTCTGCCATTCATCTTTCTGTTCTATCTGGTCTTGAGCTCTGGCTGTATATCTCATTGCTTGACGAGATCCAAAGAAAGTTCTCTGTTCTTAACAGTTCTGGCCAGTCATCTTGACTTTGATTACTTTGTCACTGCTATAGCATGGGTTTCCTCTGCCATTTTCTATAAATACTTTCCTGGCAATTGCTCCAATATGCTCTCCTTGGTATCTCAACAGCATGAATTTAAACATACTACTAGATTGGTAACAACTAAGTCACATCATTTTACTGTTGAAATAGTGAGGTTTAACAGCAAGTTTTATTCTAATAGTTTCTTTTCTTGCCTAAGGAACTCTGTTCCAATATTTTTGCTTTCCAGCCATTGATGATCTTCAAAAATTTAAATTTAACATCAGTCACCATCTTTTGTCTTCCTGAGATGTTCTATTGTTTTTTTCATTTCACTAACATCTTATTTTCTTATTCTCTCAAGTAAGCCCTTGCATCTTAATGACATTATTACCTTTGTTGAGGGTGGAATGATTTAAAAAACAAAAAAAAACAACACTTAGTGAATATCATGCCTTTCCCAAGGACCTAAGTGCAAAATGAATGCAACCCACTCCCCCATCCCTGTTCTTCTGTTTTCATTAGCCATATTATTAATGATTTTGAACACCTGTACATCTCACATTTTCATATCGATGTAATATTTTACCTCCAGAACCTTTCAAGTGTAACTTCTGTTATTTTTCAACAACTTTGGAATTGGGCAAACTGCCAATATCTTTTTAGCTGATATTGGACATGTGAATGGTCATCCTGGTTTAAAGGTTGGCAACTCATGTCCAGAGCTAACAGGCAATATGATCCCGAGCTTTCAATGCAGATTTCCAAATCAAAGAGCAGTAAGCACCACTGATTGTTTTGGTTTTCAGTTTCCTCCCTGGTGACATGCTTTCAAAATGAAAGTGTGATATTGGTGTCTAGAGACATCTTGTTTTGGTTCTCTGTAGAGAAACAGTTATTAAAGAATTTCTCTTGTAAATAAAGTATGGAAAATAGCATCCCTGAAGAAGCCATTATGTTATAATTCGAAATGTTATATCTAGCATTGGACGGTTTTCGAAAAAGTATTCTTTTTTTTTGTCTAAGCCATATAATCTATTGAAGTTTTAAAAATTTTAGAAAAAATTTCAAGCTAGTTATTCTATTTGTAAAATTTTATAAATTTTCTATTTTTGGGAGTTCAAATTTAAAATAGAAATATTTTGTAAATTTGTTAACGTTACTTAAAATCATTCACACAAATAATCCAGCATGTTATTTCAAAACACTTTTGAAATGGAATGGGTTTGCAAACTCTGGCTTATTGGAAGTTATTGGAAGGACAAAATAAATTTTGTTCATATAAAAAAAAAAAATAGAAAGATAATGTTCTTGGTGTAAAAAAAAAATAAAATAAAAATACTTGTCATTCAAAATAATTGTCCAAAAGCACCAAAAATGTCAAACCATGCCAAAATTATGACATTGGAAAATAGGGCGGTTTGTATGATCTTTTTAGAAATGGGAATTTGGAAAGCATCATTTCATTTCATTATTAGAATATGGTTTCCCACCTGCCTAGAATAGCTTTCCCATTAAAAAAAACAATGGTATTATCTTAGTAATTTTACTCCTTTCTTGTTTATATTTTTTTGCATGAGATTAACTGTTGTTGCATGTAAGCAAGAATTTCGCTTTTTAAAAAATGAAGTGAAAATATCAAAAAAATAAGAAATGTGTTAAATCTGATCTCTCCTACTTACTAATGTGATATTTACTTAGCATCATATAGTGCCTCCCATTACCATAATTATTTTATAGATTCTAGAGGAATGTGGGAAAATGATATAAGTTTTTATATATTATAAAACATGAACAAAAAATGAATCTTTTACAAAACAACACACTAAATGCATTAGTTGCTCACGACAATGAGTCTAGTCTGGCCATAATTTCAATTTAAAATGTGCTGCTTGAATTAACAGATAAGTCCGTTTACTAAGACAAATGTATATAGAAAGTGCTTTAATTGCTAGATCGTCCACAGTAAATTTATATCCAGATTCTTAGGGCATTTCACCTTTCTTGGCAGATCTTTGATTATCATGATGTGCGATATTTAATGACAAACCTCATAACGATAAAAATAAAAAGAAGCTAAATAAGGTACGGTATATACCAAAAACATATTAAAAAGAAAAAAAACTAAATTCTGTGTGCCCTCTGCTTTGTGCGCATTTGTAGTCACATCAATGTAAACATCACTAAATGTCCAATGAAATCCTAAAGGTGGTAGCCATTGTGTGTGTGTGTGAAGTGGTTTAAACTAATGGATAAGTATTCTACAGCCTGATGATGGGGTAGTGAACACCGAAACGTGATAGCTTTTGATTTGCAGTATGTTATTATAACAATAATAATAACTATATATATTATCCTGTTTTACTCATGACTGAGTTTCATGCATTTCAGCAATCTTCAGGTGGTTAACATATAATCAGTAAAACATTGGATAATATGTATATATTATTAATGTTTTTGTTCTGTTATACAACATTGACCAGTCCCAAATACACCTGATTAATATTTATATATTGATGTGTCTAGACACATACACACACATACTTATTTACCTCCTTATATATATATATATATATATATATATATATAAGAAAAATTAAGACAGACGCATTATTTCATGGTAATTCGGAAGTATAGGCCTATTTCAGGCAAGCCTTCTTCAGCTTCCGTCTTTATTCAATGAAGGATTCTACATGAATGGGATTCACAATAAACCTAACTCAGCGAATAAGAAAATAAAAAATAAAAAAATAAAAACATATAAGATGATAAGAATATAACTGTCGCTCCCCTTAAAAAAGAAAATAAGAACAATCCATCCGTTTGTCGTTTGTTGCCCAGTAGTCAGTGTCGAAGAAAGTTCAGGGGTAGCGGGTGGGTCAGACGAGAAAGAGGGAGTGATAAGGAAAAGAGAAGAAAGGAAAGACAGGAGAGAGGGAGAAATAGAGCTTTACATCCTTAATTTAAAGGAACCTCATTATTCTATTTAGATTTATTTGTTTGAACTTGTATTTTTTCCTTTTTAGAAATGTATTAATAAAATTTTCTCATTAAAGATATAGTGCTCGTAATATTTTTTCTCTAAAAATGTCGAAATTCACAGACATTCCTACAGGATCATATGTAAAATTCGCATAGAACCCACACCAGATAACACGTCAAGATGCAAATTCATCATCCCTAAGCAAAGTTGATGCCGCCCGCCCAGTGGTCAGTGTCGAAGAAAGTTCGAGGGTAGCGGGTGGGTCAGACGAGAAAGAGGGAGTGACAAGGAAAGGAGAAGATGCATCAAAATAAAGTTTAAAATCACCCCTGTCCTAACACTTTTGCACACTACTGGTAGTGTGCAAAAGTATTAGGACAGGGGTGATTTTTCCTAAAAACCTCACTGAAATTCAAATTATTTAACTAAAAAGAAAGAGGAAGAAGACTTCGGAATTTGAATTGGCCCCCACAAAGTCCTGATCTCAATTCTGAACGTCTATGGGATATTTTGGCTAAAAAAATTGATAGATCTAATGTTACTTCGCAAGACACACTTTGGGAACAAATACAAGCTGCTTGGCAGGAGATACCTTTAATTACATTGAAGAAGCTTGTGATGTCAATGCCTGAGAGAATGAAGGCTGTGATCAAAGCAAAAGGCTATTATACTAAATATTAAATTTATTTTGTAACAAGTGGTTTTTTCTTGTTAAAGCATTTGTTGAGTAAATCAAGTAAAATTACTTTATTTAAATTATTTATTTTCTGTCAATATGCCTCATAAAAGATAAAATAGTTCTTGTCCTAATACTTTTGCACAGTACTGTGTGTGTGTGTGTGTCTGTATATATATATATATATATATAGAGAGAGAGAGAGAGAGATGTCATTTAAGTGGCATACATTATACATGCTTGAGCAATCATGTCTCTTTTGATCCATTTTACTGCAGTAGGTTGCCATTTCTTTCTGTGGTAGACTGTTTGCCAACCAGGTCTATAGAACCCAATTTGTTTTGCTATTCAACCCATAGCTGGAGGGAGAAGAGATGGATTAATACTTTTTCTCAAAAGTTTTTCTGCATAAGTGATTGCAATGAATTTAACTGAAATTTGAACTCAACTCCCGATGTTTCATTCTGAGCTGATACTGTAGTGTGTGTGTGTGTGTGTATGTGTATATATATATATATATACTGCAATATCTCTTATCCTAATGAAATGACGTGTACAATACACACGTCATTTCATTAGGATAGAGATATTGCAGCTTAGAATGTCATCATAACGATAACATGAAGAAAAAAAATTCAAACTCTTCCTGCCTTACAGTTTGATTGATTTTGTGTGATCTGTATTCAATAGTAAAAGATTTTGTGTATTGATCAGTCAAAGGCCTTTTACCAAATGGTAGGGTTCAAAAGGTGATCCCTTGGACCATTCTTTATAACTATATTCCTAAGTCTGTATAATTCAATGATTTTCATCATTTGTGTTCTATTCTTATTTTTCCCAATAGTATCATGGTAAGCAGGTCCTGGTTGATATGTTCTCGCTCAGTAAAAATGGCCTCATTGACTAATCCATTGGAATCTCCTTGATTAATTCCAAAGTTGATAGTCCAAGAGGACGTCTCTTTGTATTGCCTACAAGAATAAAGCCATATGTCCGTCTATTGCCTTTATTTGCCTCTGCTCCTTCAAGAACGAACATCACTTTCTTTTTATCTGCACTTGTGATGAATAATCAATCGATGCCTGAAAAGAAGTTTTTCCCCATCTGGTTTCTTGTCCGGCTACAAGTGAAGGCAACATCCCAATGCTTGTCAATTGTTGTGATTTGCAGATAAAAGCTGTTGCAATTGCTTTATTCTCTTTACTTCAAACTCGTACTTTTCTGCAAAGATGAGTTGCTTTGTCAAGAGAGTTTTACAGACTCAACTCTCTTGGGGGCATGTAATAAACTTTATCTGATCCTTTTTATTCTTTTTTTTTTTTTTTTGCTACTCTTTAGGAAATGGTAATTCTTGATTCCAGCCATTGGTCTGCTCTCCAAAGTTTTTGGCTTGTAATGGAATTTGTAGAATATTCTTTACTTTAGTCTACTATTTCAGCTTTGCTTCTCTTTGATGAATCATTTTTTTTTTTGTTCTCTCTACCATTTTTTACTTTTTTCTTTGCAATTGGTTGGCACCTTTTGTCACTATGTCATATGCAGCTGCACAAGCCAAAAAATTGTTATATTATTATTGATTTTTTTTTTTTTTTTTTTAATAATTTTTCTTATGGCAGGGAAAAAAATTGTGCTACGTACTAGAAAATATTGTGCATGATTGGTTGATGGATGCACGTAAGAATATGTCCTTCTGTTTCTAAATTCAGAAGAGACAATCTTGTTTACAATTGAATTGGAAATAATGGTCATTACTATTTAACTTCTGTGGCTATAAATATTTTCATGGTAATTGTTCTGATGAACTTTGTTCTTTGGTATCTCCTCTTTACAAATTTAAGTACAGTACTAGATTGGCAGTTAAGTTTCATTTTACAGTTGAAATTGCTTGATGTTCTATGATAAATTTTCTTTTCTTGTAATTCTTACTTGTGCTAAATTTTCTTTTCTTTTAATTCTTACTTGTGCTAAATTTTCTTTTCTTTTAATTCTTACTTGTGCTAAATTTTCTTTTCTTTTAATTCTTACTTGTGCTAAATTTTCTTTTCTTTTAATTCTTACTTGTGCTAAATTTTCTTTTCTTGTAATTCTTACTTGTGCTAAATTTTCTTTTCTTGTAATTCTTACTTGTGCTAAATTTTCTTTTCTTGTAATTCTTACTTGTGCTAAATTTTCTTTTCTTGTAATTCTTACTTGTGCTAAATTTTCTTTTCTTGTAATTCTTACTTGTGCTAAATTTTCTTTTCTTGTAATTCTTACTTGTGCTAAATTTTCTTTTCTTGTAATTCTTCTTGCTTTAAAATCAACATTGATCTTCAAAAATTTCAATTCATTGTCAGTTATCGCCATGTGTCTTAATGCCTGTTCTTATATTCTCCTCTTTGATATTTTTCTCAAATTTTTTCACACTTGGTAACCCCTTGCATCTTTGTAGCTTTATCACCTTGTTTGGGATGAAACGATTTAAAAAAAAAGAAGCTATTGATGTGCAATGAATTTATGTTGAACAATTCAAAGAATTTTGTTTTCCTGATATTTTTTTTCTGGGCTGCCTTAAATACCTTCCAACAGGCTATGGGAAATGATATTCATTGAAACACCTAAACAGTTTTTATTGATTACTTTAAATTAGAATCAACTTCTAACTTTAAATATTTTGGCTGAACTTAATTTTTATAGAGACAAGATTTATTTCATAATTTGCCTGAAGTGAGTGTAGAATGTATTTAATGTGACTATTATAGAATTGTTTGTGTGTGGGTACCAGTAAAACTTAACATAAAAAAAAACGTTTTTTATGGTTTTGATCATTTTTCTGGTTTCCAGGGAGAGTTTGAACATAAATATATATTCTGAGTTTTTTCTACTTTCATAAGCTATTTTCAAGAATAAATTTGTGTGAGTATTGATAAGGTTTCATGTGTTCTTCTCGTGCGGTATCCCTTTTGGATGTGGGCAATCATGGCTCTCCATAATTTTCTGTCCTTTGTAGCTCCTAGTATATTTTGTCTTATCCCTGTTCTACCAAGCTGGTAACACAGGCTTGTTAGGTAGGTTATGAGCTGCTTTCCTCTCTCCATCTTTCTTTCAATGTTCTGTGAGTTTTAAATTTTCTAAGCCTTTTTTCCTCATGTGCCCTAGAAATTTTAGCTCTTTCTTTCTGATACGTGTCCTTTTTGTTTCTATTTTCTTGAAATCTTCCTCGTTGCTCACATGTTCAGTTCATGGTATCCTCGGCATCCTTCTGTAGAACCACATTTATGTTACCTCAAGTCTCTTCAACTGTGATAAGATTGTTCAGCATTCATATGGTTCTCTTAATGGCATTCACTGCCATATAAAAGGATGAAGATTCCTATTTCTATTACTTTGCTTAGCTCCTGGAAAGCATCTTTTTCTATCAGAATGCACATTTAGATATCAGTGGCACATTTTCTGTCCTCTGTTAAAACATTTTCTAGATATTTAAAGTTATATATGCTTGATTTTGGTATCTCCAAGTTTTAATTCATGTACTGGGTTGTTCCTTTGGCCGATAACAATTATATTTTCTTAAAATTGATGTTTAGTTCTTTCTTCATACTTCTTTTTACAGGAGTTCCTGCAGTTTTCTTTCTATGTCTCTTTTCAACACTGTCATCATCATATCTCATACTGTTAAGACTGTGGTCAACAATAATGTTTCCTAGTAGGACTTCTCTCTCAGGATTGCTTCACTGTCATGGTTGAATAAGTCTGGTGAGAAGACACATCCTTGTCTTATGGCCTTTCTATTTTTGATTGTATACTGAATTTATTTTCTATTCATCGGCAAGTGGTTTGCTCCCAGTAAATGTTCTAGATTATTCTGATATTCTTCTTGAAGCTTATTTAGCAGTTCACACAGTTCTTTATTACATACTTTGTCAAACACTTTTGTATAAACTATAATACATAGGTAAATATCCTTTTGCATTTGTATTGATCTTTCTGATATCATTCAGGTTATGAATATCGCATGCCTTCATGTGTCTTTAACAAACTCACACTGTTCTTGTCCTATTTCTGGTCTAATTCTTCTGCACGATCTCTTAATCAGAATTTGGATGATAACGTTTGTTCTATGGCTCATTAGTCTGATGGAGTTTGCATCTCGTTTCTTGGGCACTAGTATGAAAATGGATCTACTTAGATCCCAAATCATTTAAGTTTGCCAGCATCTCGATGACAATTCCACCTGGTTCTGCAGCTTTGTTCTTCCTCAATTTGGCCTTGGACAATTTCCTTTTTTAATATCTCAGCTACTTTTGATATTTCCGTCTATTGTGAGTTGTCCTCTTTCATTGAGGAAGAGTTTCCAGATTTATACATTCCTTCTTGGAAGTATTTTCCTTTCTCTATTATCAGTGTTTCATTCTCGGATCTTCTGCTTCCTGTCAATGACTGTCTCTTGTATTTTTTCTGTTCTCTTTTACGTATATCTGCTTTATCTTGAATACTTCTTTCTATTTCTGCACACTTTTTGTTGAGTTATTCCTTTTTTGCTTACCTGCATTTGTTCCTAATTCTTTTGAAATGTCCTATAATCTGTGCCATACTTTATAAGTGATTCTTTTTTTACCTTGTCCAGTTCTCTTTGTGATTATCTTGTTTGTTACACAGAGGTGGTCTCGGCTGTTTTTATTTTCAGTAGTTGGAAAGAATTGCTGCACATTTTTAATTTGCGCACCATCACAACCTATTACCCCAACAGATACTGAGACAATCACATGGCTCACTGTATTGGTAGGAAGCTGTCTACTGGTTATTGTCAATATTTAAAAAAAAACCCACTATATATGGTATGATACAAAGCTGGCCAAGCATAGAAATGAATACAATATGGAAACCAGTAATATGGAATGCCAGAGAAAATCATTAGCAATCAAAGATTTCCATATGAGCTCTGGTAAAAAATGGTTACCGAGCCATTAGGTTTATAAGCCCCAGAAATTCATACACATGGCTCAGAGGATATAGATGTTAGTTAGTTTCAGTGCCTTGACTCAGAGTTGTGAGTTCAATACCAGGCTACAGTAGTGGTGAACAAATAACTTAGAGAATTAAGTAAAAGAGAGATAACTCATGGCTACCATAAGTGGCTTTGCACGTAGAATAATATACCCCAATGATCGTAATAAAGGGTTTGGTTCAAAATTTTTAGCACCTGAAGAAGGTTGGAGCATACAACAGCCGAAATGTCATAAACATACCAATAAAGATGACAATAGTCTGAACAGTATAAATAGTGTAAGTACTACCTCATCTCAGAAAGATAGACAAATACTTATGGGATATATGGTATTTGTTATATATGAACTAGCAGTATAGCCCAGCGTTGCTCGGGTGTAATGAAAGCTTTAAAACTAATCCATGGTCCTAGAGCTCAGTCTTTGGACATTGGCACGAAAGACTTAAAAGCAATAGTTGTTTCCAGTTAAAGTGAAACTGTAGACTGTAAGAAAAATGAATGGATGTAAGTCAAATTTTGATTTCCTGGTATCGATATCAAATTTTATGCACTATTGTAAGAACTGCAACCTTGAAACTTCTGAATATCGTTTCTTATGTCTTTGTCTATGAGTGTATCAAATTTGATTAAAATCGCACCACTCCTTCTATAGCCCAATTTTTTTTTTTTCGATTTTCGATATTTATCGGGGGTACCTCGACACAAAACCTAGCTAAGAACACTTGCAGACGCTTATAGTACAACTGTGTAAATTTTCAAGAAAATCGGTTCAGCCGTTTCGGAGTCTATAGGTAACGGATACACATACACACAGACAGACAAAGTTCCATTTATAAATAAGTTTAGATAGATTAGATAATAATTGTAGGTTTATATTGTCTGGGGTTTGGCATTGTATCTTTTAACTCGAGTTTGTGAGACTAGGTTAACTCTTCTTTTCTTTTGATTTTTTTTTAGTGCTAAGATGCAGGATAATTTTTTGGGGCATTTTTTTTCATTTAAAAACGCGTCTTATCATATAGGGGAAATAGAGTAGTCCTGCTGAGAAAATTGTACTTAAATTCAATACAAGCCTAATTGTGGCGGTGTTATATTGATTAGATTGATTTTTTTTTTTTACAGTTTATCAAACTTTGGCAAGTTATTTAAAGCCAGAAAATTTTTTTTTTTTTTTTAAATTATAAGAATTTTTTTCAGTTCTTTTTTTTTTTTTTTTTTTTTTTCTTTCCATATCACCCCGAGCATGTCGGTAATGCCACTGATGTGCAGGAGGCTACATAAGAGTAAAAAGATTAGATTGGAGGAGAGTAAAGAGAAAGACGAACCAGATAGAAAGGAGCAAGAGAAGGATGGGAATACAGGTGTGATGACAGAATGATTTACTGATACAAGCCCTGCTAATTAACCCATAGTTGGGTGTGAAGAAAAAATGGATGAGTACCTTTCCCAAGGGTATTTGTGCATTAATGAATATAATGAAACTGAATGGAATTAACAACTTTGTTCTCTGATTTCTAATTCTATACCACCTGCACATCCAAGTTTACAGCACCTGGCATTCCCAAGAGGTCACTCATCTAGGTACTGCTCAGTCTTGATGTTGCTTATCTTTGGTGATCATACAAGGATTGGTGAGATCTATTAGAACTCTATGAGACAACATATAGAAACCACAACTCTTAATAAAAATTTGAACTTGAATAACATAATACAGCGTAACCCGGATATAAGATACCTGGATATAAGAGAAATGTTCTCTGGTCCCAAATTAGAGCCTGTGGTAATGTATATAAAATAGACCAAACCCGGATATAAGAGAACCTTATATCAGGGTTACACTTTAAAATAATTCTGTCCCAGCTCTGCCTACTTGAAGATATAGCGATATGACCAGTATTTGTTTCTGAGCATGCCTGTCTGCTTGGGTATCAGACGAATCCCTGTTGCAGATGACTGCTCAGGCACATTTGTGTTTCATCAACACCCACAGAACCCATTTGGGATTTATACTGTAAGTATGCTGAACAGAACTTAGTTATTGTTTCTGGTAGAGGGGAAGGAATCTGGTGTGATCTAAAGTTTGAAAAAAGCCAATATGTTCAAACCCTCGGTCATGATGACTTGTGACTTTGAGTAAGTTGTGCTTTGATATGTGATCCTCTATATATTCTTGTTGATTTATTACATTATAATCCCAATTTAAAACCAATATACCATCCTGGATTATTAGGCAGTTTATCTTGATATTTTTTTAATCTAATCACCCTCGAGGCAACAAGGCCATTGACAGTAAGAAAAACATTACTAATGAGTGAGAACAGTAACAGAACAAAATAGTAATTGACATTGCATTTAAATTTTTGAATATAAAACTTCACAGGAAAGCAAGAAGTGCGATAGAAGAAACTGTTAGCATAGAACTTACGGTTACATCTAAACATTTTAACTGTAAAATAATGACTTTACTGCCAATCTAGTCAGTCAGTTAAGTGCCATAGGTGATACACACTTTGGGCGATCATGTCTCGAAAGAGACATGACTAACTGGGCAGAAGATTATCCCGCAGTAGGTTTCTGGGGTAGACTGGTTGCCAACCAAGGCTATAGGACCCAATTTGTTTTTTTTTTTATTTAATCCATAACCGGAGGGAAGAGACAGATTAATACCTTTCCCAAGGGTATTTGTGCGTAAGTGAATGCAAGAAATTCAACTGGAATTCGAACTCGACTTCCTGATTTGTCGTTCTGAGTTGATATTCACATCACCACAACGCACATCCAGCCAATCTAGTACTGCACTTTAATTCATAGAGTCTATGTAATGTAGAAGAAAGTTCTTCAGAATAATTACGATGAGGATATTTATCAAAAAGGCACAGGGCAGCTACATTGTGACAGTAAGAAAGTCACTGATGCCAAGTCAGGACTAATAACATTTCAGCTTCTTCTTTGGATTTTATCAAGGATCTTTAAATATGTAGCTGAAGCACCAGACCATATGTGGCAGCAAACCATGGATGAATGCTAGACTTGTGTAAAATAGATTCGAGCGAGAAAAAATTGTTTAACACAACACAGAGCTAATTTACCTAGCAGCAGGCAACTGATTCGATATAATCTTTCCATTTCATGTGGAAAATCTTAACTCAAGAATGACAGTAAACTGCATCCGGTAGCAAGGCCTCTGATTGGGAGGTTGTGAGGAGCATAGAACCACCTCTTAATTGCTGTTGTTCCCAGGTCCACCTTGACCCAGGGTGGTAGCCCCTGTTAGGGTCCCAACTATAGGCAAATAGTTTATCTCCAAACTAGGGTCAAAACACTATGAAAATATAAAAATAGATTTTTATCGTAAAGTGAAGGAAAAAAAAAATTACTGGCAATTAATTTTTGAAAGAAAAAAAAAGCAACACATTTTTGAAGAAAAAAAAAATGTATTGCCAGCAATACATTTTTGGGAAAAAATACATACCAGCATGACTTTCAACAAAAATCACTTTGCAAAAATATGTAAAGAGAGCTGAGCTACAAACTTTTTTCTTACAAAGAATATATATTCTATTTATACAAATCTATTGTAAAAATCTTGTTGGCATTAAATAACCCATTGAGGTGTTGATATGCCAAACAAACCAAACCAATTAACCTGAGAAGGCTCAATGAGTCACTCTCCTGGAGGCCAGCATTAGCCATGCTGATGGAAGTGGAAAAGGGTTCTCTCAGACAATTTTAAGAATGTCTAAAAAATTTTTTATTTGCGTCCCCCCCCCCCCCAGGGGGGCTTTGTCCACTTTTTTTTTTTTTAATTGTATCACCCCGAGCAAGGCGGTAACTCCACTGATGTGCAGGGGGCTACGTAATAGTGAAAAGATTGGAAAAGAGAAAGCTGGAAACCACATCCTAATCAGGGAACAAGGGATGAGCCTCTTAACCTGGTCAATAGACGTGGGTGGAGTGTGAACCGGGCAATAGATAGATCTATCTACTCAAATTGAAAAAAAAAAACAAAGTGAGAAGATTGGAAAAGAGAAAGCCAGAAACCACATCCTAAACAGGGAACAAGGGATGAGCCTCTTAACCTGTTCAATAGGTTAAGAGATGGCTCTGTCAATATTCAGTAGATATGAATATTTTTTAAAAACTTAGTCCCAAATAAAATGATTCCTAACAAAAGTAACACAAGATAGATTGTACTTTTAGGAGTGTTTCACTTCACTGTTTTCAAGGGGTCATTGTCTCAAAGCTCAGACAATTTTATGACTCTTAAAGTTTAGTATGACAACCTACTTTCTGTGAACTTTAGAGTAATTAAGAGTGTTGGCTAGTGTAACTTATTGGGGTGGAAAGTGGAATCCTAAACGGATTGTCTGTTGCTTTTGATATCACACAAATGCCCCTGGGGAAAGAGAAGTCTCCTGAGCTTTGGGTGGCAATCAGTTCAAGGAAAACTCTGAATCCCAAAGTTTGGAACAGGCAATGAGGAAACTACTCCATTATTTTTCCAAAGAATTCATGATAATTTACAGATAATAAACAAAAGGAATGAGTGGAAGGAGAGGCATGTTTGTCTCTTTTTTTTTTTTTTTTTTTTTTTTTTAAATTAATCTGTTGTTTCTAATATATTTTTAAAAAGCAATGATGGCTTATAAGGTGTCGGATCTTCACAGATCTTCACGAATTCAAAGATAGACTAAGAGGAGTTAAGTATTTTTTACATAGACTGGCTTCTACTGGACCTGTGATCAAATCCTAAATTGTTAACCATGGACATTGTTTTGGGCTAAATTTTTTCCCCCTTTTTCTCTGTGCTCACAATTTGCTGCAAATCAATTCTGACAAGTTTCATTTGTGAAAGAAAATTAATTTTTTTTTTTTTTTTTTTGCTTTTTATTAGGCATTACTTGGTAAGTACTGAAGAAGACATCTTGTTCAATGTTTCATTTAGTTAAAAACCAAAAAAAAAAACTCATTGAATTCTATTTTGAAGAGATTGTAGGACATTGGGTCAGTGGTGGGGGATCTAATCTAATCTTTTGCACTTTGGAATTCTTTCTTGATTTTCTTTTCTACAGATTCATTTGTCTTTGAATAATTCCTCTCAACACTCGTTGCCCCCCCTTATGGGTTACTAAGTGCATTTACAGTTTAAAAATTTTATTTTTAATCTGTTTTTGTTCTTTATAATCCCTTGAATTTTGTCTGAAAGATCATAGCAAGCAGAAAAAGATATATAGAATTTGGAGTGTTTAAATTTTTTTATTTTTAATATTTTTTCCTTAGCTCAAATTCAACCAGTTTACAATCATTAGCATATGTAGATGTGTAGTTTTCTTTACATAGCTTTTTAATAAGATCAATGACCACAAAATTTGTTATGTCTTTTTTTATTTATTTATCAAGATCACAGACAGTAGGTTGATTCAAGCATGGATGGTTGAATTTTGTGAAGCAAAATGTGACTAAATTTTTATTTGAAAATTTTAAATTTATTTTAATGTTACTCTGTTAGTGATATTCTGGACCATGTTTAAATTTTCTTTTCTGATATTTAACCTTTTCTAGATGACCTTTATCCTTTTAGAACATTTTCTTCTATTCCACTATTGTCAATTGTTTTAAATCTTTGATTTGAAAGTGCCATCTTGATCCTTCTGTTAACAATTTAATTTGATGACCTTGTTGTCAGTCAGTTAAGTGCCATCCATAATATGTGCTTGGGTGATCATATCTTGAAAGAGACATGACTGATTGGGCAGAAGATTTTCCTACAGTAGGTTGCTACTACTTTCTGCAGTAGAATGTCTCTTCTACAAATACTTTCATGGCTTCTGCTCCAATGAACTTAGCTCACTAGTGCCCCCTATATATAAATTTCCTTAAGTCACAATATTAGCAACCAGGTTCCACCTTTTTTACTGTGAAACTAATAAATTGTAAATGCAAATTCTACTCCAGCAGCTTCTTTTCTCGCACTTCCCGCCTGTGAAATTCCCTTCCATTTACTTGTTTTTCTGACATCTACAATCTCCAAGAATTTAAGTGTAAAGTCAATAGTCATTTCCTATCTCGCTAACTTGCATCCCTTTCTCTCATGCTCCTTTCTCTGTTCACTCCACTCTCATCATTATCTCATCCCTCCCTTACCCACTTCCTGACACCCCCTATAACTTGTCACTCTTTCTCATAACTTTCCTCTTATATAACCCCCTGCAAAACAGTGGCAGTAAAATGACTTGCTTGGAGCAATATGATTTTATATATATATATATATATATATATATATATATATATGAGTCATGTCTTATCTCGCTAACTTGCATCCCTCTCTCTCATGCTTCTTTCTCCATCCACTCCACTCTCATCATTATTCTCATCCCTCTCTTACCCACTTCCTGATACCCCCTATAACCTGTCACTCTTTCTCATAATTTTCCTTCTATGTAACTCCCTGCAAAACAGTGGCAGTAAAATACCTTGCTTAGGGCAACATGATTATAAAAAAACCCAAAAAACCAAGGCTCAAGATCCCAATCTGTCCTGTTATTTAACCCATGGCTGAAAAAAGAAGTGATTGATTAATACCTTTTGCAAGGGTATTAGTGTGTAAGTGAATGCAATGAATTCAATTGGAATTCACATTTGGCTCTGTTTTCTTCTTCCAAGTCGATATCCATTGCACCATGGCGCACATCATAAGTTTAGTCAACAAGGTCACAGTCCTGGGTTTTTGCATTGTGACCTTGTTGACAAAGCTAAAAACTACTACTACTACTACTACTACTGTGTGTGTGTATGTGTGTGGTGATTTTCTAAGTGTAGCTTAGATGTGGCACAAGGCCAAAAGTAAGGGACCCTCAGTGAGGACTGAACTCACTACTCAGTTGTAATGGTTAGCAAGCTTGTCTTGTTAACCATTACACCACCTCGAGGTGTTAGTGTGTGTGTACACAAGTATTGGGCATCTTCCATTGACATACTTGTAGTGTTCACTTGTGATCTTTATTATGTTTCGGCCAATTACCCTTTGGCCATTATCAGGTGCCTGTTGCTTTGGTTGATATGGGATATCTGTTGATTATTTTGTTCCTGTTGAACCAGTGCTTGGCTACCTGATTGATATCTTGAACTCATAACACATTTAACCAAGTCCTATATCCATTATGCCACTGTCTTGAAGTTGAATAACCAACTGATACAACATATTAGCCAGGGTAATTTGCTGAAACATTGTGTCTATAATAATCAGGATAAGAATAAGAGTTTGTATAAATAAAGTACCTTGACGCTTGTTCCTCTCGAAAATGAAATACAGAATTATCAAAAAGTGGTATGAGTTTGCCTTGATAACCAAATGTTGAAACTTTATCATTGAATATAAAAGGCTCCAAAAATACACCTCTGATGTCCTTTGGGATGGTAGTGCAATGAATATGGAAGTTGGTTAAATGCATATTGCTGTCATCTAGTGGTTGCAAGTTCAATCCATAGATCAAGTAGCATTATGCTGATAAACTAACAGAATAATAAACAGATAATCCCACATCAGCCCAATGGGTATTTGATGATGGTCTGAAAGTAGTTAGTCAAAACGGTGTGTCTATAACATTATATTATAATTAGGCATCCCATAACTGCACTAGTTTTTAGTATTGTGAACACACGTTAACGTAGGTGACATTTCCTTCCATTTCAGCAGCTGATATCTTATTTAGTTTATAAAGTTAGACGGTAAACAAAATTGAATCTTTCCTCTTTTTAAAGATATACTTCCTTTTGGTGTGTAATGATTAGTATTTTATTACACGTCTCTTTAAATTCTGTCGCTATTTCATTGATGAACAATCTATTTTCAAAGTTGATTTCATAGTGGTGTTTTTTAAATTAGTTGCACTTTGAGTTTTGTCTGTTTACACATATCAAAATAGTCCCATCTTTGATACTCCTCAAATTGGTGAGTAAACCATAAGTTTGAAGTTGCTTTTCACAAGAGATTTCTAAGTAGAAAACTTTAGTGGATCAAATGCTAGAGAAAATCATTGCTTGAAAAAAAAAGAAGAAAATTTGCATTTCGTTGTAGAATATTGTGTCATTAGTTGGTTTCATATCTGTCATCATACAACTCTAGGTGCATGTGAATCAAAAAGAAAGTCTACTGTATTCATTTTGTGCAAAACAATCAAGCCTGACACGTCAAAATTTGTATTGCTGACTGAGTGTTGAATGAACATTGCCAGCTGAGTTCTAGTTCAAATTTTCTGATATTTTCTTTAATGATACATTTCATGACTGTATGAAACAATTATTTATTTTAAAAATAAATTTGAGCTGAGAGTTTGAACAAAATAAAATCATATTTTATCTTGTGCAAACTTTCACCTCAAATTGCTATTGCGTCAGCTATTTTTCTTGGAAGAAAATAACCGTAATAAAAAATAAACTGGGTGTATTTTTAGTTTTTTGAATTTTGTTCATTTTCATTCAACCATAAAAAAAAAATGATTATTTAAAATGTATTGCTATAAACTTACTGAAGAAAAATTAAAAACGTATTTTGAATAATTTGAATGTCTCTTTTAAAGTTGAATTTCATTTTCATTTGAAAGATAACAGCCTAAAGCTAATTTGTATTGAGAGGGGGATAGAAAACAATTTTACATATTTAAATAAAGTTTAACTTTTTATGACATTTTAAAAACATTTCTAGTCATTAACGGAATAATTGACTGGATTTTCTAAAATTAACACGTAGTAAAAATAATGTTTATTTACACACAGTAACCAATGAGCTGTTATAACTATAGTTGCCTTATATTTGCCACTCAAATGGTATTAAATTTTATATTTTTCAATTTGTAAAATTAACATCTATCTTCATTTAATAGAAAAATTTCAGAATTGTGATAAGAAATTACAACTAGATTTTGATTCAACATATATTTTTTGTATCAAATGTGAAAGAAAATATATAAAATTATGCAAGTAACTACTCTCAATGAAAATATTTTTTAGTAAGGTTAATGTTCAAATTTCAGTATGTTCATGGTTGAATTTGAATATTTTTTTCCCGTCCAGTAACATCTTCAAGGATTTTCTTTTTATTGTAAGTGTAAAAAAAATTCTCTTAAACAGCCTTGAAAATTTCAAAATTTAAGTGTTAATAATATTTGAAAGTTGGGGGTGGAATTGACAAAAAAAAAAATAAATGAACTGCATCACTTCACCATCGATCGATTTTTAAACATGTCAACCTGACGACAGCTTGGTTGGAAGCAAAATCAGCAAATGAGTTACAATCAGTTCTTGTCATTTTAAGAAAGCATGTGAAACATCTGTAACATAGCCACAAATAACAGGAAGTACTTCTGAAACTTCATGTGTAACGCTATTTAATGCTGGTGAATGTCATTACTGAATAGAATGATGAATATACCAAGAGAAAAAATGAAAATTTCTCTTTTCAGAAAAGTTTGATATTCCAAAAAGATGTTACCCATGGGAAAGCAAATCACAAGAAAGCCATGTGGTGAACTTTAGACAATTGATTAATGACTTCCGCTTCCAGAGTACTGATTATGAAAATACGACCAAGATAGAAAATCTTGTGTAAGCAAAATCGGAAATGATAATATTTAATTAATGACCATGAGATTTGTACTGTGACCAAAGCTTGGGGAAAAGTCTCTTTGTTAGAAGAATTGGCTGACAGAAAAGAAGCCATTTGGTAAATGTCTAAAATGGAAATAGACCAAGATGAAAAATTTTTGTGTAAATTGGAAATGATAATTTTTTAATTAAGCAGTCGAGAACCAGATTGTTCAAAGGGTAGCCAAGGTATTAGGTGCAGGTGAAATGCTGAGAGAGGTGGAGAAATTGCCCATGCTCGTTGAGGGGTATTGGTGTGAGATGTCAATAAGAGAATGAAGAAGTTATTGGGGTGGATCAATACCTGTGACTGCTATCCATGGAAAAGGGGATCTCTTAGTTTGAAAATGTAATTAATTTTCAATAGCCAAACAATAAAGAAACTCTTGTTGGATAATAGAGATCTCCTTGATTATGCCAGCCCCATATAGGGTTTAGGTAGATGAAAAGCCTGAAGTGGCCAAAGAATAATTGCAGCTGGTCTGAAGTTGGGTTGCAGATGCTGAAACAAGAGAAAACTCTTGCCTGATACCACATGACTGCCTAAGAAACCCCTCCCCCAACCTAAGCCTCGTGCCAGACGTAACCAAACCAGCGAAAGTGTTACATTCAACAAGTGGGATGGGTTGATAATTGTTTGCATGAGAAATAGATAGCTTCTAACATCGGAAATAAGCAAATACTTTACCAAAAGAATGTATATAAGGAGCCTTTAATTATATTAAGTTTTTTATTTTTTATTTTTATTTTTTTATTTTTTTTAATCATATCACCCCGGGCAAGGCGGTAAGGCCACTGGTGTGCAGGGGGCTACGTAAGAGTGAAAAGATTGGAAAAGAGAAAACCGGAAACCACATCCTAAACAGGTAACAAGGGATGAGCCTCTACACCTGTTCAATAGACGTGGGTGGAGTGTGAACCGGGCAATAGTTCAATACTTGCGTCTTTCTTTTGCCTGGACCAATCCAGTACAATGATTCTTGAGAACAATTTGATCTATCAGCCCTATAATTAAACTAAACACAAAATGGGATAGGGCAGAATTTGGATCGAAGTGATTCTCTCCTCGATCAGCCATGGAAGTTGAGTATTTCGGCCACCTAGCTAGAGTGTGAAGTGACACGTGTACAGGAAAGGGTTGTTAAAAATGAAAGACAAAAGAAGGGAAAAAAGTATCACACTATGACTGAGGATCATTAACTCTTTGTCAGCAAACATGGTGGTCCTATGAAGTCTATTAAAGATGTACAACAGGCAGCGGTTTGAAAAAAACTGAAGGTTCACTTAGGTCTTAAGATAAACACCAGTAGAAGTAATTCTCCGTTGGAAGCTGCTTTTTGCAGCCATTGACAACAGGAAAATCAGTTGATTCATCTGAAAGAAGAAAAGGCATTAAGTGATTCTTAGTATTTGAACAACTCTAACGGTTTTGATAAAGAAGAAACAGCTTGGGTGACCTTTAGTTATGAGCACCAAGGTCATTGGTTTGCAGTATATTATGACTCCAACTTTTACATTGACCAAGTCATTGATATTGCATTTCCACTTGATGCTGTATTAAAGTTTGTAGCTTCAACGGAAAACAGAAATAATTATTTTCAGTGGCATTTGTCAGATGATATTGCACATTGTAGAATCAACATTTGTCTTCGGATGGGACTTTTATGAAATGCCAGTTTCAAGTGATGGTTGGATATGGAGTCTTTTGGAAATATTAACCATATCGGAGGCTTATAAGTTATTCGGTTGGCAAATCCCCATAAGAAGTGTCTCAAGGCCCAGAAAGTATTTTCTGTTCATTTAAAACACTCTTAAAAAAAAAAAAAAAAAAAAAAAAAAAGTATTTGTTTGCTTTTCATAAAACAAGTTTCTAAATTTTGTAGTAATCAATCTCTTAATTTTTGAAGAATTGTAAATCATAAATTTAACAAAATTTTTCAAAGTAAGATACTTATATTACAAAAAGTATTGATATTACACTGACAAGAACTGTTTTGTTGGATTCCTCATCCCAAACTTATTTAAGTTTCAAAGTGGCAGTGTTTTTTTTAAGCACAAGTTCACTATGGCACACATTTGACCTGTTTTTGCCCTACTGCCAAATTGCTTCTGGCTGTTTTTATGTGGCATATATATATATATAATATTCTTAAATTATAAATTATTGGTCACAATATCCATTTCTTTTACTCTAGTAGGGGACAGGCGTGGCTCTCTAGTCTATAACGATCAAAATGAAAACAATAACGCATCTCAAAAATCAAATACTTGCAATGGCTTTGATTTTCAAGTTTTCTGCACTTTAACAACTTTTTTGGAATTGGGAAACCTTTGTAAAAAAAAAACAAAAATAACTTCTTCATTTTATTAAGCTTCAGTTTGAACCTAAATCCCTGAAATTTGAAAATTCAAGTTTTCTTTCACATTTTAATCATCCATGATTTGGTAATATCAGCTATATTTTCATCAAAAGATTGACCCCCAAAAAATGCTTCTCTCGGAGAAAAAATATGCTGTATTTAAAAAAAAAAAAAAAGAAAAAAATTCTTTTGTCTGGATAAGTTATTTCTCTTCATTTTTTTTAAAAAATATATCTCAATCTAAACTTATTTATAAATGGAACTTTGTGTGTGTGTCCCCGTTATTTATAGACTCCGAAACAACTGAACCAATTTTCTTGAAAATTTACACAGTGGTACTGTAAGCGTCTGCGAGTGTTTTTAGCTAGGTTTTGTGTCGAGGTAACCCCGATAATCATAAAAAATCGTGTTATAGAAGGAGTGGTCCGATTTTAATCAAATTTGATACACTCATAAACAAAGACATAAGAAACAATATTCAGAAGTTTCAAGGTTGCAGTTCTTACAATAGTACAGAAAATCGATTATATATATATATATATATATAAAAGGCAAGATGTTTGTATGTGTGTCTGTCTATCTGCCTGTATGTCTGTATTTTTTTCAGCCCTTTTATTTTAGTTTTTGCTTCGAGTTTGGCTCTAAGTAGGTATAATTGTAGTTCTTAGCCTCAGCCATGATACCATTTACTCAGAGGACTTATTTAACCTTCAAAATTCAGTTTACGGCAAAAAAAACTTATTTGATATCGATACCAAGAAAATCAAAATTTGACTTACATCCATTCATTTTTCTTTCAGTCTACAATTTCGCTTTAACTGGAAACAACTATTGCTTTTTTAGTCTTTTGTGCCAACGTCCAAAGAGTGTGAGCTCCAGGACCATGGATTAGTTTTAAAGCTTTCATTACACCTGAGCAACCCCCGGCTATACTGCTAGTAACTCATAATCTGAAACTTGCAGGTTTTCAATTCTTCCCTTTGTCCTTGTTCACAAAAAGATGGAATGAAGTAAGAAATAAATGCTGTCAAGGTGTGACAGAAATACATCCCACGTATACCTCCCACATAATGATAAGACATTAGCTATATGAAGACACCATTGCCACTGATGTCTTACTATAATGTGGAAGGTATTTCTGCCTCACACTGTTAAAAAAAACCTTTATTTTTTATATTGGCAATATTTTACATGCATGAATACAAATAATCATTCCTGTCTTAGCATGCACACAATGAGATAGTGATGACTAGGCAATGAGATAGTGATGACTAGGCAAAGGCCGACAAATCTTAGTAATTATTAGGTTTGATGGAATGTAAGATTGCAGCCTTGATTAGTTTAATATAACGAGGTGCTGTGCAGTATTGGATTACAGCTCAGATTGAGGAATTGGAAGGCTGAGTTTGAATTCCAGCCGAGTTCATTACATTCACTTATGTGCTAATACCCTTGGGAAAGGTATGAATCCATCTCTTCTTTCCCCAGATACAGGTAAATAGCAGGAGAGACTGGGTTCTATAACCTTGGGTGGCAACTGGTCTAGGGGAAGAAAGAAAACCCTGAGATCAAAACCAGCCTGGAGAGTGTTGGACTCCATTAGGCGGTCTTGCCCAAGAAACACCACTTCTACTGAAGCTGTAGCAGCAGTTCTGTGGTACCCCTATGACTGGCCGGAGTGATGGGGTGACAGGACTTGTGATAACTACAGCATTACATAGTTAAGCAAGGCAGAAATAAGGGGTGCTATGACATTTATATGAAGATTAGCTTTTCTGATACCTTAATTTTGCATATTAGATCCCCTCCCCACACTTTAAAAATTTTTTTATATTAGTGTTATGGAGTTAAGCTTATTACACCTACTAGTAGTCTATGGTTGCTTTTATTTAACAGCGTATCAACACCTCTATGGGTTATTTTATGCCAAAATCTAAATATTTTGAATACAATTGTATGCCTTCAATCTACTACAGTTGTTTTATACATAATTTTATACTTCAGAGTGATCATATATATATATATATATATATATATATATATATATATATATATATATATATAATTAGTTTTTTTATTGAAAATTTATTTACATTGTAACATGGAAAAAATATATTTTAGATAACAAAACAAATTTAATTATATTACACTCTACGATCTATATTGTATTGAGTACATTTTTAAAATGTAAATTTTGGAGAAGTCTCTACTCTAAACCTATTGGTTCTCTTCATCTGGATATATCTGTGTGTTTGTGTGTGTGCGTATATATATATATATATATATTATTATTATTATTATTATAAAACATACCAAGAAAACAGTATCACTAATAATGACTAAAATCATTAAGTCCTACTGTTAACAAAACGGTAAATTTAGTTGTCAATCCCAAAAGGTAATACCAAATGGGTAGAGGGGAATCAAAAAAAGAAACAAACAAAGCAAAAGCTGTGTTCGAAAAGAAAAAACCACAAGACGAAAACCTTAACAGCTCAATACGAAAGTGCGAAAGTAGAGCAAAGATACGAACTAAATCTAAAAGTGAGCCAAAGCCGACCGCGGTTTCACTCGCCGGATCGTCATCAATAAAGTTTCCTTGTTTTTGGTTTGGTATCTCCCAATCAGTCTATTTACTTTGCTATTTCTGTCTATTTGTTAGCCTTGTCCTGACGATCCGGCGAGTGAAACCGCAGTCGGCTTTGGCTCACTTTTAGATTTAGTTCATGTATATATATATATATATATATATATATATATATATATATTTTGGTTTATTTTGTTTTACAGCATAGTTATTTAATGCCAACAAGATTTTTACAGTAGATTTGTATGAATAGAATACGTATTAATTTTTTTGTTTTTCCTTGAAAAGTCTATTTTTAAATTTTCATAGTGTTTTGGGGGTTCACTATTTACCCATAGCTGGGACCCTAATAAGTGCTATTTTCCTAGGTCAGTATAGACCTAGGAACAACAGCAATTTGGAGGTGGTTACATTCTCCTCAAAGGCCTTGTTGTCTGATATAGTTTATTGTCATAGGCAAGACGTCTAGTAGGCTGTATCATCTGGGTAAACTGTCAAATAGAGAACGTTTTGGAAGTGGGGGTGTGTTAGTGCTGTTATATTCTATCAAGTCCATCCTCAAGTTAACTTTCACAACAGACCTCAAGTGGAATGACCATATAGAATCCATAGCTAAATCTGCTGCTAAGAAAGTCAGTTTTCTGTGTAGGGCTAGGAAGTTTTTCCCGTCTGAGTTCATCTTGCACATATATAAATTTACCATCCACCCATGCATTGAATACTGCTGTCGTATCTGGGTTTTTTTTTTTCATTGATTTTAACATTGAAGAGGGAATAAAATAAGCAACATTTCCAAGAAAAGTGAAACTTCAACACAAATGCAAAAATAAATTTATACAGTTTATGGGAGAAGCGATGGAGTCTCTAATAGTTTGAAAAATTTCAGAGAAATTTCTTACTCAATGATGCTCTAAGGTTGGAGAGACCAACTAAGGATGCTTGTAATCAAATCAAGTTATTACTTGAGAATAATCAATGTTATATTATGATAGAAAAAGCCAACAGCTAACTAGATTATGTTAGTTACTTTGATGTATAGCTTCCACAATAAATGAAAAACCAGTAAATCAATATAACTGATTTAATATAATGGACATTTTTTTTTTTTTAATGCATTGTTAAGTCCAATGAAAAGTAGTTTAATTTCAAAACAAAATCTGAAAGATCATGGAGAAAGCAAAAGAAACCATTAACTGGATCAAAGGTCATTTAAAGAAGGTGATCCTGTGTATATGGGACTGGAAGAGAGTTTGAAACTAGAAGCACTTTCAGAAACACTAAAAGATTATGCGAACAAATAATGATTTCAGTTTAAGTAAGCAAGGGTAACAATTTTTTTTTTTTTATATATAATCATATCGCCCCAAGCAAGGAATTTTACTGGCACTGTTTTGCAGGGGGTTATGTAGGAGGAAAGTATGAGAAAGAGTGACAGGTTATAGGGGGTGTCAGGAAGTGGATAAGAGAAGGATGAGAATACTGATGAGTGGAGTGGATGGAGAAAGGAGCATGAAGGAGAGGATGCAGGTTAGTGAGATAGGAAATGACTATTTTTACATTTAAATTCTTGGAGATTGTAGCTGTCGGGGAAGCAAGTAAACTGAAGGGAATTCTACAGGCGGGAAGTGCAAGAAAAGAAGCTGCTGGAGTAGAATTTGCGTTTCCATTTTATTAGTTTCACAGTATAAGTTGCTAATCTTGTGGCTTGAGTAAATTCATATGTAGAATGAACCAGCGAGCTAAGATCATCGGAGCTCACTGGTTCCCTCTATATATGAATAAGATCATCATGACAATGTTTCGGCTGTTATTCCCTCTGGTCTTCATAAATTGCTTGTCAGCTTGGGTGATCTTCAGGGAATTTCTGACTAAACACTTTACATTAATTTATTGTTCTCATTCTACTTCCCATGCCTAGGGATCTCTCTAGTTTTTATTTAGTACTTATAGCTCACCCTCTTTCCACAGAGTCTAAGTATGTACTACCTGTCTTAGGGATTGAACTCATAATTACCATGTCACCAGATTCATGAACCAACAGTTTCCATTATTCTATTGCACTTTTATGACATAGTAATTGTGATTTCAATCTCTGGGCTGGGCAGTGCATTCTTGGACTATGTCTTAGATGGATGACTGCTTGGGAATACCAGGTATTGTAAGCTTGGATGTGCAGGTGGTGGCCATGGAATTGTTAATTGGAGAGCTGAATTCCAATTCTTGTTGGGTTTATTATATTCACTCACACTAATACTTTTAAGAAAGGTACGAATCCACCTCATCTCCCCCAATAATGGGTTAATTAGTAAGACTTGCATCACTAAATCAACATCTCCAATTAAGAATTAAAAATAAATTGCGGAAAATATTTAGATTTCGGCATTGAATAACTAATTAGTAAATCTTTTACCATTGAAATAGTTAAATGTAACTGTCTCTTCTACTCTAATAGTTTCTTTTCTCTCACTTCCTGTTTTTGTGAAACTGTCTTCCGTTTACTTGCTTTCCTGATAGCTACAATCTCCAAAAGTTTAAATGCAACATCAGTTGCTATCTTTTATTTACTTGATTCATATCCATCTCTTATCCTTATTTTGACATTCCATGTACATTTTTTTTCTTTGTTTTTTTTTTGTCCTCCTTTGTTTTTTTTTTTTCCTCCTTACTGTAACCCCCTGCACACCTGTGGTGGTTCAGCCTTGCTTGGGGTGAAATGAATATTAAAAAAACTTGGAGATTGATATACTATCAATCATTCTGAAAGATATAAAGCTATCTTCACCCTCTCACTATGTGTTAAATATTAAAAAAATATTTTGATTTATGGCCTCCATTCAAGATTCTCACACAGATTTTATGAAATTAATTTTTTCTTTAAAGCAGTTGATGCAGTGGATATCAACTCGGAATGACAAATCGGGAAGCCAAATTCAAATTCCAGTTGAATTCCTTGCATTTACTTATGCACAAATACTCTTGCGAAACATATTAATCCATCTCTCCCCTCCAGTTATGGGTTAATAAAAGGACAAATTAGGTTCTATAGCCTTGGCTGGCAACCAGTCTATCGCAGAAAGCAATGGCAACCTACTGCAGGATAATCTTCTGCCCAGTCAGTCATGTTTTTTTTGAGACATGATTGCTCAAAAGCGTGTATCATGTATAGCACTTAATTGACTGACTTTTTTTTTCAAGTGATATATTTGGATTAGAGTTTCTTTTGTCAATTTATTTAAGTAATTAAAAGTAGACTATATAAATGTTTGTATATCTTTCACTAACAAAAAACTTGAAAAAAATTTTTTTTTAAAAACTTGGAATCTAATTTTGTTTAAATGATTATAATTTCTGTTGATTCCTTGGTCATCAGAAGAAGACAAAAGCTGTGCTTGTGGGTGCAGTAGCATGTGCACTTTAAAGTCAACTTGGAAGATGGTGCAGCCTGTTTGTAGGTGCTGATTATCTGCAATCAGTTTCTGGCTCAGAATTGAAGGGCAAAAGAAAATGTCAATAAAAAGATAAAAACTTGCGGGCCAACTTTTATCACCTGTTCAAATTTGACTTTTATGCCTCCTGGGAAACACGAGATACTTTTGTCTTCTCAATTACGAAGGCCTAATTAAAGAAAAGTTTTATTTCGATTCACTCTGACCTAAAGACCTTTTTATTTTCTTTAAATATAACTTGGGATTTTCCTCTCTCTCGACTTTGTACAAAAAGAAAGTTACAATGCAAAATCTCTGGCGGGGAAACAAACCAAAAACCACTCCCACTTACATTTCCAGAAGAAGGAAACATATTTAAAAAAATTTTTTACTTGGTTGTTGATGACGGAACGTCCTTTTGTTATACAACTAAATTGTAATTAACGTATTGAGCAACATTGAATAGAGTTTAAATGAATAGGTACATTATTTTCTTTTTTTTTTACTTTGCCTTTTTTTCAGTCTCGGGTTTTATTTTGTCTGATGGCTATGAGATGAAAAAAAGAATCTAAAGCTCCGAGTAGTCCAAAAAAAAAATAAAATCAACCTGATGTCTGCAGCAGTCAGAGGAGTAAATCCTAAATCATTTCAGCTGTAAATGAAACTTCTTAGCTTTAACGAGAGATCTGAAATTGTAAGGAGCTGATTTGCCCCAAATTCTCTTAATTAATGAAATTGGTCTACTTTACTCTTTTTATTTTTTAAATATTACTTTTCTTCCTTCTTCTGTGAAGTAATTGTTGAACTCCTTTGTTATGTATTACTTGTGATTCTGTGTGTGTTGGTGGGGGGGTTCGATTGGAAGGAGGAAAGTGAAAAGTCAAGAGAGGGCTTCTTTTTTTTTTTTTTTCTTCTTGGCTGAAGAGGCTGGATAATTTCGAATTTTTGCTTTTTTTAACAAAGGATCAGTTTTAGTCTTAAGAGGACTAAAGAGTTGCTTTACTTTCAAGAGGCTCTCCAGGCAGGGGTTTTTTTTTTTTTTTTTTTGTGAGACTCAACTCACCATTTCAAGTCTGATCACTAAGCTTCTTTGTGCACGTCCTTTCTCTACAGAACCTCCTTTGTGTCGTTAAAGAACCGGAGTTCAATTTCAAGATTTTCATATCTTTAAATTGGGTTGTATTAAATATTACGCTGGAAATGATCTAGTCTCTTGTTCAATACCTAGTGCTGCTCAAAGTTTACGAATAAATGTTTACCGCTTGCGATTCTATTTATATTTCAAACTTTTAAGGACACATGGCGCAGTGGATATAGATATTGGTTAGTTCCAGTGACTTGACCCAAAGAGTTGTGAGTTCAATACCAGGCTACAGCAGTGGGGAACAAATAACTTAAAGACTTAAGTTAAAAGGAGATTAACTACATGGCTACTGAAAGTGACATCGCACATGGTATGAGAATGATATACCCCAGTGATCGAAATAAAGGGTTTGGTTTGAAATTCCTAGCACCTGAAGAGAGCCAGAGAGTACAATGGTTGAAACGTCGTAAACATGGCAATAAAGATGAGAACAACAATTCAAACAATGTAAATGGTGTTGAAACTTTCATTTTGGAATTTACAACTCTGAATTCAAAACTGTATATAGACCTGGCGATGCATGTGTCATGGAAAAGATTATGCAGTTCCGAATTAACTGCAGTGTGGTTGTGTGGATGCTATAATATTGACTAACGTCCTCATCTTTGTTCTTATGATGTTTCGTTTGTTGTCCCTCTGTCCTTCTTCAGGTGTCTGTCAATGTGGTTTTGATTGAAAGCAATTTTTTTTTCCTGCTATTTTTTTTTTTAATGTTTTCTTCTTTGCTACTTACTAAATTTCCACCTGCTACTTTATCTTGCATGTGTCATTAAAGTGTTCATCGTTGTTTTAAATGGACAGTCAAAAGTTGAGAATGCAACTTTGTTTTTTGCATTTGAAATTGGCAAGTATCAATTCATGTCAGATGTGTTTTTATTTGCATAAGCCATACATAAAGAAGTTGTGATGTGATCAACTGATCTACAATTGATCTACTAATGAAGAGATGTGACATTGGGGGTGGGGGATAGGAGACACTATAGCAGTAGTTGTTTCCTGGGTTCTTTGGAAATAAGTAGAAAGAGGACGAAAAAAACAAAAGACCCCTGCTTTTTCTTTTCCACACATTTCCCAAAGATCCACTAATTTTAGTGTGGCTTTGATTCTGGGGAGTGGGGTAGTATTCTGTTTTCATGAATAAACACAATATAAAAATCCTGATACACTATTGGTTAATACGCATAAATTTTATATTTAGTCACTACATTTGTAGTAAGACCAGTTTTCTTTCACAAATTTTTCTTAATTCTATGTCAAGTTCTTGGGATTTTTTTTTTTCCAGTATAAAATTCCGTCCACTCCCCCTCCACGTTTTCAGTATATAGATTTCTGTTTGCTTCCTTATAATACTCAGTAAGAAAGTCTAACAATATATAATTGTTATTAAACGAAAATAAAAATAAAATGAAAAATTTCATTAGTTGGAGTATCCAACCATTGGATAAGTTGCTCCAGTTTGGTAAGGTTTCATACCTAATACTTTTACCCTTAATCTAACTTGATGAGTTTCTCGGGACGATCCTTGCAAAGAATGCGACAATCCTAAATAAGTATTAAGTGAAAGTGGCAAAACCTACAGAAAAGTAGCATCACAAAGTCGTCTAGAGAAAAAAAAAGAAGCTATATTATCACTTGGTCACTTTATTGGAATTATTAAATAACATTTTTGGAAAAAGCAAAATCTTAGAAATTTGGCTTTCTGAAATGACCTCCACCTCCTTAAAATTAAAAAAAAATTGTTTGTTCCCACCCCTACCACCTTTTTTTTTTATTATGAAATCAAGCCAACTTTGTAAAACCTTGGTTCCTAAATATTGTAAATTGTAAGGAGACAGTAGGTAAGGGGGGGTGTATTAAAAAATTACTGACTTTATTTATTGATTTTTGTTGAGTGAGTGAGTTATGAAAGGCAAACATAGTAACAAATTAAAATTTGATAAATTTAATTCATAGAAAAAATTTCCATTTACAAATCACAATTTCCGTTTCAAGTAAACCATTCCTTTTTTTATTTTCACAGAAAATAAGACCCTCTTTATTTGAGTAAAGATGCTGTCATTTTTGTTTCTGTTAAAAAAAAGGAAAAACTGGAATGTCTACTTAAATATAATGTCTATAATAACACAACTGAAAGTAAGATTAGAAAAATTCATTGTTTAAAAATTTGTTTTGGATACAAAAATAAGGTTGGTAGATCCCAACAAGGCAGTTGGCTTGACTGTGAGTGGCTGCACAGTGAAGAGAAGTCAAATTTGATCCCTGTTGTGAGAAACCGTTTTTTGTAATAAGACTTGTGATTACCCAAGCCAGCAGATATCAATCCTACCTTATAGTCAAACAAGTGTAACCACCAAATATAATGTTTAGTAACAAAAAATGGATTTGGTTTAACAAAAAATCTCTAGAAATTGCTTAAAAATTCCCACTGTTTTATTGCAGCTAATGTCTGAAGAGATTGTCATCAGATATGAGTTTGTAATACATGTCTCATTTCTATATGATATATATATATATATATATATTAGTCATTCACATACTAGCCTGTTTTGCTGTATCACAGCTCATCAGTGTATTTCTAGACACATCCACTTGCTTCTAGCCAGGATCAAAATTCGACCGATTTGGTGTCGGTTGGAGTCGCTACCCCCTAAGCCATAGGCGCATGGAATCAGAGAAGGGAAATTTTAACGTGTTGTATATAAGCAGTGTATACACACGGCAGTCACCGAAAGAACTCAATTTATTTCTGAAGAGTGATGCGTATATCACAGAAGTGGAAACTTTTAAAAATTTTCTTCTCTGGAGAGCTCAGTCTTAATGGGAGCATAATTAATATATATATATATGTGTGTGTGTGTGATAGATCCAAATATTAACCATTAGTCTATCCTGATAATGGAATAAACAACCAATGAATATTTGAGATAAAAAAACAAACTAGCATCATGTTTGTATCTGTGATAAATACAAGTAAATATTATTTTTATCTTTGCAAATTAGTGTTTATTTATGTCTTCTAGAGGCTGACCTTAGTTTTTGCAGGTTAATTATCTGATCTGTTTGGGTATGAACTATGGTCAGGGAGCCATTTTTATGACATGATTAGTTTGTCTCAGCATTGCTAGAAAAACGATCTTGGGCAGACCAATTTTCAAATGATTGTTACTAATGAAATCAAAACGAGTCGAGATTCCAATCTGGCAACTTCTCTTCATACCTTGGCTCAGAAATCTTAATATGAAATTTAGTTGAAAGGATGACAGACAAAAACTTTGTATTTGTGACAAAATTTCTTTGTTTAAGTTACATGGATATATATTAAGTTTAAGTTGTATGGATATATATATATATGTGTGTGTGTGTGTTCAGATTGATGGTAAGTTCTGGGTGTTATTAAGACTTAAATCTTGACTTCTTCAAATTTTTCCTGCAAAGCCCCATGAACTTCACTTCTTGCCCCACCTTGTGCTCATACAACAATACACCATAACCCTTAAGTTGCTCTTGGGCCTTGTATTTAGTAAAAATTGGTATTAATAAAAATAAAGGCTCCATGCATGTTGGTGGTAATTCTGTAATTGTATGGAGTGCTTGCATAGCATTGGTCATCTCCACTTGTGCACCTAAACACAATATTGACTGTTGCTTTTCACCTTCTTCAAGAACTCCCTGTACTATAACTTAAATTAGATATTGTAGCTAGATAATGCACTCTGTCATCAAACCCAAGTTACCTGGAATCAGTTTTAGAAGCATTTTGGCATCCTAATCCTGACATAAGGAAATTGATGCTGAGCATCAGGAAGAGACAACTGAAGTTCCTGGGACATGCAATGAGGAAAGAGAGCCTGGAGAACCTGATACTGACTGGTCAGATAGAAGGAAGGAGAGACAGAGGAAGGCAGCGGATAACATATTTGCAGGGTCTGATCAGGTGTATGATGGAACGGGGGTTGCCAGGAGCAACAGGAGCAAACATACTAAGAGCCACAAGGGATAGGGAGACGTGGAGAGCCATGATCGCCTACGTTCTGAAGGGACAGGGCACATAGAAGAAGAAGAATCCTGACATGAACTCAATTGAGCATTGGTAGAAAAGTTTCTCCTGGTGCAAAGTTCCGTATCTACAGATATCACATAGTTATGTGTTGCTTTTGAACATGTCTCCCAACCACTTGTAGTATTAATGCTTGATGCTCTGTTTTGCAAGGGTGGACAGGATGTCCTGCATCATACTAAGCACTTCTTCCATAACTTTCGGCATGTCAGTGAGTGTGTGTGTTTTTGTGTGTGCATGGTTATTTAAAATTTGCTATATTTCTGCAGAAAGTGTTCATGACTGAAGATAGTGTCTGTAGATATAAACATTGCAAACAAAATGTTAACATATGGATGATGACTTAGTTTCCCACCTTAACTTAGTGTTTCTCAACCGGGGGTTCCCCAGAACCCTAAGGTTTTGCAAAAGGTCCCTAAGGGTTCCTCAAGAACAAGTGAGATAAGCTAATGAACTTTTGACTTTATATTTAACTTCATATGCATAATATTACTAAACGCACACAATATATTCTTGGTTATTGTAATATATACATCATCCTATCTAACGTATTATGTTATTAAAAAATATAACAATCATTGGGAATATATATTAGAGATGCCTGTATGCTGCCAAATCTGGACACATTTACTTAGATACTTTTACTCATTCACTGAAACAATAGCATAGCATGATGTTAAAAGGCCCCAAACTTAATAAAAACAATGTTTTATCACCAAAATTTATTGGTTCACAGGACATTGTGCCTTATGTTTTTTTAATGTTGCCAGTAAATAAATAAATAATAAACTGATACGGAAATTATCTGTCTTCATTCTGTTTACATTTATATTATAGGTATATACAGGTGGGGGATGTTAAAATCAAGCAGGTATGAAAATTTAAATATCTGGGAAGTGTTCTAACTGAAGATGGAAAGTGCGGTCCAAAGGCGAATTGACATGGCAAAGGACGCGTTCCAGAAGCTGAGTAAAGTATTAAGACACAGGAAACTTTCACTAGTACTGGATTACTATGTGATGTCAGTTCTTCAATATGGCAGTGAATGTTGGACAATATCTTTGAAGATGAAGGGAAAATTTGAAGCAAATGAAATGTGGTTCTACAGAAAAATGCTGCGGATATCGTGGACTGAGCTTGTGAGTAATGACGAGGTGTTGGAAAGAATGAAGCCAAAAAGGAATTAATATTGAGCAGACAACTGAAGTCCCTGGGATGTGCAATGAGGAAAGAAGGTTTGGAGAACCTGATACTAACAGGCCAGATAGAGGGGAAAAAGAGACAGGGGAAAGTAGCTGATAACATATTTGAAGGACCTGAGCATATGGATGACAGAATGGGGGCTGTGAGACGTTACAGCAGAAAGCGTGCTAAGAGCCACCAGGGATAGGAAGACGTGGAAAGCCATGATCACCTACGTCCTGAAAGGACAAGGCACATAAAATAAGAAGATATTGGTTTCTTATGTTTATTTATTACGTTTGAGTTTAGAATTTTTTTGTGTGAATGAAAACACCCTGATGAAGTATTATAAACGAATATTATGAATTTTATTTAACATTATTGAAAAATTTTACAAAGAATTATTAATTTTTCCTTAAACCGGTTATTCAAAAATATATACTTTATCCACTAAATGAACTACGATGAAAATAAAATGAGAAAAATGTCGTATATAATTTTATTTTTTGTGCAGGGGTTCCTTGAGACGTGTAATTTATTTTAAGTGCTACACAAGGGTAAAAAGGTTGAGAAATGCTGCCTTAAATAATCATCACATCAGCCACTGATTGCTTAAGGCATGAAACTTGAAGTTATCTTGCAGTGTTGATTTCTATATTTGCTTTGTTGTATATTTTTGTCAAAAATGCCTTAGAATTTATTATTTTGGCTGCATGTAGTTTTTTTTTTTTTTTTTTTTTTTCCATGTGCTTTTTAAATATTTTTGTTAGAAATTGTTCTGTCCAGTTGTGATATTTAAATTCAAATTGTCTTACTCAAATTTTTATATTTATTTCCAAATTGCCTCAACCAGCACCCACTCTCTGCCCTTTGTACCCTTTAAGAAAATCCCTTTCGTCTGTTACTGCAAACTGTACATAAATTGGTGTAGGTTGGAGAGTACTTGTTTTTAAGTATCATATCACATCACTTCAGTTTGTAGGCGATCATGACTCTTCAGTTTTCTTTGGTACATGTTTGAGTTTGAGTTTTGTTTAACGGCATATCAACACCTCTGTTGGTCATTTAATGCCAAAAAGGTAGAGTTTTAAGGAATTTTTCTAATGTTCGGTTATAGTGAGAAGGTTGATTTAGTCAGATTTCAATGAAAATCTTTTGTTTTCATTCTTTTTTATTTTAGAAAACTGAAAATGTTTTCTAGTTTTGTATTCAAAAATGTTTTGCCGAGAATAATTTTTTACGTTCAAAAATGTATATTTCTCTATAAAAGAGTATATTTATATTTTCAAAGTGTTTTGACCCCAGTTTGGGGGTTAACTATTTGCCCATAGCTTGGACCCTAACAGGTGCTATCACTCTGGGTCAGAGTGGACCTGGGAACAACAACAATTAAGGGGTGGTTTTATGCTCCTCACAACCTTCCAATTAGAGGCCTTGCTGCTCGATGCAGTTTATTGTCATGCTCAGTACCTCAGTACATGTAAAATTTCTATTTCCATAATTGATTTTGTGAGAGTGGAAAAATTTTACCATGATTTTCTCCATGGTTTTGAATTCAGAGTTGTCCTTTTTCCTGATTGGTTACCTATAAAGACTATAAAACCAAGTTAGATCACTTTGTTAATTGAATGACATGTCAACACTTGTTGGGTTATTTAATATCAAAGCCTCAAGTCAAAAGGTAAAGATTGGTCTGGCTTATACTCGAGACTATTGACATCCTGAAAGGTGACTCCTTTTATGGGAATCGGTGAGCCTTGCAAAACAATGAACACCGGAAGATGGCCAGAAGGTATTTGGCTGAAATCTTGTTTATAATAATAAGTCAAATATGAGGGCAACAGGTTGAATAAATGAAGTTCTAATAAGATTTCCTTAATTTCAAAATCAGAATTTTCTCTCTTCATTTTCATGCTACAAGAGAGAAGGGGATGAGTAAAGAAAAGCCAGAGAAAAGGAAAAGTGGGAAATGATTCAGAAGAAAGACACAGACAGATTTACGGTCTTTGGCCTTTTTAAACTGCTTAAAGCTTTAGTTTTTGTTTATTTTTTATTTTTTTAGTGCGATGCACCAAGTATTCATATATAGTTTTATAGAGTTTTATGAAATCAAAAATGCAAGGTAAATATGAAAACAAGTGCATTAATTTTAGCTGCAGTATAAATATGAGTTTTTTAGACTTTTAACTGGAAATAATTAAAATAAATAAATAAAACAAGACCCTTCCCATTTGATGGTATTTTATTGATGTGAAAATATCAAAAGAAATGTTTTCTTTCTATTTTCAGTTTCTTTCAGAATTGAAAGTAAAAATTTAAAAATTCTATACTCCAACTTATCTTCTCCAGTCATGATTTTTTGTGTTGTGTTAATTTATCATTTTGTCAAAAATTGTTAATAGTCGATAAATTTTGTCAAAAATTGTTAATAGTTGATAAATAATTGGATACTAAAAACTTATTGACTAATTTCAGCTGTGATACTTTCTTTATTCTTTTGAATTTACAGTTCTATATTCACATTGTTTACATTGTTCCGACTGTTCTCTTCATCTTTTTGGCTGTTGTACTCTCTGGCCTTCTTCAGATGTTAGGAATTTACAATGGCTGAAATGTCATAAATGTGGCAATAAAGATGAGGACAATGGTCTGAACAATGTCAAAATTGTAAATACTACCTCATCTCAGAAGTATAGACAAATTTTATGTTCTGAATGTTTTTTTTTTTTCTTTTAATTATTGCTACTAATTATTGTCTAATAATAAAATTTATATTTTATACTAGTTTGTTTTTTCTCTATTTTTTTTTTTTTTTTTTCCGATAAAAGCAACAAAAAGTATTCTTTGGCTTATACAGTGATATATAAAATAATATTAGGAAGGTATGATTTTAAAATTGCTTATTTGTAAGTGAAATACTCCAGTTATTCCCTTTATGAAATTTCAGTAAAACTGACTTTTGTGGAGACTGTTTATATTCCACGGTGTAGCCTTTTGTGGAGACCGTTTATATTCCCCGGTGTGTCCTCTTTTGGAGACCGTTTATATTCCATGGTGTGTCCTTTTGTGGAGACCGTTTATATTCCCCGGTGTGGCCGTTTGTGGAGACCGTTTATATTCCCCGGTGTGTCCTCTTTTGGAGACCGTTTATATTCCATGGTGTGTCCTTTTGTGGAGACTGTTTATATTCCCCGGTGTGGCCGTTTGTGGAGACCATTTATATTCCCCAGTGTGTCCTCTTTTGGAGACCGTTTATATTCCATGGTGTGTCCTTTTGTGGAGACTGTTTATATTCCACGGTGTGGCCGTTTGTGGAGACCGTTTATATTCCACGGTGTGTCCTTTTTTGGAGACCGTTTATATTCCATGGTGTGTCCTTTTGTGAAGACCGTTTATATTCCACGGTGTGTCCTTTTGTGAAGACCGTTTATATTCCACGGTGTTTCATGTTGGAGCATTTGAAACTGATTTTCAATTCAGTCAGTCAAGTGCCATACATGATACATGCTTGGATGATCGTCTCTCAAAAGAGACATGACTGACTGGGTAGAAGCTTTTCCTGCAGTAGGTTGTCATTACTTTTTGTTACCAGTCAGGCTATAGAACCGAATCTGCCCTGCTATTTAAACCATGGCTGGAGTGAGAAGAGATGGATCAGTACCTTTCCCAGAGGTATTTGCATGTAAGTGAATGCAACGACTTCAACTGGAATTCAAACTTGGCTCTTCAATTCCTCATCCACTGTACTACAGCACACATCCAGAACTGATTACACAGATAAAAATGAAGTATTAGGAACAAATAGGAAATGGTTTACGGCCAATTCAAGTTGAAACACTGGTTTCTGTACAATCTCCAAAGTTAAGTAACATTGAGCTTGGTCAGTTCTTACATGAGTGAAATGTTGGGAATACCAGGTGCTGTAAGTTTGGCTGTACAAGAGCTGAGTTTCAATTCCAGTTTGGTTCGTTGTATTTAGTTATACGCAAATAACCTTGGAAAAGGCATGAATCCTCGTCTTCTCTCCCCATTCACTAAAACCATCATTATCTCAAAAACAAAAGTGCGTACAAAATAGAATTTGGCATGAAATAAACCATAGAGGTTGATATGTCTCTAAATAACAACAAAAAAAAAAAAAAGAAATGAAAAATAAGCAACCAACTAATAGGAAATCTTTATAAATATTTTGTTTTGATATTTAGTTTCTTCAGAATTTTATTGAGTGCAATAATTTGTTTTGCATATGTCACGTGCATATTGTTAGTATTTGTATCTGTTTTTAAACTCTGTGTTCGTTTGGTTTCTATTGGTTCTGTGGAAATGTGTATATCTCATGGCATCTGTTGTGTATATTTTAATGTTTGAAATGTTAGCTAAATTTGATGTATGCAAATTGTAAATTCAGCTAATGTTTAAATATTAAACATATGTACAAAGACATAATGCATGTTGGAAATCAAGCAAGTACATCAATTTAAATATCTGGAAGTGTTTTAACAGGACAAAAACTGACACAAAATCTGTAGGTGCACTGGGACAGGGAAATATGCCTTCCAAAAGTTAAGCAAAGTATTAAGAAATCTAAAAGTCTAATTAGAAACAAATATTAGATACTGCTGCTGGATCTGGACAGACAATGAAGAACATGTATATATAAAAATATAATCTTATATTTTTATTCTTTGTCGGTGATGCTTGTGTAGAGCAGGAGGACAGTCGGAGAGGACGAGTCCATGCAGACAAAGTGGAAGTTGAAAGCCAATGAGAATCTTTGCTGTCTCTTCAGACAAAAATTTTCGACTTTATATAGTCTTAAAATCCCACTCATTTTTGCTTTTTCGGTTTCTCGTTTTGTTGACTTTACTGGCTGTCCATTGCTTTCCAAGTCGTTTGTTGCTTGTTTTTGTTGACATCATCTATAGCTAGATATATCTGTTAACCATATCCTTGTCACTTTGTTGACTTTATCTACAGCTGGATGTACCTATCAAATACATCTGCCATTCAAGGCAATATATTACACAAAGAAAAGAATAAACTCTTATTGTAATATCAGTTCTCCTGTATATCCGTGAATGCTGGACAATCTCCTCGCATATAATGATAGTCTTGGGACAACAGAAATGTGGTTCTACAGAAGGATGTTGAGACTACCGTGGATTGAACATGTGAGCAATGTCAGTTGTAGAGAAAAGGAAAATGACATGAGAAAAAAAAAAGTTGAAATTTCTAGAGCATATAATGGGGAAAGAGGGTTTGAGGAATTTGATACTCAAAGGAAATATTGAAGGTAAGAGGGACATGAAAGCAATGCCTTACCTACCTAATGAGCTTGTGTAAATGGTTAGTAGAACAGGGATTAGGAGGGAGAGCGAAAAGACAAAATTTACTAAGAGCTTCAAAAGACAGAAAATTATAGAGAGCCATGATTGTCTATGTCTTGAAGTGACCGGGCATATAATGATAGAAAAATAATGGAAGCACTTAATACCATAATAGCATATGGAACATTTGATTAAACTGTTAAAAGCTTGTTTTTTTATGTTTTTTAATTTAATATTAGTAGTACTTCAATTTTTTTTTTTTTTTTTTTTTTTTTTTTTTTTTTTTTCAGATATTATTTAAATAAATTTATTAAAATCAACAGTCAGGACTATTTAAGAATTTTAAGTAGTCAACTTCATTTTATGGTTCAGGAACTGTTTCCAGAGGGAAAGCCATCTTACAGGATGATAATGTGCCAATTCATACTGCTAAAGTTGTAGCTGAATGGCACGACGAACATTCTAGTGAAGTAGAACATTTTATCTGGCCACCACAATCCCCAAATTTCAACATCATTGAACATTTATGGTTCATTTAAAAAAAAAAAAAAGTGAGTATCATCATTGAAAGAATTAGACTGTTTTAGCTGAAGAATGGATAAAAATTTACTCTGGAAACAATTCAAATTTTGTATGAGTCTATTCCACACAGAATTTAAGCTGTAATTACTGTCAATGACAGTTGTACCCCTTATTGAAGTAAATTTGCTTCAAATTTTAAGGTGTTTTGTTCACTCTATGTAGAAGTTTAAGTGTGTATTTAAAATTTGGCATAATATGATGTATGTTGGAAGTGAAATCTATAATATTAGGTTATGTCATCTGCAAATGGATGAATCTTGTATTTGTGAAAACCCGCGAAGATGATATTTATTGAAAGTGTTATTGAATCGCATGACAACACATCTTTGTTTCCTCATCTGGTGTTTCATATTATTTCATTTTCTTTACTCATCTTAATTCTATAAAAGTTAAGGATCTGGGTGGAGGTGTGTAGGAAATAACTTTATTCAAAACCATCTCTTGTCGTATTTGTTTCTTTGTAGCCAAACGTTTTTTTCTTTTTTTTCTGCAGGTGATTGAGTCAAATCGATTTCTGCTCATTAGAGTTTAAACTTTCTCCTTTGTCTTCAACTCCACCACTCAAACTGTCAAGGGGTTGGTAGATACTTTCACTTTCTTTTGTGCCCTCCCTTCCACGGTTACACTTTGATGGCTATTTCCACCATGTACGTCTAATGTAAACAGATGATTTTCTTATTTGCCGCATCGTCAATTGAGGTCAGTAAGGGAACAAGAACTCTGGAACAAAACAATAATCATGAATTGATTTTGAATTTTTCAGTCGAGGAAAAAAAAAAAAGCAACTTAGAGAAATATCAATCGCATCCGTTCCCAATTCTGTGACTGCAAATGACAGGTTTGGAATTAATCTGGACATTTTTTTTTTTTTTTTCCACCTCCAACTTTGAATATTGTTAAAGGTGCAGACAAGTGAATAACAAAATAATTTTTTTATTTTATTTTATTATTTATTTATATTTTTTTAAGCAAATTTGTCTGCAGAATCGTCTACTATGAAACAAACACATCTTGAGCACTTTGGAAAAGAGGACTGCCTACGGCCTGGTTTCCTGAATTTATTTAAATCTGATCTGCTATTAAATAAAGGAAGTACCAAATGTATCCAGTTTTTATTATAACTGTCTGGAGCATGGTTTGGGTGGTCAGAATATGAAATTGATTATTTTGTTGAAGTTGCACAATTAATTGGCGATGATCTGATTGTTTTTTTTTTTCTTTTTTTTTTTTAATGTAACTGCAAAATAGACTCCATTCATTTGTGACCAGTTCTTTTTATGTCCTAATGTCTCAAACTTGTCAGACCCTTTTGGCTGGGCATTTCTCAAAGATTCTGCTATGAATTTCAAGTAGAATAAAGTTGTTAGGCAAATATGAATTTAAAAAAAAAAGAATTCGTTCTTTAAGGTCTTTTAACACTTGTTTATGACTTGTGTGATCATTATCTTCTGTTTTCACTAGAGTTAAATATTCATCTCTGGTGGCTCTCTTAAATAGAAGAAACCAATGCCTTTCATGGTAATCAATAGAAAATGATTAAAAAAAAATATGGATGGATGGAAATTGGACTTAAAATTTGGTTTGCTCTGTTGGATGCGCCCATTTCACCTTCTTGTTCCAAGTATGAGAACATATTTTCAGAAATGTTCACTCTACTTAAAAATCATCTTACTTCAAACTGCAAAATTGCAAATACACTTGGCACAATCCTCTTTATCCTAATAAAGACCGTCATGTGTGTATGTGTGTTTATCCCTCCTGTCACCATCAGGGGGAGATAACCTGTGAGGAAACAGCTTATAATTCTCTCAAATATTTTGAGGGTTACACTTGTATATAAACAAAAGGTGAAATTATTGATATGTCCAGGGATGGGATATATATCAATATGAGTTTGTTAAGTGGTTAAGGCAAATGTAACTGGGTAGGTCAATCTCATTCGTAGATGTAATCATCGTATGCAGTATCCTGAGACGTAGGCATAGTCAGTAGACGTAGTAGATCTCTAGTGGAAGATCTCTAAATCTCTCACTCACTCTGGACGTCCTTGCCTTCGTCTGTATTTATGGCTGATACCAACCATTCACATTCTAGTGAGGGGGAACCAAGATGTATACATATTCATTACCTTAATTATTTACCATCATGTTTCAGGAATTTTGGTCCTGGGCATGACGGTAAACTGCATCTGGCAGTAAGGCCTCTGATTGGGAGGTTGTGAGGAGCCTGGAATCACTTCTTAATTGCTGTTATTCCCAGGTCCACCCTGAGCGGGAGTGGTAGTACCTGTTAGGGTCCCAGCTATGGGCAAATAGTTAACCCCCACAAACTGGAGTCAAAACATTATGAAAGTATAAAAATATACTTTTATAGAAATATATACATAAAAATAAACTTTTTTTTAGAAAATATACATTTTTGAAGGAAAAATATTACCAACAAGACTTTTATGAAGAAAAAATTATTACCATAACACATTTTTAACGGAAAAAAAAATTATTCTCAGCAAAACATTTTTGAATACAAAACTAGAAGACATTTTCAGTTTTTTAAAATAAGAAAAGAATAAAAACAAAAAATTTTCATTAAAACCTGACTAAATCAACGTTCTCATTATAACCGAACATTAAAAAAAAATACCTAAAAACCTCATCTTTTTGGCATTAAATAACCCATGTAGGTTGATATTCCATTAAACAAAACTCAAACTCAGGAATTTCTCATGGTAAATGTGGAGATTTTATTTTGTGACTTGTATTTATACAAATAAGTAATAGAGAGAAAAAATATTGTTAAGTTTGCAAATTTTGACTATAAGAAGGCTTTAAAATATTTATGCTTGCTGTGTAAGGAAAGGTAAAATATATTCCCCTCCTGTTTTGCTCGGTGGGTGGGTAACTTGTGATGAAATAGCTAATACTCCTCTCAAATATTTTTGACGGCAAGGATACACTTGCATATGATAAAACAGAAAGTAGGTAGGTGTTGATAACAATTGTTTACAAAAAGTATTTGATATGTTGACAAAATTTGTTAATCAGGAATCAGCCTGAGTGTCTTTTGGCTCAAAAACAGAAAATTCACCAAAATTGATTAAACAAGTAATAAAAAGAATACACAAAATCTGTCATGTTTTGATAATTGGAGTAGATAGACTAATTGGAGTAGATAGACTAAACTATCGCCCGGCTTCACACTCCACCCACGTCTATTGAACAGGTGAAGAGGATCATCCCTTGTTCTCTGTTTAGGATGTGGTTTCCAGTTTTCTCTTTTCCAATCTTGTCACTCCTCTTTTTTTTTTTTTTTTTTTTCAATTGGAGTAGATAGACTAAACTATCACCTGGTTCACATTCCACCCACGTCTATTGAACAGGTGAAGAGGCTCATCCCTTGTTCTCTGTTTAGGATGTGGTTTCCTCTTTCTTTTTTTTTTTTTTTTTTTTTCAATTGGAATAGATAGACTAATTGGAGTAGATAGACTAAACTATCGCCCGGTTTCACACTCCACCCACGTCTATTGAACAGGTGAAGAGGCTCATCCCTTGTTCTCTGTTTAGGATGTGGTTTCCGGCTTTCTCTTTTCCAATCCTTTCACTCTTACGTAGCCCTCTGCACATCAGTGGCGTTACTGCATTCCTTGGGGTGATATGATTAAAAAAAAAACAAAAAAAAAAAACAAATGTTAGAACCAAGGCCTATTTTGTAAATCCTGTACTTTTTTTTTTGGCAGGAGGGGGTTTCTCTTAAAAAAAATGGGGTGATAATTACCATGCTGTGTGATTATTTTATATTCCTCCATTTGTCACACAAAATATCCAGTATTTGTCTATACTTCTGACATGAGGTAGTATTTACATTGTTCGGGCTGTTGTTCTCATCTTTTGTGCCCCTTCCGTCCACGGTTAGGCTAAGAATTTCAAACCAAAGGGAGTTATTCTTTCTCAACTCCGTATTGAGCAAGAGTTGATTGTTTTATGAAGTTTTGTATGCTCCGGCCTTCTTCAGGTGCTAGGAATTTCAAATCAAACTCTTTATTTCAATCACTGGGGTATATCTGGTAGATAACTATGTGGTATCCAGAAGTGGCAAAAAAGAGTTCGTTATTTGTCTATATGTCTGAGATGAGGTAGTATTTACACTATTTACATTATTTGGACTATGTTTATGACGTTTCGGCTGTTGTAGGCTAAGAATTTCAAACCAAACCCTTTATTACGATTGCTAGGATATATCATTCCCATTCCGTGTGCAAAGCCACTTCTGGTATCCATGTAGTTACCTCCCTTTAACTTAACTCTCTAAGTTATTTGTTCACCAGTGCTGTAGCCTGTACTCACAACTGTTTGGGTCAAGTTAGTGGAACTAACCAACGTTTATATCCACTTGGCCATTGAGGACAACAGCATGTGAATTTCTGGGCCTTATAGACCTAATGTCTCAGTAATCATTTTTTACCAGAGCTCATATTGCAATCTTTTGATGCTAATGATTTTCTCATATCACTTTTTACCAGAGCTCATATTGTAATCTTTGACACTAATGATTTTCTCTAGCACTCCATATTATTGGTTTCTATATTGTATTCATTTCTATACTTGGTCGACTTAGGAAATTTTTGTAACCTAACATATGTGCTGATTCCTTATGTAGTTTTCAGTGATGTTCTCTATCTTTTATTACAACTTGACTTTCTCCCTCCATATGTGGTCAGCTATGCCTGATTTTTTTTATCTCCCTTCGTGTTAAAGCCTTGCTCTGTTCTTGTAGCCTTACCTCAAGGAGGCGGCTGATCTCTCCTTTATATTTCTTTCCACAGCTACATGGAATGGGGTACACACAATCCTTAGTCAAGTTCTCCTCTCTTGGGGGTTTTACTTGACAAAGATACCTGCGAAGTGTAGAACCACTTCTGAAAGTGGTCCTGATGTTTTATGGACCACAGCTCCTTTGTATTTTCTTCGATAACCCCTTCACATAGGGTAAACAGACTGAGGCTATTTTCTGAGAGTTACAAATGACTTAGAGAGTTAAATTAAAGTGGCGTAACTCATGGCTAACAGAAATAGCTTCATACAAGGAATGAGAATGATATACCCCAGTAATCGTAATAAAGGCTTCAGTTTGAAATTTCTAGCACCTGAAGAAGGCAGGAGAATACAACAGCCAAAATGTTGTAAATATGACAAGAAAGATGAGGACACTAGTTCAAACAATATAAATAATGACTATTTTGATATTTAGCTGCAGGTTTGACATGCACTTTTCGGCGGAGCTGAAGGAGGCTACCACCACCTTTTAAATTTGTTGTTTTTTCTTTCTTTTTTTACTTTTTTCAGTGCAATCTTATCAATTACACCCTAAACTTTCTGATTGACAAAACAAATTTTGGAAAACTTTAATATTTAAACAATTTTAGCGGGGCTCAGTTTTTCATACACCATTATAGTAAATAGATCCTCCATTTTGGAACCACTCGCCAGTATGACACCTGTAAATTGGTTGATTATCAATTTTTTTTTTTACTTTTTTCAGTACAATCTTATCAATTAAACTCTAAACTTTCCAATTGACAAAAAAAATTTGTCAAAATTTCAACATTTGAACAATTTGGGGTGGGGTGGGGGCTCAGTGTTTTGTACAACCTTATCATAAATCGATCCTGTGCAAATAACTTTTCTGCTTGCGCATATTCAACAACTGAATCCTTTGCGAAATTTTTGAATAAAAACATTCTTGGAGTTTCCGAGATAGATGCCATTGTAAGAACTAAAAAAAAAACTTGAAAAAGACAAAAAAACAAGAGCAACAACTCACCCCCCCACAAAAAAAAAACAAAGTGACCCCAACGCAAGTGGTTCCAAAATGGAGGATTGATTTACTATAACATTGTATAAGAAAGTGAGCCCCGCTCCAATTGTTTAAATATTAAAATTTTTTCAAATTTGTTTTGATAATTGGAAACTATATAATAACTGATAAAATTGCACTAAAAAGGTAAAAAAAAAAAATGAAAAACAACAAATTTAAAGGTGGTGATAGTCTCCATCAGGTCTGCCCACTTTTTCTCATACTTGCTATAAGATTAAACAAAGTAAAGTCTGAAAAATTTAATACAGAATGGTCTTTTTTGGTCTGGCATAGTTTGGCTAGTGGCACTTTCTGTTTGCTCAGATGCAGCCAGCAAAAGTCAAAGCTTTGTACAAAATATTGAGCAAGAGTTGATTGTTTTTGAACTCCTTAAACAAATGAACGTTTCATTGCAATGTTATGAAGTTTTCAGACCTGGTTATCACTTTCTCAAAAATACATCAAGTGAAATGTTTGTCCTATTGACTCTTTAAAGCTGTTGTAAATAAAGCTGATTATAATAGAGATATTGACCTTAACGTTCTTTGTTGATCCTCTCTATTATCAATCTGGTGGGAATCCGAGGAAATGATAAGGCTGACACAGCCACCAAAAATGCACATAAAGAGCCCATTGACCAAACCTATAAGATTCCATACATAGATTTAAAAGTAAAAATACAATCATATATCCAAAATAAATGGCAAATCCACTGGAACAACTGCAATCCAAATAAATTACTAACAATAAAACCCACTCTGGGTGAATGGATACAGAGTTACAGGGAATTACGAAGGGAAGAAGTTATCCTTTCTCGACTCCGTATTGGACACACTAAAATAACTCCTCTCTTCATACTGGGAAAAAAGGAACCACTAGGGGGGGGCACAGCTTGTCATGCACCATACACTGTAAGACGCTTCATGATGGACTGTGCTGAAGAAGTATTACAATACAAAAACAATAAAAGAACTATTTGAACGCACCAAGATAGACCATTTAATGGCATATTTAAAGAAAATAGGACTATACAATAAAATTTAATTAAAATAAAAATGTATGCAATCTAATGTGTACAACCACTCTAATGCATGCAACAACTTCAAAACAAACGTGATCCCAAAATACAAAAGCTGACCCTTAAATGACCAAAATGGTTGATGGGTCGTTAAACTCAAACCAAACCAAAGAACCATTATAAGTTTTGGTATTGCATGAAGGTATCATTAATTGATAAATAGCCTCTATGAATTTCTGCTCTTACCTGTTCCCACATTAACACTGACAGAATCTCCCCCCACCCTGCTTAAATAGTGAGACTGGTATAAACAGATGGGTTTGATGCTCAAATTTAGTCAGTCCATGACTATATATGTGAATTTTAGACTTAATTTTCTGTTTTGTTTCTCTGGGATCCATTCTTTCAAACCGCTACCTTTGACCTTCTCTCTCTCTTCTTTATCTTGTCTTGCCATCTATTTGCTTAGCTTTGGGTACTTGCCAACCAGCTGACCTATATTTTAAAAGTAATTTTTAAAATCATTCTCACCAACCTACTAATTAGGAAACAATTAAATGTGTAGAGCCACTTCAGATATTTCTAAACATCCTTACTCAGACCAATTTTAAATAGATTTAAATGATTTGTAGGAAGGCTTAATGTACCCTGAAAACTTACTTTGTGATTTATTTCTCTATCTCTTAAATTTGAGGAGCAGTTATAAACTTTGACAATTTTCCAAAATTTGCAAGGTCACAGACCCTAGGATGGTATTATAAGATGGTACTTCACCAGACACTGTCAAGTCAGACGTCCTGTGCTGCAGCTTTAAGGATGCCTGCAAGCCCAACTTGAAACTTAGAGATTGGGCCAGATAACTGGAATCAACTTGTGGTTAACTGTCTGTTTGAATGTCCTTTGGATGGATTGAGTTTTAGCAGCATATCAACCTCTGTGGATTATTTAACACCAAAAAGGTTGGGGGTTTAAGGTTATTTTTAATGTTCAGTTACAGTGAGAATGTAGTCAAATTTTAATGAAAATTTTTTGTTTGTAATTTTTTTTTTATTTTAGAAAATTGAAAATATCTTCTAGTATTGAATTCAAAAATGTTTTGCTAAGACTTTTTTTCCTTAAAAAATGTGTTTTGGTAATTTTTTCTTCAAAAATATATTGTTGGTAATATTTTTCCTTCAAAAATGTACATTTTTCTATAAAAGTCTATTTTTTATGTATATATATTTCTCTAAAAGTCTATTTTTATACTTTCATAGTGCTTTGAACCCAGTTTGGGTGTTAACTATTTGCCTATAGCGAGGACCCTAATAGGTGCTATCACTCTGGGTCAGGGTGGATCTGGGAACAATCGCAATTAAGTGGTTTCATGCTCCTCACAACCTCCCAATCAGAGTCCTTGCTGCCGGATGCAGTTTACCGTCATGCCTAGGACCCTCCCTTGGATGGAACTAGAAGTCAAGACAAGATGCAAAGATGCCAAATCAACTTTGTGCTCTACTTGCTAGAATCTTGCTCGTGGACGAGAATGACATTGAAGAATCAGATTGCCAGATCATTTTTGATGTTACTCTCAGTTGGACTGATTATAACCAACCAGGGTGCTTACCATTTATCTTACCAACAACCCACATGATACTTTTATTGTCAGTCTACTAACACACAGTAAATATAGAAGACTAAATTTTTATATATCTAAATCTAAACTTATTTATAAATGGAACTTTGTCTGTGTGTGTCTGTGTCCGTTACCTATAGACTCCGAAATGGCTGAACCGATTTTCTTGAAAATTTACACAGTTGTACTATAAGTGTCTGCGAGTGTTCTTAGCTAGGTTTTGTGTCGAGGTACCCCCAATAAATATTGAAAATCGAGAATCAAAAAAATTGGGTTGTAGGAGTGGTTCGATTTTGATCAAATTTGATACACTCATAGACAAAGATATAAGAAACGATATTCAGAATTTTCAAGGTTGCAGTTCTTACAATAGTGCAGAAAACCGATAATATATATATATATATAAAAGGCAAGATGAGGTACTGATGGTTTTCTCAAATTGGGCAATACCAACTGTCGGGTAGGTGATGAGCAGCTTAACAGAAAATTGGATTTTTCGGTAGGCAATATTGGATTTTATTTCTTTTTGGTAGGCAATATTGGATTTTATTTCTTTTTGGTAGGCAATTTTATCGGATTTTATTTTATTTTTTTTTTTGGTAGGCAATATTGGATTTTATTTTATTTTTTTTTTGGTAGGCAGTATTGGATTTTATTTTTTTTTTGGTAGGCATTATTTTGGATTTTATTTTTTTTTTTGGTAGGCATTATTGGATTTTATTTTTTTTTTTGGTTAGGCATTATTTTGGATTTTATTTTTTTTTTTGGTAGGCATTATTGGATTTTATTTTTTTTTTTGGTAGGCATTATTGGATTTTATTTTTTTTTTTTGGTAGGCATTATTGGATTTTATTTTTTTTTTTGGTAGGCATTATTGGATTTTATTTTTTTTTTTGGTAGGCATTATTGGATTTTATTTTTTTTTTTTTGGTAGGCATTATTGGATTTTATTTTTTTTTTTTTTTTGATAGGCAATATTGGATTTTTAGTGTTAAAAAGGTATTTCAACATGTACTGCCTCGCAAAAAATATTAAAAGGAGAAATTAAAAAAAGATCCTGTATTAATTAAAAAAAAAAATAACAGGAGGGAATAACTGGTTGATATTCCTACATAAGATAAATATGTTCAACCCCTCCACAAACAAGGAATATTTTGGCATTTTCTATAGTTTTGAGAAGGGTCACTAACATTGAAATAGTTCTTCAGTTGAAATAACACCCTCACCGTATATAAGTCAGATAATGGGGAGACCAAGAAGAACTTTACCAGTAAAATTAATAAACCACCTCAGGATAATTTTATTTAATATAAAATTTTTATCACATTTTTTTTTATTTGTTGTTAATGTCATTGGCCATCTTGAATTTATCAAAGCATGAAAAGTGTTTGTCAGAACATAATTTGCCCATCACTGTAGGCTTTTGTATATTTACTCTACAGGTGGGCAGTGGACAATGTTTCCATTTGAAAATAGGCAATGATGTACAAAAGGTTGGGAACCTCTGGGGTACTCAGTAAGGCTCAAATTCACTAACCACTAGTAATGTTCAGCCAGGCTGGTTAGCTATCTTATGCCAAGGTGCTCAACTCTTTTGATTATAGTAAAGAATTCTTAAATTGTCTTTGTGCAGTCTTTTTTTTTTTATTGCAATGTCTTTTTGAATGAGCAACAATGGTTTTGTAGCCCCATTCTAATTAATGTTTATATTGATTCATTTAAAAGCCTGTCTTTCCTGCCATTAGGTGTTAGGTTCTCTCTTCACAGTCATCCTCATTCGGGAGATTTTTGCTATTTCAAGTTATCAAAAATTTCAGATTTTACGTTTTCATATTGGATTTAAACATTTTTATTTGCAATTCCTTCAGTTAGTGGTCATTATTACTACGATTGTACTCTTGCCATCAATAACAACAGCAAAATATATATATATATATATATATATATATATATATTTCCCGCCTGTCACAATCATAGAGAGAAACAATTGCAAGGCAGTGTTGGCTCAGTTCATTCTCTTTACTGTCAGTTATAAAAGCTCCTGCCACATGTTTGCTTTTTAACAGTGCCTTATTTTTTTAAATTTTTAAAAAAAATTTTTTATTTTTTGTAATTATGTTGTCGAGTACTGAGGATGAATATTTATATATATATATATATATATATATATATATATATATATATATATATAAATACTTGGTATATAAGTCAGGTAAATTCTGATAGAGGCGAACTCAAAATACAGGCTTGATTAAAAATGACAGCAGGTATTAAGATTTTTATATAATTTTTCATGTGTTCATATAATTTTATTCTTTTCGGGACTCAAATTATATAAGAATTGTCCAAAGCTTTTGTACTTTTGAGCACTTTTGGCTATATTTATAGCCATTATCAAGAATTAATTTTGTTTACTTGTAAATAAACATGTGTAAATTTCATGCATATAGTCTTGTGTATGTCATGTCGTATGTTCAAAACATAACATACACAAGATCATATATACATACACACACACACACACACACACGAGAGGATAACTTGTGTTTTTATAGCTGAGATACACTGTGTGTGTGTGTGTGTGTGTGTGTGTATATATATATATATATATATATATATATACAATATTTACGCTCTCACACCCTGGAAGAATGGTAGACTTTGAAAAACAGTAGCTACTCTGGCGTGTACGCATCGCTCATTCAGTAAAATGAATTAGAGCACTCTGGCTATTGGGCGCGTATAATGATAATATATGCGCAAAAAAGTTTGCCTTCTTCCATCGAACGCCCATAGCCCAGAGGTAGAATCTCCGACTGACACCAATTCTGTTGGGTTTCAATCCTGGGTTAAAAAGCAATCGGAGTCTATCCGTACTGATGAGCTGCGAAACAGATCTGTCTGCGGATGACAATAAATATATATATATATATATATTCACTACTTAAAGACATAATAAAAAAAAGTAGAATAAGTTACTGTTAAAGAACAAACACACAACAAGCGCTTTCATAACTGATAGTAAAGAGGATGAGCAGAGTCGGTGCTGCCTCACTATTGTCTCCCTCCATGAGTGCGACAGGAGAGAAATACACACACACACACACACACACACACACACACACAGGTCTTTATTATAATAGGATTATTATCATTTCAGTATTTTCTCAGATCAAATTTTAATATATGGTAATTGATGCCCAGCTAGCAGGCCTTAACCTGCATCTTTAGGTGTCATGTAATTTTCCTCTGACTCCAGTGCTCATCACTTTTTATGTTATTCTTGCTGTTCCTAACAGGCTTCATTTCTGCAGTAGTTCCACTGGGCAATTAATGCCAGGTTTTCCATGCCAGTCTCTCCGTACCAAGTCTACCAAATGACAGCCATTGACCTTGTTCAACTTCCAAAGCGTTGCAAGTTTAAACTTCAATGGATCATGGTTGATTACGTTTTTTTTATCTTTGTTTTTGGTTTATGCTTGTCTCGGAAGGATGCAAAAAATTGATAACTAACCCTTTTTTTCCTGTTTTATTTTTCACCCAGTTTCTGGTGGTCTGGTTCTTGGTTTGTATTGAAAAATCCCACAAAGTCTTCCTCAAGGAATATGAGGGGAAATTTGATGAAACTACAGCACGTGTGGGTGAGGGCCCAAGTTTTGCTCAGAATGAGTATAAAAGGTTACCGAAATAATCCATTAGAAATTGTCTAAGATGTAGGATTTTCAGCAAAAAATGGAATGATACAACCATAAACTTGAGAAAGTTCTTGACATTATTATTATGTCATTTTTCATCATATTTCGATTTCTGCTATGGTTGCACTACCAACAAAGTCTGCAGGAAGACCTAAGGCAGATCGTGGTGTGTTGTTATGGCTCCATTTCATATTTTTTCTATCTTCCCCATCATCCCTAGTGTTACATAGACAAAGTTCTCTTTAGTGTGTGGGCTGTACTTAATAAGACAATTTTTTGTATATCTCTTAAGCTGGGGTTTCCAGGGATTCTTTCAATGTGTTGTTTTGTTCCTTTTTTTTTATCATTCCAAGTGCACCTACTATCACTGGCACAACTCGTTTTCAATTTCCACATTTTTTCTATTTCTATTTTTTCTATTTTATTATTATTATTATTATTATTATATTTATTTGCATGTTTACATTGGATCTTTGGTGGTTATTACTGAAGACCTCAAATCTTTTCATATCTCCGGCACCTTCTTTGGTATTCTTGTACATACACGAAACAGTATGTGGTTGTTACAGTTTCAACCTATCCCTGGATTTTGATTTAATCTAATCTACATTTAAGCATTTTGGCCAGGGTTTTAATAAAAATGGAAATGTTCTTTACTAAACTGTCTATTTAAAAATCTTTCTCAGTATTATGTAGAAGGATAGGTCAGTATTTTAATGATCTTAAATTGTAAAATGTCTTCGTAGACTGACATTAATATCTTTTTAGTCAAAGTATTTAGCCCAAGAAAGAATTTTTTTTTATAGTAGTGATATTTTTTTTATGGCAATCAATGTACATTGCCAATATAACAAAGGAAGAAAAAATTATTTTAAAATGCCTTTTTTTCTTTTCTTTTTATATACTGTTTAAACTTTTCACCATATAACTAAAACAGAAAAGGTTTGTCTATCACAGCTAGACCTTTTGTCAGAAGACTTTGAATGCTAACTTGTAGGTTCCTGTTTTTGTATCCTTGCCAAATAAAAAAACAAAAAAGATTAAGAAAAAAAACATTCCTCTGTTCACTCCCCCTTACTTTCCTTTATATATATATATATATATATTTTTTTTTTTTTTTTTTTTTTTTAATACAAAAGAATATTGATTTGTCATATTTACAATATCGGAAGACATGGTGTGTGCAGACAATAGTCTGTCTGCAAAATCATTGCATTGAGTTATTTTTATTTTTTTTATTTTATCTTTTTTTATAATCATGATATTTGAGTGTGCAAACTCTTTTTTTCCTCTCTAATTTTGTTTTTATTTTATTAATAAAATACGCTTATTTAAGAAATATTTTTAGAGTTCAGCTTTTTAACTTGTTAGCATGCCACCTGTCAGTGGGCCTTGCGTTACTGAAATACCCAGTTCTTGACTTTAAGGCTCAAGTAAGTTGATCGGCACATTTTCAAAAAACTAGAAATTAGAATAAAGAAAGAATTGTTTTATTCTGATATTGTTTTGAAATGAGGTAAAAATCTGAACTAAATTATTTATCAATCTAAATTCAATGCAAACCAGGTTTATAATTTATCTGTTTTAATTATTTTCACTAATTTGTTTTTCTAAATATTAAGTTTAAAAATTATTTTGGTTGGCTGGTTAATGAATTAATGAACAAATATTGATCCTATTTTATTTAGTTTTTTTTTTTTATTTTAATTTCAATAAATAAAATAGGTTTTGTTAAAAATCTATGGCATTCAGGCTTAGCTTTAAAACAAGCATCTGTTCAAGTTGGAAAAAGATATTCATTAATGACACACACAGATTTGTAGTTTTATACACTGCAATAATGGAGAATAGTTTTTAACAAATTCTATTACTAACTGAAAGTGTTTTCTCCAGAAAGTAGATCATTTATAAAGAAATAAAGTTTTCATAGAATTTAATTTAATTTTTATATTAGTTTCTTTTTATTGATCAACAGTTAATTAATAACACCCAAAAGGTTAGTAAACCATAAAAAACAAACCCATCAATAATTATTAACTTTTGATTAATATTTACTTTCATCGATTAAGAGGATGCATTGGCATCGTGATTATTAATTTTTGACTATTTTCCTTTTCATTTTATTAGCAGAACCATTGCCAATTGTAATTCATTTTTAACTTGTATTTACTTTAATTTGTTTATTTTTTGCTGTAGATTTTGACAGTCTAAGTTACAATAAAAAGCAGCTTCAAGATGATGAAGAAAGTCAATATTTGTCAAAAATGAATAGTTTGACAATGCTTTAATAAAAATAAAGATAATATTTTAATCAGATTCTACCATGTAATGGGAATGTTAATAAGTCAGTTAAGGACCGTACATGATACACACTTGGGTGATCATGTCTCAAAATAGACATGATTGACTGGGCAGAAGATTTTCCTCACAGTAGATTGCCATTACTTTCTTTCTTTTTTTTATAATCCTATGACCCCAAGCAAGGCATTTTATTGCCACTGTTTTGCAGGGGGGTTACATAGGAGGAAAGTTATGAGAAAGAGTGACAGGTTATAGGGGGTGTCAGGAAGTGAGTAAGAGAAGGATGAGAATACTGATGAGTCGAGTGGACAGAGAAAGGAGCATGAGAGAAAGGATGCAGGTTGGTGAGATATAAGATGACTATTCTATTTAAATTCTTGGAGATTATAGCTGTCGGGAAAGCAAGTAAATGGACTGGTTGCCAACGAAGGCTATAGAGCACAATCTGTCCTGTTATTTAACCTTTAACTGCAGGGAAAAGAGATGGATTGATACTTTTCCCAAGGGTAGTTGCGTGTAAGTGAATGCAATGAATTCAACTGGAATTTGAACTTGGCTCTCCAATTTCTCATTCTGAGCTGACATCCACTGCACCACAGCCCATATAAATCAGTTTTAAATTTCAATTTCAGAAAGAAGTTCAGAATTGTTTTTTGTTTTGTTTTTCTGGAGGAATGAATGGCAAAAAAAGTTTTATTTATATTTTTCCTTTCCTTTTCAGGCGTTAGTTGGCCTTGAGATGGTGGTGGTGGTGGGGAAGCATATACCACGAATTGAATCATGCAGTATTGTTAACGCATTGTCTTTCTTGATTTTGCTTGAGACCTGCAGATGATAAATTTAAAATGATTCCTCAAACTATTGTGATAAATGGAAGTTCGCCTGTCTATTTGTTTCGGGATACTTTTCTATTTGCACAAAATGAGATGTCGATAATAGAGAACAAAACTAGATGTCTCTTGATTTTGCTTGAGATGGTGCATTAGAAAGCCCATGCCCGCCCCTCTTCAACTTTAATATAGCCTGCTTGGGAAAGTATTAGTGTCTGTTTAATAAGTCGACACATAAAACAGCCTGAAAAAAGACTTTTCTCAATTAAATAATACTGCTGATAACATCTTTCTGATTGAGCAGCCATTCTCTGCCTTCCAATACATTTCCATAAACCCAGAATTGATTATCTGTGTGTCTGGTGTGTGTCTGAAATCATGGCTGACACATGCCACCAAAGCAGGCTTCACTAATTTCTTAAGATGTCAATCAACAGTCGACAATGGTGAGAAGTCTGTTTGCAAATGAGTTCAACCTGTTCGTTATTCGTGAAATGGTAGAAGAGGGAAACCCTATAAAAGGTGTTAGCCACCTCTTTAACACCCTAGCAGAAGAATATTTGATGGGGTGGCCTTGGAGGTGCAATATAGTCTTCACGGTGACCATTACAAGATAGCATCTGATTAGTTGCCGATGGCCTGTCACCTCTTATACCATATCCTGTGACACTTAACAACACCTATCCTGGCAGATGGACAGAGCTGTAAACTATGACCCTTTCGGTGTGAAGACCTCCATGTCCACAGAACACAGACCAGTGTGTCATGCCAATTACCTGCATGTCAGCCCACCCACTGTGTTGCTGCAGCTCGCTTAGCACGTTCGATTTCCAAACCCAAATCAGTATAGGGTCAGGGGCAAGAGGAACTATTTAAAAAAAGAAATGAAAATTTTGTAAAAGAAAATTTTATTTATTTATTTATTTTTATTTATTTATTTTTTAATTTTTTATTTTGCTAATATTTTTTTAAGGAAATAGCTGTCAATATTTTTGTCTAACCTCAAGCCATGTTTCCAATTAGTCATGTTGGATACTTACTTGTGTGCATAATATTCTTTTGGGGATTTTCCAAAGGATATGTAATTTTCTAACAATTAGATGCTTCATCGGAAAGAAAAAGAGCATTATTATGTGCTCTAAATAAGATTTCCATTTATTTTATAATTACAGCTCTGTCACCATATATGGCTAACAAAATCCATCCCACAAATATTACTAATGTTGTAGTTGAATCAGTAAGTCCTTTTTTTGTTTTTTTTTATTTTTTATTTTATATATATATATATATATATATATATACCTACTATACTAGTGATTCTCAACAGTCCTGCTTTTGCACACTAGTGTGCCATGCGATATTGTCATGGCATACATATGTGTGTATGTGGAATTAACAATGGTACAGCGTTAGTATTTGAAAAAATATTAAACATTTTTTTTTCAAAAATCTTTTTACTATTTTCAATTATGTTTTAAATACATTTTTTAAAAAGTATTTTTGTTTTTAATTTAATTTAAAAATTTTTTCCATTATTTGAATAAATGAATATTAACCTTTTTTTTTTTTTTATACATATGATGGTATTCAACATTTTGTTTAATTCAGCATTTTTACAAAGTTATATTGAATTATAAATTAATATCATCCAAGTTTCCGATATGTAGCATTCGGCATTGAATTTAATAATTTTTAAATTTTATTAAAAAAAGCATATTACTCTGAAATTTGTATAAAATGAAAATGACATTAATTTTATTGAAATTATTTTTTTTCATAGTATTATTGCACTTTTGCACATCCATAATTTGAAATGTAGCCAAGTGTGCCATGATATTTTCATTTGTTTTTAGGTGTGCCATTGTTTAAAAATGTTGACAAACACTGTTATACATTTTCTAAAGCATTCAAGTAACAATTAAGACTGGCAGGGTGGTATGCATTTTTTTTTTCTAAATTGTCAAGGAAACCGCAGGAATTGCTTTATATAGAAATATTCATAGATTGTCACTAACATTTGGTGAACCAAATTAAAATGAAAATATTCACGTCATCAGTATCTGGAGAAATGGTGTAAACTAAAATGCCATATCACCAGTATATGGTGATGTGGTAATCGGTGTTAATGGGGTAGACATATCGTTACTGAGTTGCTTTGAAATGAAGAAAGTATTGAGAAATGTGCACATTTTTCTCTTTAGTATCAAACATTTAAAAATTATTTGTAGACCATTTTTTTTTTTTTTTTTAATGCCTTTATTCCAACAGCAACAGCAACTAAAACATGGGTGGCGCATGTAAGTAGAAGGGAAAATAATGATATAATCAAAATGTTGACTTTTTACATGACCAAAAGTAAAAGGCTAGGAAGGAAACTTCCTAGCCATACTAAATTTCAACCAACACTTCATGTGCTGTGTCCCTTCAGGACGTAGGCGATCATGGACTTCCACTTGGCTTTGTCTCATGTCGCTCTCAAAATCCTTCCTCTTGGTATCTCTCCCAAACCCCGTTCTACCAACCATTTACTCAGCCCTATCAAGTAGGTCTCATGCTGCTTTCCTCTGTATCTCTTTCCTTCTATCTGTCCTGTGAGTATTAAATTCTTCAGGCCCTCCTTCCTTATTACATGTCCCAGAAACCTCATCTGTCTCTTTTATTAAGTATGAGTTTTCTCCTCATTTCCATTCTTTCCAACATCTCATTGTTAGTGACATACTAGGTTCATGGTATCCTCAGCATCCTTCTGTACAACATTTCTGTTGCCTCAAGCCTCTCCTTCATCCTTTAGGAGATCGTCCAACATTCACTGCCATACAGAAGAACAGATATCATATTACAATTCAGCTCTCTCTTTGTTTCACTCTCTTTCAGTACTCTGGTTAGCTTTTGAAATGTGTCCTTAGCCATGCTAATGTGTCTTTGAATCTTGACATCGCACTTTTCATTCGCTGTCAGCACGCTTCCAGAGTATTTAAATTTCTTGTTTTATTTTAGTATCTCTGACCTGTAGTTAGCATTTTGGAGTCGTCTTTTTGCTGATGACCATACATTCAGTTTTTTTTAAAGTTTATGCTTAGTCCTTTATGCTAATTATTTGGTTATTTGATGCCAGAGTTTAAAGGGCTACATATGAACTATAAGAAAATGGAATGCGTGGTAATCAGTAAAAAGAGGAGCCGAAAATGGCAAATCCAAGTAAGGGAGACTAAAATCAAGCAGGTAGAGAAATTGAAATGCCTGGGAAGTGTCCTAACCTCTATTACCAATGTTTGGGAGTTGTGGGGGGAAAGACCTCCCATAGGAAGTAGTTACAAAAAGTAGAAAGAAAGGGTGACATATAAACTACAAGAAAACGGAATGGGTGGTAATCAGTAAAAAGAGGAGCCCAAAATGTCAAATACAAGTACAGGTGACTAAAATCAAGTTGGTACAGGAATTTAAATTCCTGGGAAGTGTTCTATTGGAGGACAGAAAATGCAACAATGAGATCCAAAGGCATATTGGTATGGCCAAAGATGCATTCCAGAAGCTGAGCAGAGTATTGAAAGACAGGAAAATTTGCTGGAAACAAAGAAGAGGGGACTGAATTGTTATGTGACGTCTGTACTTCAATATGGCAGTGAATGCTGGACAATTCCATCAAAGATGAAGGAAAGACTTGAAGCAAAAACTTGAAGCAATTGAAATGTGGTTCTACAGAAGCATACTGGATTTAAAGTGGGGGATCAATACCATATTACAATCAATACATAAACTGATCCCTCACTTTGTGTTCACAGCAGTTTCTATACATTTATATTCTTGAGATTCAAAAGCACAAGGATGCATTCCAGCAGCTGAGTAGAGTATTGAGGGACAGGAAGATTTCGCTAGAAACAAAGAAGAGTGTACTGGATTGTTATGTGATGTCAGTTCTTCAATATGGCAGAGAATGCTGGACAATTACATCGAAAGTGAAGGAAAGACTTGAAGCAACTGAAATGTGGTTCTACGGAAGGATGCTGAGTATACCATGTCAACAATGATGAGGTTTTGGAGAGGGTGAACACAAAAAGGTAACATACTTGACGGGCTTGAGCAAGTGGATGGCAGAGCAGTGTTTGGGTAGGGTAACAGGAGAAAGCAAGCTAAGAACCATTAGAGGTAGGGAGATGTGGAAAGCCATGATCGCTTATGTCCTGAAGGGACACAGCACACAGAAAAAGAAGAATAATCTGTAAATATGCACATTTAAAAAATTTAGAGAAACTTGTTTGTTTATTCATTTTATTTATTTATTTATTTATTTTAAAGTTTTGAAAAATGCTGTTTTTGGCCAACTGTTCTCAAGCCAAGGTCCAAGTTTTTCTACTGTCCTGTTAATGGATATCTGCAACTGAACATATTCCCATAACTCTTGTTTTTTATCCTGATTGTCTCTTTCCTTTTAATCTGAAATTATCCCAAATGTTATATGATTATTTTCTTAAAAAAAAATGCTCTTTACAAAACTGTTTATAATCAGTAGACTTTAATCTGATATTGGATGTTGCTTTTGTTGTATAGAATGGTTATTGGATTAAGCTGTAATTATTTTTTTTTATTTTTTTCTTGTCTGTGAGACTGTATTTAAAACCCCACCAGCTTTGGTTCTTTGATGGAATATTGCCAACTAGTGTAGTATAATGCAGTATGATTGAACTTTGAGCCCAAGGAAGAGTCACCCTCTTGTGCTGGCGTTGGTGATGGATAAGGGCAAAAGTTTTCCAGCATGTATTCTGGACTGGCAATGAGGTTTGGTTGCAAGTATAATGGTCAAAGATAAACAGGTGACCTTTGGCACTACATACCCTGCTTTCAAAGTAAACACAAGAGAGTGGGGAAAGCAAAGAATAATAATAATAATAATAAAAAAAACAAAAAAAACTCATTTCTTCCAGTCTACCAAACCTTGGAGATCCCTCCCCACTCACTGTCCTTCATATCACTCACTCTTACACGCACACAATATTTTCCCCTCATATAAAGTATGTGCAATATATATATATATATATATATACACACACACACACACACACACACAATAAGCCAAATTCCTTCATTCTCTCAGTATAAAATCTGTGTGTGTGTATATATATATATATATATATATATATATATATATACACACACACATACACTTTATATTGAGAGATGAAGGAAATTGGCTGTGGATGAGATATATATATATATATATATATATATGTGATGTTTGAAGATTTTTATTTATTTTTTTGTTTTACTGGCCTAAGTTCATGGTTGTGGTTTCAAGTAACCATCATCAATTCCACCCCCATCTTTTGTCAACTGTCTACCTTTCAAGAAATCCTCATTTTGCATTACTTCTCGTGTTTGAGATTTTTTTTTTAAACCCCTAGGACCTCCTCAGCTTCATTCAGTGTAGTGCATCACTTTTGTTTCTCTGGTGGCAGCTGCTACCTTTTACTCGACAGAGACGCAGCGTTTTTATGTTAGTTGTTTTTTCTCTCTCTCAATCTTTCTCTCTCTGTCTATAATTCTGCACTCCTTCTCTTTCCATTTACTTTGTTCCACCCACCTCTGTGCCTTGTGCCCCCAAAGGTACACTGCACTATTGTCCCACATGGGGTAGGGATGCCTACAAACAAATATATTGTCTCCTTCCAGACACAAAAAACTCATTTTTCTCTGACTGCTGCACAAAGCTAACCTCTATGACACATAAAACAAAAAAAAAATTGTTAGAAAGGAAAAAAACCCGTGTAGGTTGACCCTTTTGCTAGCTTTATAGTGTTTGTGGGCGCTGAATATAGATGTACTTTTTGGCTAATATATGCTTCCATAATACATTCAACTATAGTCAAATTGTGTATATATCATGGATGTACAGTGTTTGTGTACATACATGCACACGTATATCGACTGTGTGTGTGTGTGTGTGTGTGTATATATATATATATATATATATATATACACACACACACACACATTAATTTTTTTATTTTTTCATAGTTGCCTGTGTGACTAACCTTTCAAAGTAACTGTAAAAATTTAACTGAATTTTTTTTTTCATTTTTTTGTTGCCAGCATTTTTTTATTTTAATTTGATTCCCCCTCGTTCCTTTATTGCACAAAACTGAATCAATATGTTTATCTCTATTTTCCTGAGATATTCCTGGTGTGGCTTTCTCTAATATCTCTGGGGGATCGAGATAACTTCTTTTGTGTCCTTTCTCTTGTGTTTTTTTGCCACTTCCCTCATCTTCGCTACACCACCCCCATAGTCTATAACTATTTTATTTATTTTTTTCATTCTTTATAATTTTTTTTTTTTTCTGCTAGCCTCCATAATTCTGTCCCTCTCCCGCACTTCCTTTTACTTATTTATTTTTGTCATATTTCCCCATTGACTTAAAACCTTAGTGGAATCTGTTTATTACTCTAGCAGCTAGCTTCTTCTTGGCGACCCAAGAGATTTTTTTTTTTTTTACATACAAATCTAACCTGCTTTGGCTTGTAAACAAGTGGACTATCCCTTTAATGAGCGAAAATATAAGAATTTTGTATCCTTTGTTGTCTAGAGAGTGACATTCATGGCTTCCTATCAGCAATTCACAATAACACTTGATTTCATTTTTTTCACTCTAACTCTTCTCTTTGAAATTTCCTGAGACATTAAAAGAACCCCCTTTTTTTTCCCTTCACTACTTTTAGGATAAATAAATTTCGGAGACATCACAGATAGCTTTCCAAGCAGTTTTTCTGCCTGATGTCGTCCAAGTTTCATTGCTGGAAAGCAAAAGACAAATGCTTAGAATACTTAAGTTTGGTGTGCAATATCAGCTGATTGTTGTCTCATACACTTGTTAATAAATTTCCATGTCAAGCAATAGGTTGTTAAAGTCATTTGTAAAAAGCTTCGGTACTGTGTTTGGTTTTCAAATATATACATATATATAAATAAATTTTTTTCAATTGGGCCAAATTGGCATCTGATTTTAAAAATGAATTAGTCTGCTGTTAAATGGGGCGAGAAATGGCTTAAACAAAATTGCTTGCTCTCTTTCAATGTTTTGAGTAAACATTTTTTTTTTTGTCTTCCATCAGCATAGCTGATGCTCCCCTCCAGGTGAGTGGTTACTTGCGAATTCTCTAACTGAAGTTTTCAGCTAACAAGAAGTGGAATGATTATAATGAATCAAGTGCTAGAAAAGTTGGCTCACTGTGTTGTCTCAGACAATTCTCATTACCAGAATCTGACACATTCATAAGTCTACCAGTCATCTATGTATTAAATATTAATGCCGTATGTGTTCTGTGACTTATGCTACCTATTCAAAAATATAAAGAATAATCTTCAATGTCATTAGTCCCGATTTGACATCTTGGCTTCACTTTCACACCATCATAACATAGCCTTTTTCTGTGTCTTTTCTATGAATATTTTCATGGTAATTGTTTTGGTAAGCTTTCTGCTTTGGTACCTACACTCTATGAATTTAAGGGTACTATTAGATTGGCGGCAAAATCTCATTTTACCATTTTACATGACTAGATGAGTTCCATGCTAGCTGTTTATTCTCTCGCACTTTTTGATTGTGAAAATCTCTCCTGATTTCTTGCTTTCCAGTCAACTTTGATCTTCCAAAATTTAAATGCAATGTCAATTGTTATCTTGTTTTAATTCTTCTTTCATTGTTCTCCCTCATTAATTTTTGCTTTTTTTCATATTCTCTCACACTCAGTAACCCTTTGCATCTTAGTGGCTTTATGGCCTTGCTTTGGGTGAAATGAATATAGTCTTGAGCATTCTGTTTGATTTTTTTATAGTATAAATACAAAAAAAAATGATGCTTCTATTTTGAAAATTTATTCAAAAGAACATTATTAAAAAAAATAAATAAGTTTGTAAGTTTCAAAAATTAAAATCTGCAAAAATCGGTTTCCTTTTGTTTTCAGTACAGGATGTTTGGGTGGTATAATGAATAACAGCTTGGAATGCAAAAGCAGAAAACTGAGTTTGAATTCCAGTCAGGTTTTTTGCATTGACTTATGTGCATTGGGAAAGATATGAATACATTTCCTCCTTCAGTTATGGTTTAAATAGTGGGATATGTATCTGCAATATTCATAGTTGCTTTTCATTTTTGAAAAAAAAAATTTTAATGCTGTATTCACTCCTTAAAAAGAATTATTTTTACAATCTGAAATATTTGACTAATTTAGGTTTGATAAGCCATTAAAAAAAAATATATATTATTCTTATATATATATATATATATATACTGGCACTATAGCCGGCGTTGCTCGGGTGTAATGAAAGCTTTAAAACTAATCCATGGTTCTGGAGCTCAGATTCTTTGGACGTTGGCACGAAAGACTAAAAAGCAATAGTTGTTTCCAGTTAAAGCGAAACCGTAGACTGAAAGAAAAATGAATGGATGTAAGTCAAATTTTGATTTCCTGGTATCAATTTATATATGTATATATATTATTGATTTTCTGCACTATTGTAAGAACTGCAACCTCGAAACTTCTGAATATCGTTTCTTATGTCTTTGTCTAGGAGTGTATCAAATTTGATTAAAATAGAACCACTCCTTCTATAACCCGATTTTTTTCGATAATCGATCGATATTTATCGGGGGTACCTCGACACAAAACCTAGCTAAGAACACTCACAGACGCTTATAGTACAACTGTGTAAATTTTCAAGAAAATTGGTTCAGCCGTTTCGGAGTTTATAGGTAACGGATACACACACACACACACACACACACACACACACACACACACACAGGCAAAGTTCCATTTATAAATAAGTTTATATATATATATATATATATATATATATATTCCCCCCCCCCCCCCACATTCCAAGCAGTGAAAAAAAGCAGACCCCAGTGATCTTTGCATGTGTTTTTTTACAATTGTTTCAGTCTTTATTTTACAGTCATGTGTTTATAAAATCACTCAAAAATTTTTAACTAAAATCATAAACTGCTTGAGAGAAGTATTCAGAAAGCTCCTTGACTGATTTGGCTTAACTTTTTGTGTGATGTTCAAATACCCCAAATTACTAATGGAAGTGTTTAACTATATTGTACCTACAGGACAAAGATAGAATTGTTGATTTTAAATATATACTGGGTTTGATGGATAAATTATTGTCTAAATGATGCAGAAATGAAAATAAGATATATTTATTAAAATGACACAAAAATATTTTGAAATACTAAAGAGTAAATTTATTCCATTGGCTTTAACCATGGCTTCCAGACGACTTCTGGACGATCTCCTTGTTTAAGTTGTTGAATGCAGTCATAATCCTTGCCTTTAAGTTCATCTTTGGTGTTACAAGGAGTTTTGTTAGTCTCTTCATTGTGCCCCACACATAATCAATGGGGTTGCAGTCTGATGAGTTAGGCATAAGATCACAAAAATTCTGACAGCCATGATTGGCTTGTCCTGCTTGTGTAGCATGGTAGAGAGTCCTGTTGCCAGGTATGGGGGTCTTCAAGCAGACACCCTCTTAACCCAGGACAGCACTGCATCCTCAAGGCACTTGATATGAGCCTCTGTGTTAAGTCTGAGACCCTCACCAATAAATTTTGGACTTCTCTTTTTCTCAGAAGGATCAGTCAGTTTTCGATACTGCTATAATCATAATCATCATTAGACTCATCCAATTCTTTTCAAATCCTCTGCGCTGTCCTCAAGTTGACATTTGAACACTCTGAAGTGTTCGTATTGGAGCTTCAGCACAAATGCCAAATTTCAAATTTCTGGCAGAGTGAATTGCATCATAGTGAACTTTTTCTCACAGATGGTGTCCAACTGACCCAACTATAACTGTGCAGTCAACAAAATCAACAACAACGCAAATGCATGGAATATAAAATTGCGACAATTTACCCATCGCACCCTCTGTGTGTGTGTGTGTATATATATATATATATATATATATATATATATTTTATTTTATTTTATCAACCTTCTTTTTTGACTGGACTATAGGCAACTTTTTTTTCTTTTTTTTTTCACTGCCAGCATGATATATAATGAAGCCTGTTTATTAAAATACCATAAATTACATCATACAAGTTGTGTTTTCAAGCTTAAAAAGATATTTCCAAAACTAGGGGTCAACATATATGGCTGGTCTAAAATGCAAACGTTTACCACCAAGTTGTAAACAAGTAGGACAGCACTTCTAACAATTACTGTACACTGTCTTCTGTATTCTCAGCAGGCTGCCCTAAATACATCCCACTAAAACTTGCGTATGCTGAACATATGTGAAATATTAACACCAAAATTAATATAAAATTATAAGAGTAATATAAATTCAGTATTCTGTTAATGCTACAGCACAACCTTGTGTCAAACAGCTGATACACTAAGTGTGAACCTTGACCAAAATGGCATCTAAGTTCAGTGCCTATTCAGACAATGAAGTATGGCATGCATGTCGTCTATGCAATTTCATGATAGGAATAGCAGTAATTTTTTTTTTTTTTTTGTTGGTGTTGACTATAATGTGTTTCTCAGTAGATCTGACAAATTTTAAATCTTCACTGAGTTTTTCAAATATAATAAATTGTAACTACTGGTGTGCGTTGTAGATTGTTTTCTATACAAGGCATTTAACAAAATACAATGATTAGTGGATCAATATACAGGTAAGTAGTATGATTTTGTGTAGTTTTGGCACAGGTTCTTATATTGTAGCCAAACTTCATTTACTGATAGGCCTAGGTTTTGGTCCACTTGTATACTATTGTATATTGTGGGATTGACCTACATTTTGAGCTAAAATCTCAAGGTTGACTTGTATGTCACAACTTACAGTTTATGTTGTTTATCATCTTTTAACTCAGTCTTTGTGTCCTGGGCATGACGGTAAACTGCATCCGGCAGCAAAGCCTCTGATTTGGAGGTTGTGACGAGCATAAACCATCTCTTAATTGCTGTTGTTCCCAGGTACACTCTGACCTGGAGTGATAGCACCTGTTGGGGGTCCCAGCTATGGGTAAACAGTTAACCTCCCAAACTGGGGTCAAAACACTATGAAAGTCTAAAAATAGACTTTTATAGAAATATATATACATAAAATAGACTTTTATAGAAAAATATACGGTTTTGAAGGAAAAATATTACCAATAATACATTTTTAAAGGAAAAAATTATTCTCAGCAAAACATTTTTAATACAAAACTAGAAGACATTTTCAGTTTTCTAAAATAAAAAAGAATTAAAACAAAAAATTTTCATTAAAATAACTAAATCAACCTTCTCACTATAACTGAACATTAAAAAGAAAATACCTTAAACCCTCACCTTTTTGGCATTAAATAACCCACAGAGGTGTTGATATGCTGTTATTAAATACAACCAAGTTATTTCCCCTTGTCTCCTAAAAAAAAAAACAAAAAAAAACTGGAGAGTCATACTCTGGTATGAGTGGTGCATATAAGTTACTAGATGAAGTACTTGTTTGTGTCTGATGAGAGTTCATGATCTGGATTAATTCTGTTTCTAATGGCAATTTCTTAGTCCATATAAATCTACCATTCATCTGTGCATTGAATACTGTTACCATACCTGGTTAGGCGTTCCTGTTATTCATATTCCGGTTCTTGACTAAATTCCAAAAAGGATCTGCAATGTAATTGATCCCAATTTGGCAGCTCAACTTCGGTCCCTTTCTCACTGACTGGATGTGTCTTCTCTCTCTGTCTTTTCTTTAAATATTTTCACGTCTTCTGCTCTGACGAGCTTATCTCCCTGGTACCCCACCCCATGAATTTACTAGGGCTACTAGATTGGCAACTAGGTCCCACTTTTTTACAGTCAAAGCAGTCAAATGTAACCACCACTTCTACTAGTCAGTTTCTTTTCACATACTTGCCGCTTGTGGAGCTTCCTTCTGCATACTTGCTTCCTTGATAGCTTCAATTTTCAAAAGTTTAAGTGCAACATCAGTTGCCATCTTTTATCTCCCTGATTCGCATCTTTCTCTTATCCTTTCCTTGCCACCCCCTGTATCGCAGTCGTCTTTCTTCTTGCTCTCTTCTCATGTAAACCCCTGCACATCAGTAGCAGTGTTGCCTCCCTTGGGGTGAAATGGTTATAAAAATAAAAAATAATCTCGTCCCACTACAGATATTAAAGTGAAATAGTCGTTGACAATGCAAAATTTGTATTGGTCAGTGTTGTTTTTCTCAATGCCACTGCTTATGGGTAGGGATGGTGGTCATGTTTATAGTGACAACATAAAGATTATACCGACAGCAATTAGTATTTGAAAAACTAAAAAAGATTCTATTATTACAATAGAAAGTAGAAAATCTACAATGGAGAAAATGTTCGGTGAAGTTGCTTTTGCAAGGCACACAAATATTTTCTTCTCAGAATATGAACAATAAAAGAAATTGTAGTCTTAAACAAAATGGTTACGAACAGTAATTGTTACTGTGAAAGATAAATCCATTTCCCAGAAAAATGACAGATACCTACTTCATACATGAGGAACAATTTTACGGATTGACTCAAATGATAATATTACAGAAAATAACGGAACAAAGGAAATTCTAAGCTTAAATTGAACAAATGCAAATAATATTCAGGATAAAAGATATTTCAGCATGGCAACAAAAAAGAAAACAAACAATAAAAATTAGATAATAAATCCCTAGAGGTAGGCACTGAAATGAGAACAATATACTTCTGTAGATTAAAGTGTTCGGTTTGAATTTCTCTGTAATTTAGCCGTGTCGACATGCACGGGATGAAGACCAGCAGGCACAATGGCCCAAACATTGTGATAACAGCTACGAAAATCAGAACAATAGTTTGCATGTAAATAATGTGATTAAAAAAGATTTCTAATGAAAATATTTTCGCAAGACTAGGCAATCGGCTCCATGCATGAAAGTCGTGGTGGAAGTGGAGGTGCCTAATTGATATTATTGTGTTAAAAAGCAAATCCCAACTTCTAGGATGGCTTATTATAAAATCCCTTATTGTGGTTGATTAGCTTAGTAATTAAAAGTAATTAGTGCTTTTTAGACATTGTACAACCTTCATTTTAAGTTGGCCTGTAAGGTTCAAAGGAAACTAAGAATTAATCAATAAAATGATTATGATTACTTAAGTCCTTTGGAATCAGGTTTTATCATCAGTTTGTTTTGCTTTTGTTGTTCAGTTGTCACTAATTGTAAAAGTATTTGAGTGCAATTCTTGCTGACTTTCCTTTAATTTAGTTAACAAAGTTATTCCCCTTACATTCTATTGGCTCTCGTCATTTGATCACAAAAAGTGTCAGGCATTGATTATTAAAACAAACTCATTCCTTGATTCTGCTTCTTAAAATTAGCTGCATGTTTTCTTTTCGTTTTTTTTTTTTTTTTTTTTTTTTTTAAGTGTGATGTCTGTGAGCTTTATTAACTTTCAGAAATAAAACTGCATGACAAAGACAAATATGATCTTTTTTGCTATGTATTTATAATACATGTGAGAACAATTTTAACATAAGATACACTCTTTTTTATAATCATATCGCCCCGAGCAAGGCATTTTACTGCCACTGTTTTGCAGGGGGTTACATAGGAGGAAAGTTATGAGAAAGACTGACAGGTTATAGGGGGTGTCAGAAAGTGGGTAAGGGAGGGATGAGAATACTGATGAGAGTGGAGTGGACGAAGAAGGGAGCATGAGAGAGTGAATGCAGGTTAGTGATACAGGAGATGACTATTGACTTTACATTTAAATTCTTGGAGACTGTAGCTGTTGGGGAAGCAAGTAAACGGAACAGAATTCCACAGGCGGGAATTGTGAGAAAAGAAGATGCTGGAGTAAAATTTGCTTTTACAATTTATTGGTTTCACAGTAAAAGGGTGGGACCTAGTTGCTAACCTTGTGGCTCGAGTAAATTTATATATAGGAGGCACCAGTGAGCTAAGTTCATCGGAGCAGAAGCCATGAAAGTATTTGTAGAAGAGACACAAGGAAGCCACATTGCACCGGTGAGAAAGTGACTGTATTCTGAGCTGCCAAGTCGAGATCTATTACATTACAGATTCTTTGTTAGATTTTGTCAAGGACACCTAGATGGATAGCAGGAGCCTCCGACCAGATATGACAGCAGTATTCAATGCACGGGCAGATGGTAGGTTTATTTATCTCCAGGATTGTTTCAGACGGGAAAAACTTAATGGACCTGCACAGAGAATCGACTTTCTTAGCAGTGGATTTAGCTATGAATTTAATATAGTCATTTCACTTGAGGTCTGTTGTGAGAGTTAAGCTGAGGAGACACAGTGTTTTGCTTTCAGGGAGACTGGCCTGATCCATGCTAATGTGGGGTAGGAGCAATTGTCTGTGATGGTTAATAGATAGCAGCTTCGTTTTGGAAGTATTAAAATTCATGAGCGACTTCTTAGGCCAGTCTGCCACAGATCGGAGATCCTTTTCAAGCTCGGCAGCGAGGTTTGCTTTGTCAGCCTCAGCAGAGATAATACTGTTAAATATAACAGACAATGAATGTTTATTATGTTCAGTCGTGTCATGTTCTAAACATCGTATTTAATTTCATGATTAAACATAACAGACATTAATTTCAGGTGAAAATAAAGACAAAAATTCTCCAACATTTGAATATTTTTTTATTATGCTGGTTCTAATCTTCTGCTCACATGAGCCATCTTCAGAGAGGTTACAAGGACGTTAACATAAAAACATCCACCATGAAAGATGGTATTATCTTGTGTTGACATAAAACATTGCTAAGCAATGATAACAGTCACCAAATAGCAAACGCAGTTCATAAATTTGTAATGCGGTTCTATGATGTCACACCACGTGAGAGACGGAAATGTTAACAGAACCACGTGTCTAAATGCAATGTGATGTGTTATGATCAGATTGAATTGTGATTTTATTAAGAACCAGCATAATAAAAAAAGACCCAAATATTGGACAATTTGTCTTTATTTTCACCTGAAATTAAGGCCAAAATACGACGTTTAGAATGGCTCATGATTAAACATAATAGACATTCATTATTTGTTATATTTAACAGTACATGTTTAGAAAATGATCTGCTGCCTCAATACACTAAATAATATTGTGTAGATTGCAGAGGCAGGAAAAAACTACAAAGTAGCAAAAGAAAATAGAAAGAAAGGATTAACCATCAATTGCAAGAAGACGTGAGTTATGAATTGGAGATGCCAAAATCAAGCAAATAAAGAAGTTTAAATATCTTGGAAGTGTTTTAAAAGATAATGGAAAAAGTGACATTGAAATCCGAGGGTGCATTGAAATAGCAAAAGTCACCTGAAAGGTAAACAAAGTATTAAGATTTGCCTATATTTCTAAGATGAGGTATTGTAATTATTTACATTATACAGACTGCTGTCCTCGTCTTCGTTGCCATATTGACAACGTTTTGTCCATTGTATGCTCTGACCTTCTTCAGGTCATTATGGCAACAAAGATGATTACAACAGTATGAATAATGTAAAATATTAATAAAGGGGGGAAATTTTGTTTGAAACAAAACAAAAAAATGAGTTGCTGAATTGCTATGTAATATTAATCCTTCTTATATAGATGTGAATGCTGGAAATTTTCCTTACAGATGATGGGGAGGCTTGAAATAGTAGAGATCTGGTTCTATAGAGAGATGCAGAAATACCATGGATAGGACATTTAAGAAATGAGGAACCTAAGGAAAATGAAAAGGACACTTGTAGTTAAAATCCCAAAGACTGTTGAAATTTCTGGTGCATATAAAGAGGAAAGATGGCTTGAAGAATTTGACACTTGGAAGGCATTGAATGCAGAAAAAAGAAAGGGAAACAGGAAAGCTGGCAGAACAGGGAGTGGGTGGTATAGTAAAAAACAAACATTGCTAAGAGTTACAAAGGATGTGAAGTTGTGGAGAGCCATGATCACCTATGTCCTGAAGGAACATTGAATATAAAAGAATAGGAATTCTAATCTGTAATCAACAACAGTTTCACTTTTTATTTAAATCTCTCTCTCTCTTATATAGTTAAATAAAATAAAGACAAGAGGAAAACTATTTTAAATCGCCTACGTGTTTCGTCCTGTGATGGACTTTATCAAGGCAAAAAGACAAAATGAGCTTTATTCTAAATTACGTATCTATAAACAAACAATGTTGGCAACCAGAAAAAAGACGCTCACAAATCATTTCAAAAGATCAACAGAATATTTTAGTCTATAGAATTTCTTCATGTGTAGTGCAAAGTCACGAGGTATTAAAATGAAGGGAATTCAACCCTTGATAAAGTCCATCACAGGACGAAACACGTAGGCGATTTAAAATACAGTTTTCCTCTTGTCTTTATTTTATTTAACCATTCTCTCCTTAATCTCAGATTATAACTGAGTATATTTTTATATATATATATATATATATATATATATATATAAAGATGTTTGTGTGTATGTCTGTCTGTTTCTGTATATCTTTTATACAAATCCACAATTTTTATCCGATTTCACTAAACTTTACACAAATATTTTTTAGGCTTCTGGTCAAGTCATGGGCTTCTTATTTTTTCCAATCCCCCCCACCCTATCAGAAATTGATATCTGATCAGGTCTGATCAAGATCAAAATTTCAGCCCTTTTATCGTGGTTCTTGCTGCAAAATTTGCTCCCACTTGGTAAAATTATAGCTTTAGTCTCAAACATTAGTAGATCTTCTCAGACGACTCATTTTCCCCAATATTGGAAATCGATACCCCCCCCCCCCCCCCCATATTCTATCGAATCTGATCAAAAACCGATATTCAGCCGTCAATATGGCTCATTTTCTCCAATTTTACTCCTGATGGGTACGACAAGTTTTCGTGGACTTACTTAGGTTAGTTTATCTGACTCCGATATTGGGAATCAATACCCCAATATCCTATCGGGTTTGATCAAAATCAGGTTTTCAGCCCTTTTATTTTGGTTTACGCTTCAGGTAGTTCTTAGTCTCAGCCATGATACCATTTACTCAGAGAACTTATTTAGCCTTTAAAATTCAGTTTGCAATGGAAAACATATTTAACAACGATACCGGAAATCAAAATTTGACTTACATCCATTCATTTTTCTTTCAATCTATGGTTTCGCTTTAACTGGAAACAACTATTGCTTTTTAGTCTTTCGTGTCAACGTCCAAAGAGTCTGAGCTCTAGGACCATGGATTAGTTTTAAAGCTTTCATTACACCCGAGCAACACCAGGCTATACTGCTAGTTTCTACTAAACCTGGATAACATTGATTTTCAGTCTTCTACTGTCTCCCATGATCTTCATTAGTTATTCACTCCGCATATCATTATCATTTCATAGCTGATCCATGTTTTAGTCACCCTCTCCTTTTTACTCCTAGATATTTTATTTTCTTTCCGCCTCCAAATGTGACCAATGAATCGTAATCTTCTAATCTGTTGTGTTTTGTCACACTTCAAAGTTTTCTGCGGCACATTTTGTTTGTTTTGTGTTCTTTCCATAATACACCAACTACAACCTTGAGCATCCTCGTGTATGTGTATATATATATATATATATAGTCATCCGCAGACAGATCTGTTTCGCTGTATCACAGCTCATCAGTATGGTTAGGCATCCGATTGATTTTAACCCAGGATTGAAACCCGAGTGAATTGGCGTCAGTCGGCGATTCTACCTCTGAGTTATGGGTGCTCAGTAGGAGGAGGCAGACTTTTAGTGTATGATGTATCATATGCTAATAGCCAGAGTGCTCTAATTCATTACTGAATGAGTGATGCATAGATGCTAGAGTAGCTACTGTTTTTTCAAAGTTTACCATTCTTCCAGACTGCTCAATCAGGGTGTGAGAGTCTAACTAGTCATCTGCAGACAGATCTGTTTTGCTGTATCACAGCTCATCAGTATGGTTAGACATCTGATTGCTTCTAACCCAGGATTGAAACCTGACCGAATTGGCGTCAGTCAGCGATTCTACCCCTGAGTTATGGGCGCTCAATCTCCAAGTGAATAAGGAACTATTTTTAAATACAAAAATATTCTATAGTTGTACAAATAAACATTAAAGATAGGTCCAGTCCCATCCCTCCCCACCCTGTACACTTCATTACTCACCCCCCTCTAATAAACTCAAAGAATAAAGCCTAGCCATGAGGCCATAAACCTATACACCATCTTCTAATGTTAAATCTGTCTACAAAATTCCTGACATTTTCATTAATCACCTATATTCTCTACCCACTCTGCTTTTTTCAAAATTCTAATGGACAGTTTACAAGACATATTCCCTTATTGCTCACCCCCACCAACATCCCACACACAGTTCGCTAAATATAAGAAAAGAGGCTTTCCATTCCTTTCCATACCACTTGATGAGACATTGTAATTTCAATGTCGAAACAAAATGTACACTTTGTAGTGGATAAAAAAAACTGTACATGTTCTTTAATATAATTTATAATAAATATATATGTATATATAAATATATTTATTATAAATTATGTTTTAGAACATGTACATAATTTTTTCTGTATATGTCCTCTTCTCTACAATCATATGTTTGTTTCAATGTTGGACTCCCAACATTTCATCAGGAGAATGGAAAGAGTAAGAGTTTGGAATCATCCTCTGTTTATATTTGGTTCGTTGTTGTTGTGGGGTTGGTTGGGGTTATTGATAATTAAGGGAATGTGTCTTTCGTTATATATATATATATATATATATATATATATATATATAATTTCCTCGAAGTTAAGACTTGTCGTTTTTCAAGCCAAGCTTTAATACTGTTGTGACCTGAAAGAAATTATATCAATAAATCAATTGTAATATTTATCAATAGATTATAAAACTGAACACAAACTGGATGCCTGTTGTTGTGTGCTGGATATTGGCTCCAAACGAGAAATTGGAGAGCCAAGTTAGCATTCTAGTCAAATTTGTTGCATTCACATGCGTGCAAATACCTTTGGGAAAAGTATCAATCTGTCTCTTCTCCTTGTAACGATGGGTTAAATAGCAAGACAGATTGGGTCCTATAGCCTTGGTTGGCAACCAGTCTAGAGCAGAAAGTATTGGCAACCTACTGCAAGAAAATCTTCTTCCCTGTCATGGATCAAAAGAGACATGATCACCCAAGCGTGCATCACCTATGGCAATTAACTGTCAAAATAGACCATATTAATGAATATTCTTCACTGTCATTATCTTTCAAAGACTGTCTCTGTTCATTTTCTATATTTGTGAATAGTAATTTATTCAAGAAACTTTTGCATTTAAATTAAGTTTCTTCCTTTTTTTTTTTTTTTTTTTTTTTTAATCTTTCATGATAACCAACCTTCGAAGAAAGGCTTAAATACAAAGATTTATTCTCTCACCTTCAGTATCCTCCCATTTCCCTGGACTTTATTTTCTACATTCAGATCGAAATAAGTCTTGCATCAGCAGTAAAACATACTACCTGTCTACCGTCATTAAAACCTGTGAGTGACAACCTGCCTCTTCACAGATAGCCGGATGTTGACATTATTTTATTCTTTTAATCAATTGTCAAATCTTCTGCAGGGTGGCTTTTTTTTTTTTCTTTTTTTTATCAAGTGTTACTGCTCTCTCTTCTTTCTCTTTTCTCTTTCTTATCACTCTTCATTGCCAAAAGGCATCCTTATAGTTTGTGTGGTTGGACAATCTTGTGTGTGTATATCTTCATCTGCTTGTCACTTACTGAGACTTAGTGTCTTGAAAGACATGCCCAACATTGTCTGGCCCTCTTGATGGCACAAGATAGATAACGTTGTTATTTGCTACATGATTGACATATCTACGTATACTTCTGTACAAATAGCAGTCAAGTATTCTCTCCATATTCAATCGGCATTTTCTTGTGTATCCTGACTGGATCCCTTGTCTCTTTGTCTTCTTGACATGAAACCAAGATATTTCCAAATACTGTTCCTCATGACAGGGCTTCTTTTTTTCTTTTTTTTTTTTTTTTTTTTTTTTGCACACATTGTTTGATGATCCTGTTTACAATGAAGCCTCCAAAGTGGCACTGTGACAAAAACCCAATTTCTCCTCCTCCACCTCCATAAAGACTTTGAACTTGCTTTACAGTTTTCTTTCTTTATCAGAAAATCTATGTGCATATCAAGGGTAATGTCCATTTGATTGTCATTCGCTTTTTATCAAGTCTTGATTCAAAGCTTGTTCGTGCAGAACACTCCAATCCTAGCTGTAATAGACCCTGTACAAGGCTCAAGAGCCACTCAAGGTAGAAGGTTACTGACTGAGGTTGTGGTGTGAGCAGGAAGTGTTAAGAGGAGCAATTTTGGCGGATAGGAAAGATAACTCTAAACTTGAAAAGGGTGAAGATTGTAGTGATCAGGGAAAAATGTTCTCTTGATAGTCAGTTCCACAAAGTAGTGTTTTGTGGGAAGAAACCATACTCTTTACCAATAGAATATGAACAGAATGAGGGTGATTTTGCCCCCTCATCATGGCAGATCTTAGCTATGAAGGTTAGAGTTAATAAAACTAAAGAGTGTAGCTAATCTGAGCATTTTCCATGGTAATAGTGATTGTGAGAGGCTTGCAATGTTTCATCTGTGAGAAAGGGGTTGTATTTAAAAAAAAAAATCATCATCACTCACAAGGCTTTGTAGATGCTTTTGGATTCTATCAAGACTGAAAAGTGAAGAATGTGTAGCAGGAATTGAGTGCTTACTGGAGCAGTGCAGGGAACTGACCATTTTTCCAACATCTTCAGTGATGGATCATCTATACAAGTTCCACTTGAAGTTTGCCAGTAAGCATTTATATCAAAGGAGCCTCCTTGAGAGAACACCTGTTTATTGCAATAGATGAAAATTCAGGGTCAGCTCAGTGATGATGGAATGTTAATGTGGACGGTTTTACTTTCCACCAAGTATTCCCCAATACACATATGACATAATAGATTGAAGAATGTCCCCTCGATTCCAGGAAGATAATATCTAGTACGCACTATCAGGCCCATTTTGAACTCTGATCATTCAAATTCATGGTACTTTGAGCCATCGTTTGCACTGACTCATCAGATGACAGAGCCCACAGAAGTAGGTCTGAGCTTTTCCATAAGGTCAAGGCCTGCTGATGCCACCTACCATTACTCTTACATACAACTATCTCATTACTTTTGATATATGAATGTATAATATGCCAATGTCTGTTAATCCTTGCTGGAGAGTTATGCTCGCACTGGAGATGCCAGGTGGCAGTGTCTTTATGATAACAGTATAAATTATTGAAAGATGTTTATGAAGCTGGTAGGAAGACAATTGGAAAAGAACTGAGTACAGTAATCTTTATATATAAAAGGCAATCTGTGAATCTGTGTGTGTGACTGTTCCCTATGTACACCTACATTTTTTAAGCTACGCCATTCGAACTTTCTAGGGACACATATCTACAGGGAAGCCAGGTCGACACATACTTTTGAGTTTAAGTTCAGCATTTTCCCTTTCACAATTTTTGGCCAATGGTGCTGATTGTTTACATTTGCTCTGTAAAACATCTAAGATGGTTGCTAGATTATGTCACAGAAATCAAATCACACGTGTCAAACGCGACTAAAAAAAAATAAGCTTTTATATTTAATTTTTATTTTGTTGACCAAATTGATTTAGTCAACAAAAAATGTGAATATTTTTCCCTGTAATTTTGAAACAAAAAAATATTTTTAAAAAAATGTATTTTTTCAAACAAAAACAAAATGTTAAAAAAAAAAAGTGCCAATGGTTGGTTAATTTAATTATTTAAGTCTCTCTCTTTTTTTTTTTTTTTTAAAATATTTCATACTTCAAAAAATAAAATTAAAAAAATAAAGCTTTTTTTTTTCCTTAAGTATTTCATGCAGGAAAACAACTGTCTGTAATTTGTGTGGCATTAATGTAACTTTTTCCTCTAAAATTAAATGTCTACATTTTTAAATATCTTCGAAAATTTCTGAACTGAGAGCGTAATAGTTTTTAAATTTCAAATTTCAGTAAAACAAAAAAAATAATTTTTATTTTTATGTTAAATTCATTTAATCAACAAAAAATGTAAATATTTCCCTCCCCCCCGTAATTTTGAAACAAAAACAAATGCAATGTTGTTTACGATGTCACACAAAACATCAAATTATGTTTACACAAAACAAAAGAAAATAGATTTTTTTAATGCTTCTCCTACTACTAAAATGTTCTGAGTTGCATGGGCAACGCTGGGTTATGATGCTAGTGATTTAATAAAAGACTTTAAAAAGCATGCTGTCATTATTAATGAGGTTATTTATGACTTTGGTGATTTTTGTTTTGTTATGGTAATTTTTGAGAGGTTGCATATTTTCCCTTTCTGGAACCTGTAGGGCCCTGGCTATTTTAGCTGTGAGTCATGTACAGGTTATCAAAACCTGCTCCCCACCCCAAACAAAAAAACAAAAAAACTGATAACTGTTTGAGATAAATTTTGTATTAACTGCCTCAGTGATATGGCAGAAGGAAAGATTCTGAGCTGCACGATAAAAAAAAAAAAATCCATATTTGCTTTTTTTCCCACCTGCCATCAACTTTGATTTAAGAGATTTTGAATTCACCTTTTAGCAGAGATAAAAACATGCAATAAACCTTTCCTTCTGTTTCTCTGTTATTTTCATGGAAAAGGCATTCTTAACAGTTTTTTATCTTTTCCCTTTGTTTCTTTTCTTTTAGCACATTTTCAATCTTTTCTTCTCTGTAGGTGCCATATTGTACGGTTGAATCTTGTTAAACCCGATGTCCCAACTCGCGGTTGATTTTGTAAAAACATTGGCCTACTTTCCTCTGAAATGTGTTGTTGTTCTTGTTGTCTTTGTCTTCGTGTTGTGTCAATTAAGCTTCTGAGTTCTCTCCTCCTCGTTCCTTGTAATTGTCACTGTGCAAAGACAATTGCTGTATACCAGCAGACTTGACACCAGTTAAAAACTTATTAAAAATGAAACCATCAAAATGTCTGCACGTGTTAATTGCTCGTCTCATCAATAGAGAATTGGCCGTGTGTTGATAGTCTTATTCAATCAGTCACTGAGAATATTGATCTCTTCAGATAAATGATTTTCTTTTCGAAGCACTCACTTGGAAGAAAGAAAACAGGAAACTAAATAATTTACAAGATTTCTATAGTTCTCTTGAAAATGTGTTGGAATCTTTTGTGTTTTAATTTCTCTTGAAAATCGGCATGAACTTTCCGGACAACTGTCATAATTTTTCTAAACAACCATTGTAATTTTTTTCTGATTTAAAAAGTAAAAAACTATAACAGAAATAATATAAAACTTATTGACTTGAATTATTTTTTTAAATTCCTTGTAAATAGTTGGCTTTTTAAAAATAATAACCATTTAATGGCATTAATTTTGATTAATAACTTTGTGAGCATCTTTTGTAATTGGGAGAAAATTCTTGAGCCAAAATTCTTTATAATATTTTAGCTTTTAACTTTTTTATTAAAAAATGTGGATTAAGAACGTTAAGGGATATTTGTCTAGAGAATTGTGGTGGATTGGATTAATATACAAACAGTGCCTACCAATAAAAGTTTATAAACCACATGTATCATCAGTAATTAATGTCACTATAAGTGTCTTAAATATTCTGTTATATAACAAATATCAATAAAATTGAGTATTTGGTATAAGAATAAAGTGTTAATTTATTAAATGATATTATTACAGTCTGTAGATAGGTATTCCATCGACCAATATTCTTTTGATGAATGTTTTTAAATCTTAGAAAATCAGAAACATTTAAACTATTTTCTTCTAAAGTTTATATTTATTATAAAAATCTCAAACTTTTCCATATGTATGTGTTATGGTGAAACACACCTATTCCTCAGATAATGGACTCTCCCTCCTATATTAATAAGAGTTAACAGGAAGTACTTGGGAAGTTCATAGAAGTTCTAGAGAATTCTTTAGAGTTCTATTGGAATTCAGTAGAACTACTACGCAGTTGATATTAGTCGGCCATTAGCTGAATACTAAGGTGTCAGCTTACAGTGGAAGATTACCAAGTTCCTACCATTTAGGGTGCATTAAGTCGATTAGCAGCCAACATCAGTCAGTTAAGTACCATGTGTGATTCATGATTGGGTGATCATGTTTCGAAAGAGACATGACTGATTGGGCAGACGATTATCCTGCAGTAGGTTGCCATTTCTTTCCGCGGTAGACTGGTTGCCGACCAAGGCTATAGAACCCAATCTGTCCTGTTATTTAACCCATAACTGGAGGGAAGGGACGGATTAATACCTTTCCCAAGGGTATTTGCACATAAGTGAATGCAATGAATTCAACTGGAATTCGAACTCGGCTCTCCAAGTTCCAAGCTGATATCCAATGCATCATAATGCACATAGCATGATTATATCTTTCAGTACGAAAACTACTCCACAATAGTATGTTTGCACACGTTTGCGATAGGTAAATTGTCGCCACTTTATATTTTTAATTACATGTATATGAGTTGTTTGTTTTCGATTTTATTGGCTGCACAGTGTAGATGGGTCAGTTGGGCACCATCTATGAGTAAAAGAGCACTATGACGCAATTCACTTTGCAAGAATATTGGAAATGGCATGCTGTATTGCTTGGCGATTACACTGAAAGCTCCAATAGAAACATTTCAGTGTGTTCGGGTGTCAATCTGAGGACAGTGCAGAGGATTTGGAAAGAGTTAGATGAGTCTAATGGTGATTACAAAGGTATGATGGCTTGGAAAACTAACTTTGATTGTTCTAATGAGAAAAGAACTCCCATATGTGTTGGTGATAGCCTCACTGAACACGGAAGTCTACATCAAGTGCCTTGAGAAGGTTGTGCTGCTCTGGGTGAAGAGGGTCGCTGCTGGCATCAGGGCACTACCCCATGCCACACAAGCAGGAAAACCCAGTCATTGCTGTCAAACAATTTCTGTGACCATATTGCTCCTTACATCTGGCCACCTAACTTGACAGACTGCAAATCCTTGATTATTATGCATTGGTTGCAATTTAGCAAGAGACCAACAAAACTCTTTGTAACACCAAAGATGAACTGAAAGCAAGGATTATAGCAGCATTCATCAACTTAAACAAAGACTATCTAGAAGAGTTGCAAGAGATTCCAAAGTCATTTCTCCTAATTTCTAAAGTTTTACTCTTTTTTTTTTTTAAATCTATATTTTCCATGCTTTTAAGAGGCATTTATCTCTCTCTCTCTCTATCTTCTTCTTTTTTTTTTTTTTTTTTTTTAAGGCTTCAGCCTTTTAAGTATTAGCTTTGCCGTTTATAGAAGGAGGTGCTGAGAAGTTCTTGGCATGACCGATAAAGGATGAAAAAATTGACTAGATTTTGAGGAGTGCTTCAAACAGAATTTTTCAGCAGCACCTCTCTCTTTAAGGACACGGTTTTTTATGATGGCTCCATAATTGAACCATCATGAAATATTGGCACAAGTTTTACATCTGTATGTCCTTACTAACACCAACCAGTTTAGGAGACTAGAAAGTCAATGTTTTTATCAGAACACCATCTCTAAGAAGATTACCTACCAAGGTTAGAGAGTTCAGCTTACTCTATTTTACACAGAGTAGACGTAGAGGTTTTTATTTCAGAAATTTCCTTCTCTTAGATAAGTTGCTATTCAAAGCTAAAGACTCTTACCAAGCCTAACTTTTTTCTTTTTTTTTTCTTTTTTTTTTCTTTTTTTTTCTTTTTTTTTTCTTTTTTTTTCTTTTTTTCTCTTTTTTTTTCTTTTTTTTTCTTTTTTTCTCTTTTTTTTCTCTTTTTTTTTCTCTTTTTTTTCTCTTTTTTTTCTTTTTTTTTCTTTTTTTTTTCTCTTTTTTTTTCTTTTCTTTTTTCAAATGACCCAGTTTGGGGGATTAACTATTTGCCCATAGCTGGAATCCTAACAGATGCTACTACTCAGGGTAGATCTGAGAACAACAGCAGTTATGAGGTGGTTCCATGCTCCTCAAAACCTTCATTCTCCCGATTAGAGGCCTTGCAGCCGAATGTAATTTATTGTCATACCCAGAACCAAAAGACATTTAACCTCCGCTTAAAATTTTTATTTAAAGCAAAAAAAAAAAATGGTTCCTTATGCCGGCCCAATTTATTATTAGAATTCATGGATTTCAGTTTTGTAAATTTTGGAGATCTTATTCAGTAATTTGCAGAAAATGATATTAAAACATTTTGATGTTATTAGTTAAACTGTGGTTCTCTTAATGATAATTGTCAAGGTGAGAAAAATTTTTTTTTTAAATGTAGAAAAATTTGTCTTTTATAATCAAAGCATAAATCTATTTCATGTAGTGTTTTTGTTTTTTTAAATTTTTTGTGCATTTGACATGAGTTGTTTTCAAGTAGTTGGCTAAGTTTTTTCCTTCTGATGTGCTTTTGTCTCATGTCCTCTTTGTAGTCTTTGAATTGGTTTTGCATGAAAAGGGAAATTAAGAAGATGTCATGAGATCAGGGACTGAAACTAATCGGTAACTGATGAAAGAAAAATGGGAGGAAATTGAAAACAGCGTTTCTTTCTGTCATTTTTTTTTTTTTCATATCAGAAAATTAAGTCAAAACTGGCATTCTGTTTTGCACAAATTTTTATTTATTCTTTTTTTTTTTTTATGGTGTTTTCATAATTTCCTGCTTTGAAAACATACCTTAATCTCCAGATCTCTGTCAGTTTTTTTCAGTGGGAGTCTGGGTCATTTTTATTGGATTCATCATTACATCAAATTACCAGAAATGAGAAAAGATTCAAGCCACAGTTCTTTTTTTTTAAAAACAAAATTCTTTCAGTTTTTCTTTTTTTTTCTTGTTAAAAATTTGAATATATATATATATATATATATATATAGTCATCCGCAGAGAGATCTGTTTCGCTGTATCACAGCTCATCAGTACGGTTAGACTCCGATTGATTTTAACCCAGGATTGAAACCCGACCAAATTGGCATCAATCGGCGATTCTACCTCTGGGCTATGGGCGCTCGGTAGAAGAAGGCAGACTTTTTAGCATGTATATTATCATTATACATGCCCAATAGCCAGAGTGCTCAAATTCATTACTGAATGAGCGATGCGTATATATTTATGGTGATATGTTTAAGTGAAATATCATATCACCATAAATAAACCGTTTTCACCATTTAATTTCTATTTCAACTTATCACCCGATGAGAAGTGCACGTAGCGGCTTTGAAACGCGAAAATTTTTGTGTAGTGATACTATGAATTTATAAACCATTGTAACAACCATTACAATATATATATATTTCATTTTTAACCAACAAGAAAAATTTAATTAAATTTCTCCAATAGTCTTAAATGTTTTCGTTTTGTTGGAGATTATGTAAAAATGTTCCATAATTTTCGACTTTCCAAGTGCTTTCAGTCACTTCCCTGGCCATTTTCAGTGATATTATTTTTCTGATGTTATGTCCTTATGTTCAACTAATGTAATTTTTGTGTTTTTGAAAAGAACTATTTAAACCTATTCTTGAAAATGGCCAGTGAAGTGGCTGAAATCGATTGTAGAGTAAAAAGTTATGGAACATTTTTACACAGTTTATCTCCAGCAAAAAGGAAACATAAGAATAATGGATAAATTAAATAAAGAAATTATTAAAATCTTCCTTGTAGGTCGTTTTTAAATGTTATATATATATATATATATATATATATATTTTTAGTTTGATGAAGTCTTAAAGGACAAAATGCATTGCACACAAAGTTTTTCTATTTTCCACTCTATCATACATTTTCCCTGCAATATTGTTCTTAGTATATAAAAATTAATGTGGCTGTCTGGTTTTATTCATTTTTCAGCCATGATATGCTGGTCTGAATCTCAGTTTGATTCGTCAAGGAGGTGTCTTCTTGATGTTAACAACCTAGTTCGGCAATCCCAGCATGTGACACTATTGGGAAGTGTTTGATGACAATGTCACAGGTTGACCCCGGTCGTGTGAATGAAATTGTGTAAACAGAACTGTTCAAAGGCTGATTATGCTAGCACAGCCGCTGGTAGCCAGCCATCACTCATACACACACACAGAGAACTGCAAGGCCTAACCCATATCTCAAATTCAATACCTCACTGAGCTTTTTCATCTTTTTATATCCTTTCTTGATCTGGCCAAGAACTTTGAAAGTACCCCTTGTATATATTAAAAGCCAATATATTTTCATCTAATCTTACTATGATTTTTTAACTCGATTAAAAAAAAATATTCATTTTTGCTCGTAACAGAAATATTTAAAGAATATCAAGAATTTTGTACAGAATTTTTTTCATTGTCCCTTTTGTTAAAGATAAGTTTTCTGCTCAAATTGTACGGCAGAAAGTTTTTGTACTCTTAAAAAAAAATTTTAAGCTTTGTCAACTTGGCTGTGAGTGCTGGTTCATTCTTGTTGTGATTTTTATTTTTTTCAGAGAAATGAAGGAGGAAGAGGAGGAGGAGGAGGATGAAGAGGAAGAAGAAGAGGACGAGGAGGAGCAACAGCAGGAGCAAGAGCAGGAAGTCTCGGAGTTGCAACCACCCCCAACAGCCGAGGAACCTCTGCAGCCTGAAATAGAAGAGAGGAAACGGTCTTTCTCGGACCGGCAGAAAATTCTTGAAGAGAAGAAAATACAACAACAGAGGGAAGAAGCTGAACGAACGAGAATCGAAGAAGAGAAACGGATTAAGAAGGATGCTAAACGCAGAGAACGGAAAGAACGGGAACGCAGAGAATCGATGCGTATCCAGAAGTTAGAGGAGCAAAATAAAAATGATTACGTCAGCTATTATGGTCCAAACTTTTCTGTACACCCAGCATTAACAAGTAAGATTTGATTGCACTTCAAATGTACTTGTATGTCTTTGACTCTTGCTCATGAAAAATGAAAGTTGCGTGCTTATTAGAATCATTGATTTGCGACTGTTGTACTTGATAAATATGGACAGGTTTCTTGTTAAATATACTGACTCGCAACTTTGTTGACCAGGTTTTTCTTTATGCAGTTATTTAAAGTGTATTTCTAAAGCTGTTTATTTATTTAGTTTTTATTATTTTAAAAAAAAATTTAAATTTTTGTTTTTATATTTTATTTTTTATTCAATTTTATTTTTCATTCCTGAAGGTTGGGGACCATGGATAATTGATATAGTTTTGAATTCAGTTAGATTTTTTTAGATTTTATTTTATTTTCAGATTTTATTTTATTATTTTTTCAGATTTTTTTTTTTTTTTTTTTTTTTTCATTGTTGAAGGTTGGAGACCATGTCCAATTGCTTTTGTCTTGAATTCAGTTAACTTTCTCTTATATTGGTTGCCTAGTCTACCCTGCTATTTAACCTATTGTCCATGATTCTCATTGGGGCAAACGTCATGTTTGTGGGTCCTGAATCCACTTCCATTATTCAGAACCCGGTTACCAAGCCACAGCTCATCCACCCTGATTATAAGTATGAAGCAGTCCTCAAGGTGACTAACGAGTCCCATCAACTCTGGTTTTACAGGTGATACTTCTCCTAGACAGATTGCCAACCAAGGCTAACCTGTTCTGTCTGCCCAACAGCCATTTATAACAGTGCAGATTTCACTAATGTTATATCATCGGCAGAGACAATACCTTTCTTGTCAGGTTTCTCTTTTTAGCTAAACCTCTTTTATGATAGAGGCTTTTCAGTAAACTTGTCGAAATTTTCCCTGCTCTTCTTTCCATTGAAAAAGTCCAATCACCCGGTTCACACTCCACCCACATCTCTTGAACAGGTGAAGAGGCTCATCCCTTGTTTCCTGTTTAGGATGCGGTTTCCGGTTTTTCTCTTTTCTAATCTTCTCACTTTGTTTTTTTTTTTTTGTTTTTTTCAATTGGAGTAGATAGACTAAACTATCGCCCGGTTCACACTCCACCCATACCTATTGAACAGGTGAAGAGGCTCATCCCTTGTTTCTTGTTTAGGATGTGGTTTCCGTTTTTCTCTTTTCTAATCTTCTCACTCTTATGTAGCCCCCTGCACATCAGTGGGGTGATATGATTAAAAAAAAAAAAAATACAGTTAGGAATGTGTTGTACCTCAATTTTATGAAAAATGTATGTGCATTACTCTTTGTTAATTTGTATTCCTTTTTTAAAACTGATAAACATTTTGTCAGTCTGCCTTAGCAATTATAATTCCGGATTCTTGCCTTGTCTTTGATCAATTATAATTCTGCATTCTTTGTTGGTATTATTTTGAACAGTTGATGATGGATTTATAACATACTAGCAGTATAGCTCAGCATTGCTCGGGTGTAATGAAAGCTTTAAAACTAATCCATGGTCCTGGAGCTCAGACTCTTTGGACGTTGGCACGAAAGACTAAAAAGCAATAGTTGTTTCCAGTTAAAGTGAAACCGTAGACTGAAAGAAAAATGAATGGATGTAAGTAAAATTTTGATTTCCTGGTATCGATATCAAATAAGTTTATTTCGTCGTAAACTGAATTTTGAAGACTAAATAAGTCTTCTGAGTAAATGATATCATAGCTGAGACTAAGAACTACAATTATACCTACTTAGAGCCAAACCCGAAGCAAAAAACTAAAATAAAAGGGCTGAAAAAAAATACAGACATACGGGAAGATAAACAGACACCCACACAAACATCTTCTCTTTTATATATATTTATATATCGATTTTCTGCACTATTGTAGGAACTGCAAGCTTGAAACTTCTGAATATCGTTTCTTATGTCTTTGTCTATGAGTGTATCAAATTTGATAAAAATTGGACCACTCCTATAACCTGATCTTTTTCGATTATCATTATTTATCCGGTGTACCTCAACACAAAACCTAGCTAAGAACACTCGCCAGACACTTATAGTACAACTGTGTAAATTTTCAAGAAAATCGGTTCAGCAGTTTCGGAGTCTATAGGTAATGGACACACACACACAAAGTTCCATTTATAAATAAGTTTAGATTCATCTTGTGAATGCTAAGCATAGTCACCTTTTAATTCTTCGTCCTGTAGGGTTGGAGGTGACAAAGCACTTGTCTCAATTCCTCATTGGCTTTTATAATGCCAACAGCTCCATTGTCCTGCTGGTCAGTGCCTGTATCCAGATGGACACCGGCTGTGAGAGGTTGACCGTCATTAACTGATTCAATGGCCAATGATCTGACTCGGATGACACATGAGAAAATCGATCTCTTTAGTCATTCATTAGAAAGTTAATCTCTTTGTGAAATTCGTTCAAGCATGAAGACTCTGAACTTTATCAAGGGATGATGGCAAGCCAAAGTTCATGGAGTTAAACAAAACTTTACTGCTATTGCAAATTATTGATGTCTTTCTTTCATTTCGGGGTTGGGGTGACACTGTTGACAAAACCAATCTCTTAAGGCCCACTTCCCAAATCCATGATATCCAAGAATTCACTATTTAAAAAAGAAAAAAAGAAACCTGTTGATAAAACTGATCAAGTATGGTCTAAGGGTGATAAAGGGTTATTTGTATCAAATACAACTGTTGCTATAACAATTTCTGCTTGTGATAAATGAAATCAAAGTTGGTAGATAGTCAGGAGACATGTTCACTTTGTCTTTTAGCTCCCAATCTAACAGCTTATTGACATTTTGCATTAACCGGTTTCCATATGATCACTGAAATTAAGTTAGTCCTTAGATGGGTGACCACTTGGGAATACCAGGTCCTCTAAGGTTGTATGTGCAGGTGGTATAATAGATCAGTCAGTCAGTTAAGTGCCATATGTGATACATATTTAGGCAATCATGTCTTGAAAGTGACATCACTGACTGCGAAGAATAATTTCTCGCAATAGGTTGCCATTACTTTTTGCGGTAGACTGGTTGCCAAACAAGGCTATAGAATCCAATCTGTCCTGCTATTTAGCCCATAGAGGGAGAAGAGACAGATTGATACCTTTCCCAAGGGTATTTGCACATAAGTGAATGCACTGAATTCAACTGGAGTTTGAACTCAGCACTCCAATTTCTCATTTTGATCTGATAACCACTGCACCACAAAGCACATCCCATGTAATGAATAATGACTCGGAATTGTTAATTGGAGAGCTGATTTCTATTTCCAGTTGGGTTTGTTATAGTCACTTATGTGTAAATACCCCTGAGAAAGGTATGAATTCACCTCTTCTCCCCCATCTATGGATTAATTAGTAAAACTTGTATCCCTAAAACCATTGTTATTTCCAAAACAAAATTGCTAGGATTCAGCATTAAATAACAGAAATCCTAATCTCTCTCTCTCTCTCTCTAAATCCAGAAAATTTGTACGAAATGACATGGTCAGTGTTCCTTTGCTTCCCTTTCGTCTAAATATTGACATCAGAAAATTCAAGAGACTCGAATCAAAGACTGAAGGGTGTATCTTTTTTCTCTCTCTCTTTTTGCTTTTTTTTTTTTTTTTAATAATTTATTTCTATCTTTCTCTACATTATTATTAAAGCTACAAAAGGACATTTGATTGTTTGAATATTTTTGTTTACTGTCTCTGCTCTTGTCATTGTTCTTCATTCACTGATTACGGGGAAAGGTCAGGAGGGGATCTCAGATTTTGAGTCTCTCTTTATTCACCAGAATTCTATTATGTCCATTATTCTGCAGATTTCTAACCTCTGTTGAACGAGAGCCAAAATCTTCCCTGCAGTTTTATCGCAAGGACACCTTTGTTTGTTCTATATTGTGAACATTGACATATTGTACCCATTCCCCACCCAATATCTTAAATTTTGCTAATATCTATTTTTTTTTTTTCCCCAGTAATTAATTCACTTAAATAATCAGTTCAGGAATTTCACTTGTGGATATGTTGAAACTTATAAGAAAATCTCAATGCAGTGTTAACTCTAATGAGACCAACAAACATGTAAAAATTTGGAGTAGATAGACTAAACTATTGCCCGGTTCACACTCCACCTACGTCTATTGAACAGGTATAGAGGCTCATCCCTTGTTCCCTGTTTAGGATGTGTTTTCTGGCTTTCTCTTTTCCAATCTTTTCATTCTTACGTAGACCCTGTGCTTCAGTGGCATTACCACCTTGCTTGGGGTGATATGATTAAAAAAAAAAGAAGAAATTTACAATATTTGTTGTGTCTTTAAAGTTTCTTATGTGAATATTTGAATAAATGAATGCTATTTGCAATGTTTAATTCATATTCAGTTTCATTAATGAAAAGATATTGTTTTAGAAAAACTGCTTAAATCTTTTTTTTTTTTTTTTAAATCTTGAAAAGTTGTTTTTATATACAGTACTGTGCAAAAGTATTAGGACAAAAACTATTTTATCTTTTATGAGGCATCAAAATAAAGCTTAAAATCCCCCCTGTCCTAATACTACCGGTAGTGTGCAAAAGTATTAGGACAGGGGGGATTTTCCTAAAAACCTCACCAAAATTCAAATACAGACTGAAAAGCCAAGTAAATTGCTAATAAATATTGATTATTTAAAATTAGGTGTAAAAGAAATGTATTAAAAAGAAGTTATATTTAATTTTTCCTCTTTTCTATTAAACAAGTTATTTTGAAACTACTCATTATTCTATTATCCTTGGATATGACTGACTTTTTTTCTTATTCCCCCCCCCTCTCGAATTGATAAATCTAATGTTACTTTGCAAGATACACTTTGGGAACAAATACAAGCTGCTTGGCAGGAGATACAGTTAGATACACTGAAGAAGCTTGTGATGTCAATGCCTGACAGAATGAAGGCTGTGATCAAAGCAAAAGGCTATTATAATAAATATTAAATTTACTTTGTAACAAGTATTTTTTTCTTGTTAAAGCATTTGTTGAGTAAATCAAATAAATTACTTTAATTGTTTTCCTGTCAATATGCCTCATAAAAAATAAAATAGTTCTTGTCCTAATACTTTTGCATAGTACTATATATATATATATATATATATATATATATATATATATATATATTTCATCCCAAGCAAAGCGGGTCCGCCACTAATGTTCAACGATTACAGTGAGAGAAAAGACTGGGAATTGAAGAAACGATAGAAGAGAGCAGTTGATGTTGCATTTGAATTTTTTGAGATTGTAGCTATCTGAGGAGCAAGCAAATGGAAAGGAGTTCCACAGGCTTGAAGTGCAAGAAGAAAAGAAACTGCTCGAGTAGAAGTGATAGTTACATTTAACTGTTGTAGATAGTAGAAGGTTGAGACCTAACTGCCATCCTGGTAATCATTTTTTGGAGACCATTTTGCTTTGCATTTTGTATTCTGATTAAAGATGAATTTTTCTGTTTCATTGTTTTCTTGGAAACCTTTTCATACAAGTAAAATTTTCACCATCAAATTTAACAGAATGTCATTTCATCTTCTGTGTGCCCGTGTCCCTTCAGGCTGTAGGTGATCATGATATTCCACCTCTCCTTATTCCTTGTTGCTCTTAATGCAATTGGAGTAGATAGATCTATCTATCGCCCGGTTTACACTCCACCCATGTCTATTTAAGAGGCTCATCCCTTGTCCCTGTTTAGGATGTGGTTTCCGGCTTTCTCTTTTCCAATTTTTTCACTATGATGTAGCCCCCTGCACATCAGTGGCGTTACCGCCTTGCTCAGGGTGATACGATTAAAAAAAAAAAAAAATACCCACTTCTGTTATCCCACTCAATCCCCGCTCCATCATGCTTCTGCTAAAGTCTATCAAGTATGTCATGCATTGCTTTCCCTTGGCTCTCTTTCCCTCTGTCTCGTTAGCATCAGGTTCTCCAAGCCCTTTTTCCTCATTACATGCCCCAAAAACTTCAGCAGTCTTTTCCTGATGTTAAAAGTATGAGTTTCTTTCTTGTGTCTATCTGCTTCAAAACCTTGTTATTCCGTCCATGGTATCCTCAGCATTCTTCTGTAGAACCACATTTCAGTTGCTTCAATTCTTTCCTTCATCTTTGATGATATTGTCCAGCATTCACTGCCATATTGAAGAACAGACATCACATAGCAATCCACGACTCTCTTCTTTGTTTCCAGCGAAATCTTCCTGTCTCTTAATACTCCACTCAGCTCCTGGAATGCATCCTTGTGCTTTTGGATCTCAGGAATGTAAATGTATAGAAACTTCTTACAAAGTGAGGGTGCATTTTATATATTATTGTAATATGCAATTGATCCCCCCACTTTATATCCAGTATGCTTCTGTAGAACCACATTTCGTTTGTTTGAAGTCTTTCCTTCATCTTTGATGAGATTATCCAGCATTCACTGCCATATTGAAGAACAGACATCACATAACAATCCAGTACTCTTTTATTTCTAGTAAAATTTTCCTGTCTCTTAGTACTCTATTCAGCTTCTGGAAAGCATCTTTGGCCATGCCAATATGGCTTCAGATCCCTGTATCACATTCTTTTAAAATATTCTTTTTTGACTGTTGATTAAATGATGAGTTTCTAACCATAGTTTACATGTGGCACAAAGCCAAATGTAGGGGGCACCCAGTGCGGATCAAACTTGCTATTCAGTTGTAATTGATCTAGCAAAACAAGCTTGCTAACCATTACACCCTTTTGAAGTGCCCTTGATTAAATGATCAAAGCAAAGCAAATTTCTAACATAATTTCTAAGCTTGACTCTCATAAGGCAAGTAGAGGTGATGGAATTCTAATCGTCCTAAAAAAATGTACCTCTGAGCTGGCTCCAGTCCTCTCCAAACTCTATAACTAGTATCCCAAAATTTCTAACAATTTTTTTTTAAAGGTCTCTTTTTACACAGTTTGTTCTTGAGGAATTTTTACTCAAATTCCAATTTTTCTTTTTCTCTGTGGTTGCCTGGTAACAGAACATTCTTGGATTTCTCTTGATGTCATTGCCTTCTTAATGTTGACCTACCTGCTTCCCTTGCAGTCAAAGGTCCTCACTGTCGAACAGTCTTCTGCTCACCTTCAAAAGATATTCTGCCTCTGTCGAAATGTCTTCTTCTCGTGTCTACTGACCTGAGCCAAATTTATACAGAAATTTAGGCTCCAAACTCTACAACTATTGCCTCACTGCTTCCGGCTTTCCTCCTTGTTGGAAGTCCATCTCCAGTTCTTGTTTTTAAGAGCTCTGAAGAGCCTACTGACTCATCTAATTATTAGCCTGTTACCTCTTTTTGGCAAGGTCGTTGTGGTGTAGTGGATATCGGCTCGGAACGAGAAATCAGGGAGCCGAGTTCGAACTCCAGTTGAATTCATTGCCTTCAAGCGCAAATACTCTTGGGAAAGGTATTAATCCATCTCTTCCTTCCAGTTATGGGTTAAATAACAGGACAGATTGGGTTCTATAGCCTTGGCTGGTAACCAGTCTACCGCAGAAAGGAATGGCTACCTACTGCGGGATAATCCTCTGCCCAGTCAGTCATCTTTTTCGATACATGATTGCCCAAGCGTGTTTCACGTATGGCACTTAACTGACTGATTTGAGTCTATTATCAATGCTGAAATAGTTAGGCATCTGACAACCTTCTCACTGACATACAGTATAGCTTCAGCTTCACCAGGTCTGCCATTGATGTGAATCACTGAAATTATATACCTAGCTTTTGACAAGAACAGCAAAGCTCAAGCTGTTGCTCTTGATATCTTGAAAGCATTTGACAGGGTTTGGCATGCTGGCTTTCTGTACAAGCTCCTGAGCTACTGTATTTCTGGATAATTGTTTGATTTAATCAAATCGTTCTATCAAATCATAAAATGAAGGTTGTTTTTAATGGGCAAGCTTCCAGATCCTTTCATATGAACTGGGGTGTCTCTCAAGGCTCTATCCTGGGTGCTATGCTTTTTCTGATCTTTATCAATGATCTTCTGATTTAATTAGTTCCCAAGTAGGCATCTATGAAGATGACACCACCATTTACTCCTGTCTCAATAGATAATCTGCCATGGCTCACAAAGTAAACCTGGCTGCTTCCCTTCAAACAAACTTCCAATCTGTGATTGAATAGGGTAAGAAATGGCTAAAAAATTTTCATGCCTCCAAAACGAAGCTGCTCTCCTTTAACCACCATAGAAAAACATTCCTGCCTACCATCAGAAATGGATGATACTAATCTCCAAGAGAGCAGCACAGTGTGCCTCCTTGGCCTCACTCTCTCAAATGACCTCAGATGGACAATATCATATCTATAGCTGCATCTACTGCTAGAAAGGTTAGGGCACTCTGTCGGACCAGAAAGTTTTTCTCCTCATAATACATTTTGCCCATTTATAAATCTGCCATTTGTTTGTGCATTGAATACTATTCCCATACCTGGTTGGGTGCGCCTGCGTTTTATCCTGGAGTTCTCTACAAAAATCCAAAGGAAGATCTGAAATATAATCAATCCTGACTTGGCAGCCCACCTTCAGTGACTTTCTCACCAACATGAAGTAGCTTCTCTCTGTCTTTTTTTAAGTATTTTTATGGCAACTGTTCTGACAAGCTTTTTTCCCTGGTTCCTCGACCACATATATTTACATGTGCATTAAGGGCTCCACTCTTTTACCATCAAAATAATTAAATAAAACCAACTCTTCTACTCTAATAGTTTCTTTTCTCACACTGTTCATTTGTGGAATGCACTCCCATTTGCTTGCTTCCCTGATAGGTAGAATCTCCTGTCATTTAAATGCAACATCAATTGCCATCTTCTATTTCCTTGATTCCCATCCATCTCTTATTCTTTCCTCGACATTCCCTGTACATTGTTTTTTCTCTCACTGTAGCAGTGGCAATCTTGCCTTACTTGGGGTGAAATGGTTATAAAAAAAAGAATTTACAATTTCACAAAGAGAAGCTTTTTGATGTCTGTTGAAGTGAAACTTGTTTCTCTTGTCCATTTTCCATTTTTAACATAAGCTCTTTGAAAATATTAAACTTTATCCAAATCCTGTATACTTTAAAATATAATACAGAAAATAAACCTTTTTTTTTTTCTCAACTTGTCAGGTTTTCAAATTTTTCCATGTTCTACATGGTTAGTCTGCGATCGTCTATGTCTTTTTCTGAGTTATCTTTCTCATATGTCATCACCGTTTTTTATTTACAGTCTTTTCATCTCGCTCTCAATCTGATTTCTTTTGCCTTTTCTTTCTTTCTCTAACGTTTATCTCTCCATCTCTTTGCGATTTTCTGTTAGATTTTTTGATATTTCGAAGAACTATCATTTCTGACTTGTTCAAAATTTGCTGGAACTTCTAAAACCTTGTAATGTAGTGTTAGATGATTATAAACCACTCAGCCACTGGAAAGGAAGAAAGTTAGTGGTGGTGGTGGGGTCTCACAGTGTACTTAAACATTGAAGTTGGAAACTGCTTCTTGTATTTGTTCTATAAAAGACCCCTCCCCACATACGCAAAACCAAATAAAAAAAGTGATATAAAACTCTAAGCTGCTTAAAAGATGTCTTTGTTCTAACCCCCCTTTTCCTCCTGAGAAATTGAAGAACTTTTATTTAAAATGGAATTTAAAAAAAGAGTTGATGTCGGGGGGAAAGATTATGATAATGATGATAGTTTGGATTAAGATGTATTGATTTGGAGATGTTGCCAGATTTCTTGAGGAACCTTTGTATTTGGTCATTTGGTTAGGCCGCTCAATAGAATTCTCTTCAAAAAGACCAGGTGGCAAAAGTCTCTTTGGTTATTGATGTGCAATTTGGAGAACTGGTTGTTTGGGCTTTTGTAGTGCAAGAAAGGGGAGTTCTGCTGATAGTTATTTATGCCCAAATGGCATCATTTTCAATGGAGACAAAATTCCATGATAGATACAAAATGGTTTTAAGTAACTCTTGTTTTTACGAAACCTTTTCAGTCAGGAAACAAGGATAGCATCAAGGAAAACCTTTTACAAAAAGAATTAACTTCATATTTCAGTTTCTCAGTAACTCTTGTTCATATCTTCTTTGCAGCCTATTTGCCTCATCTACAAGATGGTTTTAGTTCTATCTGAGACACAGAGGGATATAAATTCCTATAAATTTTCAAATCTTCTAACAAGTTTGTTTTGATTATTGAATAAAGCTTTTATTTGAAAATAGAAATATTTCTACTTTGGTAATTTTTTTGTTACTTTTTATTTACCTCTCATTCTTAACCAGATTATTTATTCCTATGAGCAGTGACTTTTTTTTCCTGAAGTTAAATCTTACTAGGAAAGCTTTGGCTATTGGAAAACTTGCACCAAATCAACTGCATGTTGCAATAAAACACATGCTTGGCTAATAAAAACCATGTTTCTGTTGATTCAGTGCCTCTTTTTCAGCCGTCTAATCTTGAACGTCTTTGTTGCCAAAGTGGAATTGAAATCCCATGTTTTATTCTCCATTGCATACAGCAATATAGAAGAGGAAGGGAGAAAAAAAGAAAAAGAATGGCAGCCAGGTGTATTTGATTTAACAGATTGCAATATTTGTAAACGTGTTAGGGTGTCTAGACTGAGGAGTTTTCTCATTTCCTTTTCAATTGGCCTACTTTCCTCCTGTTCAATATCACATCAATTTGATATTTGTCATTAGGATGCGTGAGTAGTGTGACAGGTATTGGCAAGAAAAGTGTAATTACCAAGCCAAGGTAATATTCCAGGCTAGTTGATTGCATTCACTTTCACAGAAATGGTCTTGAGAAAGACATGAATCTCTCTCTTTTTCACCCAGACAAGAATCTGGAGAATCATTGTCTATGTCCCAAAGGCTATTTTCTATGTGCTGTGTCTCTTCAGAACATGGACTATTATGGCACTCTACAATTTCCTGTTCTTTGTAGCCCTTAGTAATGTTTGTTCTTGGAGACAAAGGACTGAAGGAAAGCATGACAAATGGACTAACCACCAACTGTAAGTAGATAGAATCTATTATTGTAAGCAAGAAAAAAAAAAACGCCCAAAATGTGAACTACGAATTGGATGTCAACATCATACAAATGTAGAAGTTTAAATATCTAAGAAGGATTTTAACAGAGGACAGAAAATGTGACACTGAAATCTAAGCACTCATTGAAATAGCAAAAGATGCCTTCCAAAACTAAGTAAAGTATTAAGAAACAAGAAAATTTTGATTAGAACCAAAGAAAAGAATGTTGAATTGATATGTAATATCGGTCTTCCTGTAAAACAGTGAATGCTGGACAATTTCCTCACAGATGTAAAGAGGACAGAAATGTGGTTCTACAGGAGGCTACTGAGAATTCTGAAAAATGGAGCCTGTAAGCAATGAAGAGGTCTTCAGGAAAATGGAAATAAAAGTCACACTTATAGTTATAATCAAAAGGCCTTTGACACACACGGGTCCTATCAAAGCCAAAAGAGATACAAAGATGTAATAGTCCACCGATAAGCCTGACATTTGTACAAATTCACCTGGCTCTTTGATTTGTGCTGGAAGCAATTGCAATCAATTCAAAAGCTTTTTACAAGTTTTCACTTTTATAAAAAGACATTTTGATAGTTTGTATATAAATTGATTGTTAGTACAACATTCTATAATTTAGGAAAGTTTTGTAATTTGTTTGAAGCATTGTGTATATTAGGTGTATGGTTAGGTCTTGAAGGCTGTCACAATGCGTTTAGTAAAATAAAGGAAGGTAAAGAAGTTGTTGGGTATTAATATTTTCGAGATTGAAATCTCACCTTCAGAATGGCAGAAGAGCTTGCGTCTGTCCGAGTGAGTCTGTGCCTTTCAACAAATGGTCATTCCTGGCTGCTGCTACTATCATTAATTGTAGTGAGTGCTTTGTGTGTGTGTGTGTGTGTGTGGTATATATATATATATATATATATGATTGATAGTTAGGGCCATTTTACAGTCTGATGATATCAGTCTGCTTTAATAATTCTATAAATTGTTTTTGTTTTTCCAGTTGACTCAGTGATGAAAGTCAGTGGATGTTGCATCATTCCAAACTGCATCTTTTTTTTTTAAAGCAATGAAATCTTACTATAAGTGTGTATAAACACCCGACAAAATTTTTCCTTAATATTTAGCAAGTCAAATGTTCTAGTCAGTCAGTTAAGTTCCATACGTGATACATGCTTGGGCGATCATGTCTCGAAAGAGACATGACTGACTGAGCAGAAGATTATCCCGCAGTAGGTTGCCATTGCTTTCTGCGGTTGACTGGTTGCTGACCAAGGCTATAGAACCCAAAATGTCCTGTTATTTAACCAATAACTGGAAGGAATAGACGGATTAATACCTTTCCCAAGGGTATTTGCGCGTAAGTGAATGCAATGAATTTGGTTGGAATTTGAACTCGGGCCCCCTGATTTCTCGTTCCAAGCTGATATCCAATGCACCACAACGCACATCCATTCTAGTAGCTTTTTGAATGTCTGTCAAGGAACTACATGGAGTTTTGCATGACTGACACGCCCATGACTCTAAATCAAAGTCTGTAATGCAAAGAGAGCAGCTTTCTTGTTCAATGACTGAAATGTTAAAAAGAAGTCAGATTGATCATAAATTGTTTTCAAAGATCCTAGTGGAAATAAAAGAAGCTTTATTTTAGCATTATTCCTGACCTGGCACACCCCTCTTCTATCTTTTTCATAAATATTTTCATGACAATTGTTCTAATGAGTTTTCATCATTGGTACCTTGACTGCATGAATTTAAACATACTACTAGATTGGCAGCTAGGTCTCATCATTTTAATCTTGGAATAGCTAGATATGAGTTCTATTTTAATAGTTTCTTTTTGTGCACTTCTCATCTGTGGAACTCCTTTCTGCTTTCTTGCTTCCCTGCTACCTACAATCTTCGAAAATTTAAATTCAACATCAATCGTTGTCTTCCTGAATTTTATTCTTTTATTGTCCCTTCTCCTGACTAATGTCTTCTTGTTCTCTTTCACTCTCAGTAACCCATTGTGATTTAGTGGCTTTATTAACTTGCTTGGGGGTGAAATGATTAGGGGAAAAAAAAAGTTAATTTTTGAAACTTATGGATTCATCATCATGATCATCATTTATCCATCACACCCAATGGTGCATAGGGCATCAACTTTTTGTTGCTGTTTCTGTAACAAACTGTTTTTTACAGGGCAGGGTTGTTAGCCCTGCACCTAACCCCCAAACCTGGAGGACCGGTGGAGCATTCTTGGTCCTTATGTTTACAGCACCTGGTATTCCCAAATGGTCACCCATTTAAGTACTGACCAGGCTTGATGTTGCTTAACTTCGGTGATCAGGTGGGACCTGGTGTATTCAACACGATATAGCCGTATCGTACATTACCTTCTTAATTCAACATGATATAGCCGTATATTACCTTAATTCATCTCGATATAGCCGTATCGTATATTACCTTCTTAATTCAACACGATCTAGCCATATTGTATATTACTTTCTTAATATCGGCCTTTTAATTCAATTTTTCAAAATAAATGCTTTTTCTTTGCCTTATAAAAGCTGAAAGAACACTAGATATATCTCTTAGTTAACTTTCTTCTGACATGTTATTTTAAATAGGTTGTTTGAAAAGCAGTATGATACAAATGCCATGGCAATGACTCACATTATTAACAGGGGGTTAATTGCTTCAGTTCGATTTTTATGTATCCTTTTGTTTTGTGACTATTATTCTAATCTCAAAGTATTTAATCTATTGAAACTTTCATCTTGTAAGTATCCCTCTCAAAGCCTGAATACCGCAGTAAAAAAAAAAATCATGTAAAATTGTTTTTCATTTTAGAGTTTGTCCATATGGACTCTATTTGGCTGTACTATATTTTGGTAATTATTGAATATCCAAATAGCTTTTTTTTGTTGTTGAACCATATAAAACTGTTCTTGATATGAGTTTCTTTCTCTTGCAGATAGGGGAGTCAATAAGCCCCCTCCTCCTGTAATAAGGCAAGAGTATGATGCCTTCTCTGAAGGCATGACACCAGAACGCATCATAGGGGCCACAGACGAACTTGGTGAACTCTCCTTCCTTGTCAAGTGGAAAGGCACTGATGAAGCTGATTTTGTTCCCGCAAAGAAAGCCAAACTGCATTGTCCAGAGTTGGTCATCAGGTTCTACGAGGGAATCATTGCCTGGAAGTAGAAGGATGCTACTCTCTTTTTCCAGCCATTCATCTTTTCACTTACTGCTGGGAACAATGTAAACATGAAAAAAACGCAAGCTACGTGGGAAGAGCTACTAGAACGAAAAACACAAAATGGTAAACAAAAAAAAAATCCGAAAATGACTTAGTAAGGTGACTTAGTCCTGAATGTTGAGAAAGTGACAAATATTTTACGTTCTTTATTATTTTAGTTAGATGAATATGAAGAAACATCTGTATCCAATTATTTTTGCAGCAGTCTAATTGTGAATGATTTTTTTTTTTTTTGTCCTGCCCACCCTCCCCTGGCTTTTGTGCACATCCTTCAAAACAACTTTAACTTGGTGTACAAGAGCAGTCTTGAAAAAATGTCTCCTCGGTCAAATCATCATTGTTGCCTTTTGACCCTTTCTCCCTGGACATGTTTAAAGCAAATAGATCTACAGTTTTGCATAATGTAGACATTCACAGTGTATCTGTTTTATTTTTATTTATTTCCTAGCTGGACTTGTGGAAATTCCACATCGATTTGAACCTCCGACCTGGAAATGGACAGGCAAATGACATATCCATTAAGCCACCATTCTCCTACTTGAATATAGGGTGAAATTTAGAGGGTTTTTTTTTTTTTTTTTGTTAATGCATTAAACTAATTTAAAACAATGAAAACTAAATTTAACATTAAAAAAAAAAATTATTGCATTTTAGCAAAAGCATTGTTGCTTTAAAAGTTGATATTCTGACTTTCATAATCTTCTGTCTGTACTTTTAAGTTAGTCTGATTCTTTGTTCATTTTAGAGCTACATACAATTAACTATGGCTGGATACAGATTTCAGGAAGAAGAAAATTTCTTTATAATATTTGTATTTGTTTATAGTCTTTGATAATGCAAGAATGACTAAAATTTCTCTTTTTTTTTTTAAGGAGACAGTAAAATTGTGTTGCTTCGAATAAAATAAGTTATAAATAGAAGAAAAATGTTGTTTGTAAACATATAGTGGTATAACAGTTTACAAAAAAATCGAACTTCTAAAATGTTAATGACATTCACTATTAAAAAAAAGTTATTATATCTTTAAATTTCATATACCAGTCATATAGAAATAAGCACTTTGTTATCTAAACAATAATCAAAGAAGCAGTGATAGGTTTTAAACTTTAAAGTGACAATTTTTTGTTTTTTATTTTGTTAAAATGTAATAAAGAGACGAAAAGAAAATGTTTAATTTAGTTTTCATTGTTTGAAAAGGCTATAATGATTGAATATTTGTAAAAACAAAACAAAAAATCAGTTATTGAAACCTCTAAGCATACATGTCTATTAGGCCAGTACTCTTTATCTAAATATGGGGTAAAATTAATTTTAATTTTTTCATTTTCTTTTAACTGTGTTGTATTGTCATGTAAAGCTTGTTAATTTTTTTTTTTTTTTTTTTTTTTTTTTTTTGAGATGTAGGCAAATGCTCAAGAAAATTGCCATTTGTAAGAATCAGAGTTATAATTAGTTTGTTCCAAATGTGAATCATTCCTCTCTTGTGGCCACAATGACTGTTCTATTTGAAAGACTCGTTACCAGTAGTTAAGTCTGTTTTAAAGAGAAACACAATAGCCAGCTTTGAGAATCTTCAAAATAGCAAACCTGGATAATGCCACATAAATTGTTTGGCAAAACTGGTAGCATCTGCTATAATTATAATTTGTAAATTTCGCCATGGGGTTCTGGTTTGATAGGTTTACCCAAAATACAACAAAACTAGGACTATATTAAGCCTTCTCCTTAACTACTTCCTTCTTGCACTTCTGAGGCTGTCATGGTTGAAAGGTGGGGTCTTTATCATGGATAAAATTGGACTTCAGTCTCCTGGTGACGTCTGTCTGCTTTGGAGGGGGGGTCATTACTGTTAGGATTTCAGTTACTTCTCTTCATCATTAAGACAGTCAGTGTGCCTTATAGAACCACATATCAATTAAGAGTTTAAATTCCTACAGTGGCTAATTAAGTTTCTGATTTACACGACTCGTTGCTGCATCTCAAAAAAAAAAAAAAATGTTGTAAAATAATTGTATATAGATGTGTGCATTTACCAAAGCAAGAAAAGAAAAAAGATGTAATTTAGTAGATGACAATCAGACGATAAACTTGACTTGCTAAAAGTCAGTTGGTTCGAAGAAAAATTAAGCTTCTAATTTTCCTAGGATTTTTTTTTTTTTTTTACCCTGAATTTCTTTCTAAAGCTGAATTCAAAGGCGGTGTTTTCACCTTCTGGAATTGAAAACTTGAGGAATCTTGTTCCTACCTCTTTGGTTTCAAATTTTCAGAAAGCCTTTTCACAATTTTGGGCAGCATTGACTTTTAGAATCAGATTTTGAAAAAAAAATAAGATAAATTTAAACTTTAATTTTATGTTTGTTTTTCAACATAGAAGCTAATTGGGCGGGGGGTATAAAACTTGTCCATGGCAATTGTCAGTAATTGCCGGCTTTTGAAGTGAAAAAAAAAAACCTCAACAGGTTGCAATTGATGTTCATTATATACACAGTTCCTACTTAGGTAATGTTTTCGCATTTGATAAGAAATTTGCTTCATCCTGACCCACTGTACTGTAAACAGTTTGATGTTTACGCTTGCAAAACAAAGGCATGAACCCAACCACACAATCTAGCTTATTCCAAAAACATGCCTATTTTTCCGCCCTTCTGAATGGGAATTAAAAAAAACAAAACTAGTATAATTAATGAAAAAATTGAAATGGACCTGAAAAATATTTGCACAAAAACATTTTCCATTTTTTAAATGAATTTTTGAGAAGAGGAATTATCATTATTATATGTTGATTTTCTTGGACTAATGTCCACATCTTGTTTGTTTTAGTCACAACTGTATATTGTGGACATTTTCATATATCTGTTATATGTAGTAATGTTCCAGGAATTTGGAACTGCATTCTTTTTTTTCAGTTGGCCAGGGTAGATTGTTTCCATTTCACTGTCCATGCTAGAGATAATTCATGGATTTGTTAATTATTCCTAGTTGAATTGTTCTGGCGATTTAACTTGTCTCTACCACAAAACCTGTGTGTATGTGACTTTTGCACACTATCCAACCCAGGGATTGAACTCACAAGATTTAAATAAAAAAGGTTGGTTCCTGGCTTGGGTAGTGCATAAAATTAAGTGATTTGATATCTTCTCTTAGAATTGGACAGTATAATAAAAATATAACCCTGTAGATTAAATAAAAAATCCAAATTATTGGAACTTACCGATTCCAACAGATTAACTGAAACAGACTGGAGAGGACAGTGACTAAATTGTGACTATAACAAGCAAGATGGGGATAATAGATTAAAACGGTGTATAATAAATCATTTCCTCATGCCAAACATCTGCATCCATTAGAAGCGTTCATCTGTTTTCAACTTTTGGCCTTCCTCTTACATCTCGATTTCTCTCTCTATGCATCTAGTATATAGGCTTTATACTTATAGATGCATAGGTGAACATGTGTGTGTGTGCGTGCGCAAAAGAGGAAGCACGCAGATACGTCTTGGTCCACTGACCTCTACTTGTATTGTTACCAGCTACCTCGTGTTTCCCTTCCCCAACACCACTGCCATTTTCAGTTCGTTGGTCAGTTTTTCCAATTTAACTTGAGACGTAGATTTTTACGACAATTTGTAAAATGTTTCGGTTTGACCATTTCCTTAATTTTTTGTCGACCCTGACCCTGTATATGTAACGAAGTGGAGGTCCAGACCAGTGATTAAAAACGAGAATTAATATCTCATATTTAAAGATTGTATTTTCTTCAACTCCAGATTTTGTCCATTTCCATCGGCCAATGTGTGCATGTGCATCTTCCCAAAGCCTTCCATCTGAAATGAGGATATTACAGTCTAGTCTGAAAGACTGCCCCTTATCTCTGGGGTGGGTGTTTATACACCTACTTTTGTCATGCAGTTCATTCCCTCGCTTGCAAACCAAGGTGCAGCTGGTCTGTCCTATAAATCTGCACTTGGCGACTATGCAGTTGCCTCATTTGAATCCTGCACTTGGTTTCTCTGTCATACTGAGTGCAAAGTCTATTCTAGCACGGCCCAGGGTGACACCCCCATGTTACATGTACAACTCTTTTTTTTTTTTTGTTTTGACAACCCTCACCTCACCACCTACTCTTACTGTATGCTTATTTTCGAATTGCATCTTACAGGGTTTTTTTTTTTTTTTGTCATAGATCTCTTGAAATCATTACTGTCTTTTCAGTTGTTCTTGTGAAGCATCGTTGAATAATTGACTCTATGGAAGCACCTTGCTTGTCTTTGCCTCAGTTTACTAGCCTTACCATAATTTTCTTTTAAAAAAAAATCCTTCTTGTGCACCTAAGCATTTTAAGACCTACCTTTTGATAGTGTCAACATTGCCTTTGCTTTCCAGATGCTTCCACCCACCTTTGCACTCTCCATCGTTGTAAATCACATTTTGAGATCATGTGTTCATACAAGTTTTTCTGGTTGCTTCCTTGACCCTGCCATTGTTTTTATAAATTTTGCATTTTCATCACGACCATTTTTATTTTTTTTTAATTATGTATTTCAGCAGTCATTCTCTCACCGTCTCTAGCAATTGACCCTGTCATTTTAAAAATCTTTTCTTTGCTTCATCTCACTTTGTTCTGGCCTCTGATCTATGAGGAACATTAGTATTCTGGTTATTGTTGTTAGTTAACTGAAGCGAACCTCTCTTACTCCCCCACCACGCCCTTTGTGAACCTCTTTGAAGATTTCAAATTTTACTTCCTGCATTCTGTATTCTTTTTAGCCTAGATATGTTTATTAGCACCAGAATCCCAGATTTTCATATTTTCATCTTGTCATCATTTGTCCAAAGATTTTCTTTTCAACTGCCTTGTCCGATTGTTTAACAAACTTTTCTGGAAGTATTGGCATTTTCTGTTCACAACCCTAGAAGACCCATTTCTTTTTCTATTTTCCTCTCACCTCTAAAATAATAATAAAAACAAAACAAACAATTTAGCCTTCTCATAAAAGCTTGAGTTTTCTCCAAATGTCAAATCTAAAATTGGCGTTACATTGTCAGCAAACTAATGTATTTTTTTTTCTTTTTAATATATATTTTTTTCCTAAACATTTTGTCATTCTTCTTGTGTTTTTGTCTTTCTTTCTTTTATTTCTGCAAAAATGAAACCATGTTTCCTGCAACAGCACATCTATGAAGGAACATCTCTAAGTTATTGGAGTAGATAGACTAAACTATTGCCTGGTTCACACTCCACTCACATTTATTGAAGGGGTGAAGAGGCTCATCCCTTGTTTCCTGTTTAGGATGTGGTTTCCAGCTTTCTCTTTTCCAATTTTTTCACTCTTACATAGCCCCCTGCGCTTCAGTGGCGTTACTGCCTTGCTCGGGGTGATATGATTAAAAAAAACAAAAAGTCTGCAAAAAAAAAAAGACATGCATACATTTTAACATAATCTTTTGTGTCACTGCACTTAATTTGATAATGAATATTAATCACATTGATTGAGCATTATCGATTGAGACTTCCAGTTAATATCTCAATGTCAAGACTTACTGATGCACCCCTCAACCTTGGTATCCCTTGCTTAAATATAGATCCATGTCCCATGATCACACTAGCTATGCATGTCAGCTGGATGATTTATTTTTCCCTGTCAACTCTTTCATATCTGAAGCTAATCCCTTGCTTAAATATAGATCCATGTCCCATGATCACACTAGCTATACGTGTCAGCTGGATGATTTGTTTTTCCCTGTCAACTCTTCCATATCTGAAGCTAATCCATTGCTTAAATATAGATCCATGTCCCATGATCACACTAGCTATGCATGTCAGCTGGATGATTTATTTTTCCCTGTCAACTCTTTCATATCTGAAGCTAATCCCTTGATTAAATATAGATCCATGTCCCATGATCACACTAGCTATGCATGTCAGCTGGATGATTTATTTTTCCCTGTCAACTCTTTCATATCTGAAGCTAATCCCTTGCTTAAATATAGATCCATGTCCCATGATCACACTAGCTATGTATGTCAGCTGGATGATTTATTTTTCCCTGTCAACGCTTTCATATCTGAAGCTAATCCGTAGCTTACATATAGATCCATGTCCCATGATCACACTAGCTATGCATGTCAGGTGGATGATTTGTTTTTCACTGTCAACTCTTTCATATCTGAAGCTAATCCCTTGATTAAATATAGATCCATGTCCCATGATCACACTAGCTATGCATGTCAGCTGGATGATTTGTTTTTCCCTGTCAACTCTTTCATATCTGAAGCTAATCCCTTGATTAAATATAGATCCATGTTCCATGATCACACTAGCTATGCATGTCAGCTGGATGATTTATTTTTCCCTGTCAACTCTTTCATATCTGAAGCTAATCCCTTGATTAAATATAGATCCATGTTCCATGATCACACTGGCTATGCATGTCAGCTGGATGATTTGTTTTTCCCTGTCAACTCTTCCATATCTGAAGCTAATCCCTTGCTTAAATATAGATCCATGTCCCATGTTCACACTAGCTATGCATGTCAGCTGGATGATTTGTTTTTCCCTGTCAACTCTTCCATATCTGAAGCTAATCCCTTGCTTAAATATAGATCCATGTCCCACGATCACACTAGCTATGCATGTCAGCTGGATGATTTGTTTTTCACTGTCAACTCTTCCATATCTGAAGCTAATCCCTTGCTTAAATATAGATCCATGTCCCATGATCACACTAGCTATGCATGTCAGCTGGATGATTTGTTTTTCCCTGTCAACTCTTCCATATCTGAAGTTAATCCTTTGCTTAAATATAGATCTATCTCCCATAATAACACTAGCTATGCATGTCAGCTGGATGATTTGTTTTACCCTGTCAACTCTTCTATATCTGAAGCTAATCCCTTGCTTAAATATAGATTCCTGTCCCATGATCACACTAGCTATGCATGTCAGCTGGATGATTTGTTTTTCACTGTCAACTCTTCCATATATGAAGCTAATCCCTTGCTTAAATATAGATCCATGTCCCATGATCACACTAGCTATGCGTGTCAGTTGGATGATTTATTTTTCCCTGTCAACTCTTTCATATCTGAAGCTAATCCCTTGCTTAAATATAGATCCATGTCCCATGATCACACTAGCTATGCATGTCAGCTGGATGATTTATTTTTCCCTGTCAACTCTTTCATATCTGAAGCTAATCCCTTGCTTAAATATAGATCCATGTTCCATGATCACACTAGCTATGTGTGTCTCTGGATGATTTGTTTTTCCCTGTCAACTCTTTCATATCTGAAGCTAATCCCTTGATTAAATATAGATCCATGTCCCATGATCACACTAGCTATGCATGTCAGCTGGATGATTTATTTTTCCCTGTCAACTCTTTCATATCTGAAGCTAATCCCTTGCTTAAATATAGATCCATGTCCCATGATCACACTAGCTATGTATGTCAGCTGGATGATTTATTTTTCCCTGTCAACGCTTTCATATCTGAAGCTAATCCGTAGCTTACATATAGATCCATGTCCCATGATCACACTAGCTATGCATGTCAGGTGGATGATTTGTTTTTCACTGTCAACTCTTTCATATCTGAAGCTAATCCCTTGATTAAATATAGATCCATGTCCCATGATCACACTAGCTATGCATGTCAGCTGGATGATTTGTTTTTCCCTGTCAACTCTTTCATATCTGAAGCTAATCCCTTGCTTAAATATAGATCCATGTCCCATGATCACACTAGCTATGCATGTCAGCTGGATGATTTGTTTTTCCCTGTCAACTCTTTCATATCTGAAGCTAATCCCTTGCTTAAATATAGATCCATGTCCCATGTTCACACTAGCTATACGTGTCAGCTGGATGATTTGTTTTTCCCTTTGTCAACTCTTCCATATCCCTGAAGCTAATCCCTTGCTTAAATATAGAATCCATGTTCCATGATCACCACTAGCTATGCATGTCAGCTGGATGATTTGAATTTTCCCTGTCAACTCTTTCATAATCTGAAGCCCTAATCCCTTGATTAAATATAGATCCATGTCCCATGTTCACACTAGCTATACGTGTCAGCTGGATGATTTGTTTTTCCCTGTCAACTCTTCCATATCTGAAGCTAATCCCTTGCTTAAATATAGATCCATGTTCCATGATCACACTAGCTATGCATGTCAGCTGGATGATTTGATTTTCCCTGTCAACTCTTCCATATCTGAAGCTAATCCATTGCTTAAATATAGATCCATGTCCCATGATCACACTAGCTATGTATGTCAGCTGGATGTTTTTTCCCCCCTGTCAACTCTTCCATATCTGAAGCAAATCCCTTGCTTAAATATAGATCCATGTCCCATGATCACACTAGCTATGCATGTCAGCTGGATGATTTGTTTTTCCCTGTCAACTCTTTCATATCTGAAGCTAATCCCTTGCTTAAATATAGATCCATGTCCCATGTTCACACTAGCTATACGTGTCAGCTGGATGATTTGTTTTTCCCTGTCAACTCTTCCATATCTGAAGCTAATCCCTTGATTAAATATAGATCTATGTCCCATGTCCCATGTTCACACTAGCTATGCGTGTCAGCTGGATGATTTGTTTTTCCCTGTCAACTCTTCCATATCTGAAGCTAATCCCTTGCTTAAATATAGATCCATGTCCCATGATCACACTAGCTATGCATGTCAGCTGGATGATTTGTTTTTCCCTGTCAACTCTTCCATATCTGAAGCTAATCCCTTGCTTAAATATAGATCCATGTCCCATGTTCACACTAGCTATACGTGTCAGCTGGATGATTTGTTTTTCCCTGTCAACTCTTCCATATCTCAAGCTAATCCCTTGCTTAAATATAGATCCATGTTCCATGATCACACTAGCTATGCATGTCAGCTGGATGTTTTTTTCCCCCCTGTCAACTCTTCCATATCTGAAGCAAATCCCTTGCTTAAATATAGATCCATGTCCCATGTTCACACTAGCTATACGTGTCACCTGGATGATTTGTTTTTCCCTGTCAACTCTTCCATATCTGAAGCTAATCCATTGCTTAAATATAGATCCATGTCTCATGATCACACTGGCTATGCATGTCAGCTGGATGATTTGTTTTTCCCTGTCAACTCTTCCATATCTGAAGCTAATCCCTTGATTAAATATAGATCCATGTCTCATGATCACACTGGCTATGCATGTCAGCTGGATGATTTGTTTTTCCCTGTCAACTCTTCCATATCTGAAGCTAATCCCTTGATTAAATATAGATCCATGTCCCATGTCCCATGTTCACACTAGCTATGCGTGTCAGCTGGATGATTTGTTTTTCCCTGTCAACTCTTCCATATCTGAAGCTAATCCCTTGCTTACATATAGATCCATGTCCCATGATCACACTAGCTATGTTTGTTTTTCCCTGTCAACTCTTCCATATCTGAAGCTAATCCCTTGCTTAAATATAGATCCATGTCCCATGATCACACTAGCTATACATGTCAGCTGGATGATTTGTTTTCCCCTGTCAACTCTTCCATATCTGAAGCTAATCCCTTGCTTAAATATAGATCCATGTCCCATTATCACACTAGCTATGCATGTCAGCTGGATGATTTGTTTTTCCTCATCAAATCTTCCATATCTCAAGCTAATCCCTTGCTTAAATATAGATCCATGATCACACTAGCTATGCGTGTCAGCTGGATGATTTGTTTTTCCCTGTCAACTCTTCCATGTCTGAAGCTAATCCCTTGCTTAAATATAGATCCATGTCCCATGTTCACACTAGCTATGCATGTCAGCTGGATGATTTGTTTTCCCCTGTCAACTCTTCCATATCTGAAACTGACAAAAAAAAAAAAAATTGAGAAAAGCAACAAACACCTCAGCAGTAGAGAAAATACAAATCAGTGTTGTTTTTATATCAAATTAATCCCAGTACGGGGGTCGAGAGCCACTGAAGGTAGGAAGTTGCCGTCAACAAATTGGTAATGCTTAATGTTGGTGATAATGATAGAAAAAAAAGGGTAGAAATTAAGATTATGAAAATGATGACTGACTTTTGACTTGAAGATGTCAATATTGAAATGTTTAGGAAAGCAACCACATCGGAGTCAGTTCCACAATTAAAATTCCATGAAATTGTAGCTTTTTGGTTAAAGATAGAAAAGGTGTATGAGTGATTTTTTTTTTTTTTTTTTTTTTTTTTTTTTTTTTTTGCAACCTTGAGTGATTGAAGTGGGGTCAACTCTGTAAAAACGGCATGTTTGCACAAATCACATTGGAAAAGGCATGAATCAATCTTTTCTCTCTGTTTTTTTAACAGTAGGAAATGTTTAACCCTTGTTTTCTGTTTCTGGTTCCTTCTAAAGTCTTCTCTTTCACTCCCAATAGTGGCATTATTGCATCTTAGTGGCAATTGTTTTGCTTGGGGTGAATTGATTCAAAATAAGAGAAAAGGATTATGAGAATTCAACACCTTATTTGAAAAGTGAAGTATCTTATTTTGTGTGTGTGTGTGTATATATATATATATATATATATATATATATATATGCACACACACACACACCAACCAGTATTTGAAGGTTTTGTCTTGATCCACGTCACAAAATCTCTATCAACAGATTTTTTGAGCCTATAGGCTTGTATGTGGATGACTGTATAAAAAAAAGTTCAAATTTTCTAAAATCCGATGGCCATTTCAACAAGTGAATTTAGCACCCCATTCATCAGCAATAACGCCCATAATTTTTTCTTATTGCTGATGAGACGGGTGTTAAATTCACTCATTGAAATGCCCATTGGATTTTGGAATATTTGAATTTTTTTATATATAATAAATATTGGCACTGTAAATAGATTTATTTTCATTGAACCCTCTGACTTGAACAGATTAATATTTAATATTAATAGGATCTGTTGAGATTTACCTCCAAACCGTTTCTTTCAGATTTCTAACCAATATATATATATATATATATATATATATATATATATATATATATATATTAAATCCTAAAGGAAGCAGCTTGATGGTAAAATCCCAAAGAAGATCCTATTATTATTGTTCAAAAATTAAATATTATCACTGGGTACCTTCACTCAATTGCTGAAAAAAACAGTATATCATGATGTTAACCTAATAAAAACTAAGTTTTATCATCAAAATGTTTATGCTATTATTAAAAGAAAAAATCAAATTTTGTTGTCATTTATTTTTTTAGATTTTTTAATCCTTTCTAACACATTTGAAATTTCAATTAAAATTTCTTTTTTTTTATTTTTCTTCAGTGATTAACGCTATATTTACTTAATGTCACTATTAAGTCATTTTTTGGCATTTAAAGACATTAATTTGAAAATTCTTGCAACAATCAACTAATTGTCTGATTTTAATGAAACTTTCAGGACTTATTCACAAATGAATGAAATAATTTATGCAGTTATTATTTTTAGAAAATCTTGGTAAAAATATTTTTTTTACACCCGTTACCCCCCCCCCCCCCAACTCCAACTAATTGCATAAAACTTCTAGAAATACATTATTTATATCAATTTTTTATTAGTTAAATGCAGGACTCTTTGGGAAATGTAAATCATGTAATTCTTTTTTTAATTACCAGACCTTTTTTCTGAAAATCTGCTTTGAACAGTAAAATGAAAAATGCATAAAAACTATGCCATTTTTAATAGAGATAAAGTTTTAATGATTTGTTTTTAAATTATATAATTTTAGGATATCATATTCTGATGAAGAAAAAAATTTCAATGAATAATGAATTTTTATAAGAATTGTTTTCATGTTTTTCTTTGTTAATGAAAGTTTCAAACATTTTCTTAAATTTCTTCTGCGTCAGTTATTAGACTTATTTACAAATTGAATTAAATCAAATCAGATTAATTTAACTTTAAATTTGATAATTTCTAAAAAAAATAATGAGTGAGAGATGTATATTTTATTTTTTGCAAGATTTTTAAAACCTAAAATTAACTTTTGTTTAAAAATGTATCGATTGCTCAAAAAATTTAAAATTTAAACAAAAAAAATCTCAAAATTTTAGATTCCAATGAATATAATTTCTAGTTGAAATACACCCAAGTATTTTGCTTAGTGGAAATAGCAAATTTAATCATTTAGCTTTCACTTGAGCTACAATTAAAGTTTCTAGAAAAAGTTTTTATTTTTAAAAATTCAATTTAAAACTTAGGTATCGAAAATGGAGTGGAGGTACCTAATTAAAACTGATTCAGCCAGAGGGCTCAATGTAAATAAAATTTTTCATTTACAGAGCTAATATGTGTGTGTGTGTGTGTGTGTGTGTGTGTATATAAAGTGAACATTGAAGTCAATGACTAATGTTTATTTCTATGTTTACATAAGATCTATCGTTAAGATCAAACACATTAACTCAAATGAAGTATCGTGTAAAACTGTGTTTATCATTAGGGAGTTGTCAAACTGGTAAATGTAAGAGCTACATACGATAAAGATCAGATGTTTGAGAGCCGTCACGACATGAATAAAATTTAAATGTATTTTTTTTTTTTTTTTTTTGTTACATACACATGTTTTTTGGAAAATGTGTGAGTAAATATTAATAAATTTAAAATATTCATATATGCAGTTTTTAAGCTGTTTATTAAGCATGAAGATTAAATTCACATCTTTATTCAGTGGGCTCAATTCATACCCAGTAAATATGAGGGTCATTCAATAAATTAGGTGAATTTTTCGGTATAAGGACTTCTAATACAGATAGAAGCTTACTTTGTTTTAATTTTTTTTCCTTTCTTTTTCAAAGGGATTTAAATTTTTTTTGCAGATTCAAAAAAAAATCTTTTGAGAGTTTGGGAGATTAACAAAGATGGCTGACCAAGAAGCATCCTCCAGGATTGAACAGAGGTCAGTTATCAAGTTTTTGGTTGCTGAAGGGTGCACACCAGTTGAAATTCATAGGAGAATGTAAACTGTGTATGGTGCCACCTGTTTCAGCCAAAAAATCTCAACAAGTAGGCTAAATTGTTTAAAGAAGGACAGATCAGTGTTGAGGATGAAGACAGGCCTGAGTGGCCTACAGAAGTGAGGTCTCCTGAGGTGATCGAAGCAGTCACTGACCTCATTCAGTTTGACAGTGCCAACTACTGTGAACTGCTGAGACAGCTCAAGACATAAAGAACAAACACAGGCGTCATTAGTCACATGGAGTTGTCTTGCATCAAGACAACACAAGGTCTCACACAGTAGCCCAAACGGTGCAGACCATCAATGAGCTGGGCTGGCAACTGCTCCCTCATCCCCCTTACAGCCCAGACGGTGCTCCTTCAGACTTTCACCTGTTTGGTCCCTTGAAAGCGTTCACGAGAGGCACAAAATTTGAAAGTCACGATGAAGTCAAAAGTGCTGTGAGTGATTGGCCGAGACATCATTCCAAAGATTTTTACACTTAGAGAATACGGAAGCTTCTGCACAGATGGGAAAAGTGTGTGACACTGCTGGGAGACTATGTTGGGGGGGGGGGGTGAGCAAGCTTCTACCTGTATTAGAAGTATTTATACCAAAAAATACACCTTATTTATTGAATGACTCGTAATTATAAAGCCTGAAATGTTTCTTATTTACCTTTTGGATATCATATGCAGTGGATATCAACTCAGAACGGCAAATCGGTGAGCCAAGTTTGAATTCCAGTTGAATTCTTTGCATTCACTTACGCGCTAATACCCTTGGGAAAGGTATTAACCCGTTTCTTCCCTTCAGTTACGAGTTAAATAATAAGATAGATAGGGTGCCTTGGTTGGCAACCAGTCTACCGCAGAAAGCAATGGCAACCTACTGCGGGATAATCTTATGCCCAGTTAGTCATGTCTCTTTCAAGACATGATCGCTCAAAGCATGTATCACATATGGCACTTAACTGACTGATAAACTGTGGAAAAAAAAAAAAAGGAGTTCAGCCAACATATTCTCATGATCTGCATATTAAAGGCCAAAGGGGCATCTGGAGGTGGTGTCATGGTTAGCGAGATTCTCTCTAGAATCATTACAATTGAATAGTGAGTTGAATCCTAACTGGGTGCTCCATACTTTCGGCCTTGTGCCACATTTAAGCTACTCTTAGAAAATCACAATATTAAAGGCCAAAGATCTGTGTGTGATTTGTGAGCAGCGATTTAGCCACTCCTGATTTTTATATATAAAACTGTATCTTAGTAGTAAGAAGTAATGCAATAAAACTTCAGTTTGTAGGATTTACTTTTTAACAGTACATAGTAGAGCAATATTTGTAGTAATATTTTTATCATTGGAATTTATAATTAAAACGTTTCTTTTTTGTTTTTTTTCGTTACACAAGAGATGTCGTGCTTCAGTGTGATGAAGAGCTAGATATAATGCACCGAAACACGATACCTTGTGTAGCGATAAAAATGTTTTTATTATAAACCCCAATAATAAGAATATTATGATAAAATTATGTATCTAGAGATTCTTGAAAAAAATCCAAAGAATCTGCAATGTTATTGGTCTTAGCCTAGCATCTTGGTTTCAGTCACTTTCCAACCACTGTGGTGTAACTTTGTTTTCTATAAATACTTTCATAGTAATTGTTCTGCTAAACTTTTCTCTGTGGTAGACTTTATGAACTTGTACTTGATTGTGCATTGTGGTACAGTGAATATCGGCTCGGAACGAGAAATCAGGGAGCCGAGTTCGAATTCCAGCTGAATTCATTGCATTCACTTACACGCAAATACCCTTGGGAAAGGTATTAATTCTACTATTCCTTCCAGTTATGGGTTAAATAGCAGGACAGATTGGGTTCTCTAGCCTTGGTTGGCAACCAGTCTACTGCAGAAAGCAATGGTAACTTACTGTGGGATAATCTTCTGCCCAGTCAGTCATGTCTCTTTCGAGACATGATCGCCCAAGCGTGTATCACGTATGGCACTTAACTGATTAACTGACTTAATATAATAGTTGGAATCATGATTAAGGCTTCTACTGGGCATAAAGTGGGGGATCAGTTTTATATCGCTATGAAGTAATAAACTGATTCCCCACTAATTACTACTTAATAATATGATACATCTCTTCTGCCTCTAGCTATGAGTCAAACAATAGGACAGATTGGGTTCTATAGCCTTGGTCGGCAACCAGTTTACCGCAGAAAGCAATGGCAAACTACTGCGGGATAATCTTCTGCCCAGTCAGTCATGTCTCTTTCGAGACATGATCGCCCAAGTGTGTATCACGTATGGCACTTAACTGACCGACTTGATTGGTAGCAAAAGTTCGATCATTTTACAATTGAAATGGCGAGATGTAAGCTTTATGCTAAGTTTCTTCAATCACACTTCTTTCTCGTTTGTGGAACTCTCTTGAACCATCTTGTTTTCCAATCAACGTTGATCTTTAGAAATTTAAGTGCAATGTCAGTTACCATTCTGTCTCCTTGATCCTGATCGTTTGTTGGACACTCTCTTGTTTTTTTTGTTTTGTTTTTTTTTATTATTATCAAGCTTTTTCACTCTCGGTAACTACTAGTGTCTTAGTGCCTTCATCACCTTGCTCAGGGTGAAATGATTGGAAAAGAATATATATATATATATTTTTTTTTTAATCGTATCACCCCGAGCAAGGCGGTAACGCCACTGATGTGCAGGGGGCTATGTAATAGTGAAAAGATTGGAAAAGAGAAAGCCGGAAACTACATCCTAAACAGGGAACAAGGGATGAGCCTCTTAACCTGTTCAATAGACGTGGGTGGAGTGTGAACCGGGCGATAGATAGATCTATCTACTGCAATTGAAAAAAAAAAAAGAAACCAAAGTGAGAACATTGGAAAAGAGAAAACCGGAAACCACATCCTAAACAGGGAACAAGAGTTGAGCCTCTTAACCTGTTCAAATATGACAAAGTAGAAAAGGTTTCATGTGATGCGCTTTGTTCCTTAAAGACCAGGTTTGTTTATGCTGATGCAACTGCACATGCACATGAATGGGAGACACTGGGAATTTTAAATTTAGGGAAAAATATTTTTTTTGTGCTTTGGGCATTTAATCTAGGTAATTTCATATACATATTTTTCCCTTTTATTTCGATTGTCTTTGTTGATATACCACATTATGATAACATGATCTGCCGATAATGGTGAAACATTGCAAGAACCTGAATGAAAATGACTGTTTTTGTGATTTGTTTTCTCTGTTAATTCCGATAACATTTTAAGAGAAAATAATTCACTAAGAGAAAAATGTTTAGAAAGTGCTTCAGTTGCTAGTTCATCTACAGTAAATTTGCGTCCTGTTTTTTGTTTGAATATTCCTGAGCCCTGGAAATGGAGCAATCCGATATGAAAATCCCATACACAGATTTCAAACAAACCTTCAACAAATGCATATCCACCAAATGGCAGGAAGCATGAAACAACTGCCCTAATAACAAATTACACCACATATCCCCCTACCATCAAAGAATGGCAACTAGGACACAGGAAGCAGAGAATGGAATACATAGGTCATACCTTCATTATTCACGCCCACCTCCTAAAAGAGGAAGACCCCTCCCTCCCCGCCCATTATATATACCATGCCACAAACCTTTCTTCGTTAAACACATCCTAATTGAATGCAAGGACTTTGAAGCAATCAGATCCCAGTACTGTCAGGTGAACAATTTACAAAATCTTTTTAACACTGTCCAAATAAAAGACAGAGTAAAATTTCTGAAAACAATACCATCTACCAATTAACTCACTTATACAGCTCCCAAAGAGATGAAAACCCCCTCCTAAAAAACAACCATCTACATCAAGCCCTCACAAAGAATGTTTTCGGCATTGAATGATCAAAGAAGTTGATATGTCGTTAAAAATCAATCAGTCAATCAACCAATCAATCAACATTCCTGGCAGATCTTCTAATATCACAATGTGGGATATTTAATGACAAGATAATGGAAGTAAAAAGTATCTCAATTGGTTAGATTACATACCGAAAACACAAGAAAAGAAAGTTTTTTTTTTTTTTTTTTAAATTAAAAATTCCTGGCATCTTGTTCATGTGTACGTGTAACTGCATCAATATAAACAAAACGTGTCTGATGAAGAAGGGATGAACCACATTGCACTAAACCTTTTTCCACTTTGGTTTTGGAGGAAAGACATATGACATTCTTGATTTATAAAAATTTATATATTGTTATCCTACACACACAAATAAATAAATAAATATATATATATATATATATATATATATATATATTGATCATCCACATACAAGCCTGTTTCTCTGTATCACAGCTCATCAGTGTGGCTAGGCACATCAACTTGCTTCTGGCCGGGATCAAAACTCGATCAATTTGGTGTAAGTCGGAGTCGTTACCCCCCCTAAGCCATGGGCACATGGAGTCAGAGAAGGGAAATTTTAACATGTTGTATATAAGCAGGTATACACACGCAAGTCACTGAAAGAACTCTATTCATTGCTGAAGAGTGATGCATATATATATATATATATATATATATATATATATATATATGTGTGTGTGTGCGTGTGTGCGCGCGCGCGCACACTTGTGCAAATTAATTGAAACAGCTGCTTTAGTCTCCTTTCTTTCACCAGGCAGTTAGTTTTAGATCCACTGGAGTGATAGGGTGTAATCCGTTTCTATTTATTCCTTTGATTTGCAGTGGTGTGCAGTATTTTTTGTAGTGTATGATGAAATTTGTTTAGCCTGGAAAAATATGGCATCATTCTTGTTTGCATCAGATTTTTTTTTATCATACCCAAACACTATTTTCTCGACTGTCTATTAGTTGTCCCACGGCTATTGTCTGCGATGGACATGACTCCAAGCAAGTGTACGAAAATTGTAGCGCTGCATGAACACATTGACAAGTCTTACAGAGAGATCGCGGATATGGTTGGTGTCAGCCTTTCTTCAACTGTCAGTCGTATCAACAAGGTGAGGAAACAAACTGGATCCATCAGTCCAAAAACAAAGGAAAATGCAGTCGTAAGAGAAAAACAATGCCAGTAGATGACGTATACAGGATCAGGGAAAGTGTGAAATATCTTAGGAAGACATTTGTTTTGTTTCAGTTAATTTGCACAAGTATGTATATGTGTGTGTGTGTATGTGTGTATATATATATATATATATATATATATATATAATGAAAAACTACTAAAAAGTTGTAAGTTTAAAAATGTATTTTTTTGACAGTATTTGTTTATTTCTATTATATTGATTATTTCAGACCGTCCTCGGTCCTTCATCAGAAACAAATGATTTTCAAATTTAAATTAGAAACGTATTTCGTGAGAGCGTTCGTGGGGAGATTGTTTACATCACGTGACGCAGAAAGCGACAGATTTTTTTTTAATGATGTTTTTTGATGAAACTGCAATATAGGTCATTAAATAATAAATACTAAAAAATAGTATGAAATACATCATTTTTTTTAAACACTCGGGTGACCTAATAATTATGGCCGGTAGTGTGTGTGTATGTATATATATATATATATATATATATATATATATATATATATATAATAAATTTCGAAGTTCAAAACCGTTGAATGATCAATTCAACATGAAATCCCTAAGAGAGATTTCACATCTCATCGGCAACTATCAATACTCAAATAAATAAAAAATTAAGATTTTACCGGCGGAAGTTAAAAAATTTACGTCATAAAAAACTAGATAGCAATCAATGTCTATTTTTAGATTTTGGACAACATTACTTTTAGATTGAGTTGTAAGTGAAAAATTTAAAAATTTGGCTTTGTCTAGCTTTATCTTCCTGCTTTTCCTTTTGGATTAAAGTTTATATATATAATCTTCTCTTTGGTACCCTGCTTGTCCTCGTTTTGTTCAAGGTTCTGATGGTTTTGCATTCGAAAAAGGTATTCTGTTAGTTAAATGATGTAAAACCAATAAGACCGCTGTGTATATGTTTATGGCAAAAAGACAATGAGTAATGATTGAAAAAGCAGTAAATGTTGAAGATCCAGCAATTTTCTTGTGCCGCGGTCACTGCGCAATTAGCCACCGCGATATTTACAATGGGAAAAAAATCTTTATCATCTATTTCATATGATACAACATTTTTTTTTATTTTTGCTTTTTAAGTGAAGCCGAACTTTGACAAATTCTTACTTTACTAAAGAGAAGGATTTCCATTTCAAACTTGTGACTAATATTTAAAAAAATACCAGAGTTGGATATTTTTGTGAGAATCTCTTTCACCTACGCAAATTTTAAACTCACTCAATCTATAGAAAGCGCTCAAAGAGGTGACACAGGAAGTGCGATTACGGTAGCGAACGAGAGACGTTCGAATGAATGGTTCGGCACTGTTGGAGAACCGAGTTCCAAATCCAATTGGATTCGTTACATTCACTTTCGCGCAACCCCAGCTATGGATTAATTAGTAAGACGTGTACCACTAAATTATTGTCTCAAAGAAATAAAAACATCTTGTCATCTAAATGTTTCTGGCTTTAAATTACCTGCTAAGATTTAGGAAACCAATCAATCAATTATGTTATTTCGATGCTGCGGACTACCTGGCCTCATTTCAGAATAACGTAATATTAGATATAAAGGAAACAGACACCAATATGTTTCAACTTTAAATCATCCACAAAATGTAGATAAATAGTAAAAAGAAAATTAGTCGATCAACGTAAAGGTATAAAACAAATTTACGGAAAGTTTCGGAGATTTACGAAATAGATTAACAAGCGACATTTTTAATTTATTTGTTTGAACATTATTTTTAATAAATACTCGTATTTAAGTAGATACTCAATTTTTAATTAAACAATATATATATAATATATAATATTCACTTACAGAAAATAATTCGTCTTTATGCAAGAGGTAAACTTTTTTTTTTTTTTTTAATCATATCACCCCGAGCAAGGCGGTAACGCCACTGACGCGCAGGGGGCTACGTAAGGGTAAAAAGAATGGAAAAGAGAAAGCCGGAAACCACATCCTAAACAGGGAACAAGGGATGAGCCTCTTCACCTGTTCAATAGAAGTGGGTGGAGTGTGAACCGGGCGATAGTTTAGTCTATCTACTCCAATTGAAAAAAAAATAAAAAATAAGGAAAAGAGTGAAAAGATTGGAAAAGATTAAACCGGAAACCGCATCCTAAACAGGAAACAAGGGATGAGCCTCTTCACCTGTTCAATAGATGTGGGTGGAGTGTGAACCGGGATTTTCTCTAGTGTTACTCATGTTTTGTATTGTAAAATTCTTTATTTTCTGCGAGTGAACATTGAACTACCAGTTTTTTTTCCAGATCTAATTCCTACTGTTACGGCCTGAATATTTTTGTTAGGAAAATATGTTATTCGGCAGGATTCAAACCTGCGACCTCTAACAACTCAGCGGAAGCCATCACTTGATCTGACGCATTTTAAACCACTCGACCATGAATGATTTCACAATAGACGAAACCGAATTAAACCTTATAAGCTTTTCACTTTCTCGTAATATTAATCTCTCCTCTGAAAATGCGTATCTTAATGTAAAAAAAAAGTGTAAACGAACACTGTTACGGAAAGTTCTGGAGATTTACGAAATGGATTAACAACTGACATTTATTTGTTTGACTTAAAAATAATGTTCAAATAAATGAAAGTATAAAACAATTACTGAAAGTATTTGGTAACAAATAAAAACAAAAATATTTTTTTCCTAAAATGACTCTTAAAAGTATTTCCGGATTCTTATATGAGAAGTTGAGATATATAGTAGGCTAACGCTGAGTGAAAGACCACAAACTACCATAATTTGTAGTTATCCTGACTCCATAGGGCTGTACTATCAAATGTAAGTTAAATAGGGGTGTTTTTTTTTTATGCAGATTTAAGCTAAGCTCATATTTATTAAAATACTATGTTTTGCAAGGTTAGATATGCAGGTAGTGTAATGGATAATGATTCGGCTCTATTAATTGGAGAACGGAGTTCCAATTCCAATTAGGTTCGTTATATTCATGCGCAAATATCTTTGGGAAAGGTATGCATTCATCTCTTCTCTCGTACCTCAAATATGGATTAATTACTAAGACGTTTATCACTAAATTATTGTCTCAAAGAAATAAAAACATTTTGCAATCTAAAAGTTTCTGGCTTTAAATAACCTGAAAGAAAATCAATAATGTTATCTCGATGCTGCAGACTACCTGGCCTCATTTCATAATAACGTATAAGGACTTGATAGAGATGCTCGACATTTTCGGAAAAGACGTTAGGATAATCAAGAATCTCTATTGGCAACAAACCGCTTGTATACGGATAGGATGTGAACTCAGCATGTATGCAAAATTTGAAAGGGGCGTAAGACAAGGATGTGTTTTCTCACCGGATCTTTTCAACCTGTACAGCGAAGCAATTATGAGAGAAATAAAAGCCTTGCTGGGATTCGACATTAGCGGCCACAATCTCGACAATATAAGATACGCGGATGACACGATGCTGATAGCAGACACGGAAAGGAAAATGCAGGGCCTTCTACAGAAGTTAGCAAAATAAAGTGAAAAGAAAGGACTGAACATAAACCTCAAGAAAACTGAATGTATGGCCATCAACAAAAAGAGGAGACCAACATACCAATTGCAAATTGGAGAATTCAAAATCAAACAAGAAAAAAATTCAAATACCTGGGAAGTGTTTTGACAGAGGATAGAAAGTGCAACATGGAGATCCAATGACGCATTGGCATGACCAAAGACGCATTTCAGAAGCTAACCAGAGACAGGAAAATCTCATTAGAAACAAAGAAAAGAGTGATGGATTGCTATGTGATATCTGTCCTTCTGTATGGAAGTGACTGCTGGACGATCTCATCAAAGATGAAGGATAGGCTTAAGGTAGTAGAAATGTGATTTTACAGAAGGATACTGAGGATACCATGTACAGAGCACGTGTGCGACGAGGAGGTGTTGGAAAGGATGAAAACGAGAAGAAAACTGACAATAAATATCAGGAAGAGACAAATGAGGTTCCTGGGACACCTAATGAGGAAAGGAGGCATGGAGAACTTGATACTCACAGGTCGTATAAATGGAAGAAGAGACAGGGGAAACCATCGCGAGACGTACTTGTTAGGCCTGAGCAAACGGCTGTCGGAGTGGGGCTTAGAGATACCAAGAGAAAAATATTGAGCGACAAGAGACAGAGCCAAGTGGAAGTCCATGATCCCCTACGTCCTGAAGGGACACGGCACATGAAGAAGAAGAATGTATGCCCAGATGCCGCGCGAGTATCCGGCAGTTTGCCCAGATGTCCGGCGTGTTAATGTTTACCCAGATGCCGTAGAAGTATCTAGCGGTCTAAGTATTTGGTAGGCTAATATCCACTAACACTGAACGTTATGGTGTTTTTCTTATTGAGAATCACTAATTTAGATAATGAAGGCATGTTCTAATATCTCCCTGGAATTTATTATTATCCATTTATTGCAGGGGGTCCGGTTTGTTACAAGGCGATATGTTTGCAACGTTAAAATAAAATAAAAAAAGTTAAAATGAAATAAAATTTAATTTTTACAATGTTTATTGGGAATAATTGTCACCTAAACAAAAAAATCTCATTTTTTTTAACATTCTCTCTCAATTGTCGTCAGATTAAGCTTGTTTAATGTGCCATTAGCAATTTGTACAATTTCTATATTCTTAGCTAATACAAGTTTTAAAACTTTATAAATAATTCGAATTAAAATTATATAGATGAAAAAAAAAAATGAAAACAATTTTTGTTAAAAATTAATTATTCATCGAATTTTGAATTTTTGATAAAAGCAATTAAAAGCATTTCTAATCAAATAATGTCTTAATTTTATTTCATTTTTTATTTTATGATTCAGAGCAGGTTAAGTGTGGGTCTTGTTTAAAATAATAAAAAATAAATTATATATATATATATATATATATATATATATATATATATATATATATATATAACTGTAAATTTGTCTTTGAACACGTCTCGAAAAACCCACCGAGTATAAACGCGGAGGGGAAAAAATGGGGGGGGGGGGGGAAAGTAAATGAACTAACCACTTGAATATTAGTCAAAGTACTAGTCGAAAGAAAAAAAAAACCCGAGACAAGTAACTTAACACGTAAAGCGCTCAATACACAAGTAGAGCAAACAATATATATATATATATATATATATATATATTAGAAAAGAATTTTGATTAATTACAATGAGTAATACATATTTCACCGCATGATGATGTTATTATTGCGGCTAGTCTGATAATAACATCATGATGCGGTGAAATATATATTAGCCATAGTAATAAATCAAAAATCTTTTCTAAGTTATATTACTCTGTTAAATTAAATAAATGAATTTCACAAAATTAAAAAATTACATATATATATTTACCAACATTTTTTGAAAAAGAAACAGTTCCAAAATATTTTAATTCATGTCTAAATAGCTTTCATTAAATTCGACAATTATTTGATTTTTCGCAAGAATGTCCAAAACATGTTTTGTCACCGCAAAGAAGATGCTATCATTTCCTATTTTTTTAAGCAAAAAAAAAAAAAAATAACCAAAATTTTGAAGGATCAAAAAATATAATTTAATAATGAAATAATCATTTGGTCTTTACTTTTAATAAAAACATAGATTCTGATGATAAATCTTTGTTTTTCTTTTTTAGGTTTGGTGCATTGTTTCATCAGGTATCCTCGTTTTTTTATCGGATCTTTGGACCGATACACACACACACACACACACACACACACACACATATATATAATGCGTGCGTATAGAATTAATGTGAAGTTTGACATTTAGCTGAACAGTGTTATTTGGAAAATTAGTAAATTTAATGTTAAATTAATCTGATTTACACAAGTATTACTTATTTATAGCATGAAATTTAGAAGAAAGCTATTTCTTAAACAGAGAGTTCAACCTTCTGATCTTTTCTCCGTATGTGTTGACAGAGTTGACAGATGCGAGATAAGATAAGTGCATGGCGACCACAAGTGACATAAATGTATAAACTTTTTTCCTGTAAGGGGAAGAAACCCTGAAACTCATGACCTTTTAATTTACACATAGAAATTACTCTACAAAACAAATAAATAAATAAAATACACAAAATAAAAAAATTAAAAATTATTTAAAATATAAGAAGAAGGCACGATGATTTGTATTAAACTTTGTAATTTTCGATTAGTAAGTATAATATTTCTTTGTTTATAATCATATCGCCCCAAGCAAGGCATTTTACTGCCACTGTTTTGTAGGGAGTTACATAATAGGAAAGTTATGAGAAAAAGTGACAGGTTATAGGGGGTGTCAGGAAGTGGATAAAACAAGGATGAGAATACTGATGAAAGTGGAATGGACGGAGAAAAGAGCATGAGAGAGAGGATGCAGGTTAGTGAGATAGGAGATGACTATTTAAATTCTTGGAGATTGTAGCTGTCGGGAAAGCAAGTAAACGGAAGGGAATTCCACAGGCAGGAAGTGCGAGAAAAGAAGCTAATAGAGTAGAATTTGCGCTTAAAAATATTTTTAAAACTATAAATTATTATAATAAAAAAATGAAAACAATTATTTTAAAATTTCATTATTAATCGAATTTTTTTTTTCTTCAGACTATAATGTCCTTAATCTGTATTATTTATCAAAGCAATTAAAAGCTTATCAAATGAAATAATGTCAGAGTTATATTGCATTTTTTTATTGAGATCAGATTTTCGAAAATAAAGACAAAAAAATAACAGATGATTTACATTCCTCAGTGAGTCCTGCGTTTAACTAATAAACCCAATTTTTACAACAAAATTTAATTTCTTAAAATTTCATGAATTTACGTGGAGTAGGCTAACAGATGTGAAAAAAAAATTACCAAGATTTTAAAAATTATTTACTAATCGAAAATTGCAAAGTTTAATACAAATCGTCTTATTTTTTAAATAATTTTTAATTTTTTTGTGTATTTTATTTATTTATTTTCTAAAATAATTTTATTCATTTTTGAATAAGTCCTGAAAATTACATTAAAATCCGATTATTATTTGATTTTTGCTAGAATTTCTAAATTAATGTGTTTGTTACAAGAAAAACAAAACAAAACAAAAAAAAAACGAAAAAAACTGAGTTACGTTTTCCTTTGAAAACACTCGTAACGATTTGGTTACTCCGCAACTAAACTCAAAAAAAAAGAGTTTTACCAAAATTTCGAACGTGTTAGAAAGGATTAAAAAATTTAAAAAATAATTAGAAATTACTTTGATCTTTCCTTATGATAATAAACATTTTAATGGAAAAAGTTCGTTTTCATTAAGTTTTGGGCTTTTTTTATTCATATTATGCTGTGTTTTCAGTGATTTATTAGAGGTACCTTATTGTAGGTACCTTCATGCAATTGACGTAAAAACAGCATAACATGATGTTAAAAGGGCTCAAACTTAATAAAAACAAAACTTTATCATCAAAATGTTTATGCTATTATTGAGAGGAAAAATCAAATTTTGTTATCATTATTTAAAAAAAAATTAATCCTTTCTAACACATTCGAAATATCAGTTAAAATTTCTTTTTTTTGTGTTCCGTCATCGATTCACACTATGTTTACGCAATGTGACTATTAAGCAAAACGTTATCTTATGCAAATCGTTTTTTGGCGTTGAAAAATATTAATTTGAAAATACTTGCAAAAATCAACTAATTATCTGATTTTAATGAAACTTTCAGGACTTATTTACAAATGAATGAAATTACTTATGCAACTTTTTTTTTTAGAAAATATTGGTAATATATATATATATTTTACATTTGTTACCCCACCACTCCAACTGACTGCATAAAACTTCTTGAAATACATGATCTATACATTTTTATTTTTTTATTAGTTAATGTGATAGGTACTGATCTGGCGACTCGTCTGCAGCCACTTTCCCATCGTCGAAATGTGGCTTCCCTCTGTCTCTTCTACAAATACTTTCATGGCTTCTGCTCGGATGAGCTTAAGTCACTGATGCCTCCTCAACAAGTGTTTACCCGTGCAACCAGACTGGCAACTGGCTCCCACCCATTCACAGTCAGGTTAGCCAAACGCAGACGACAATTCTACTCCTGCAGCTTCCTCTCTCGCACTTCCCGCCTGTGGAACTCACTCCCGTATTCTTGCTTTCCTGACGGCTACAACCTCCAGAAATTTAAAAGCAAAGTTAATACTCATCTACTAACCACTGGCCACTAGCTCTCTCCCCTCCCCACGTATAACCTTCCCTTTCTCTCCACCTATGTATCTGTCATCGCACCTGCATTCTCAGCTTTCTATTGTTCCTTTCTAACTAGCCTGTACTCCTCACTCTTTTCTAATTAATCTTTTTACATTTATGTAACCCCCTGCACATCAGTGGCGTTTCTGCCTTGCTCGGGGTGAAATGATTAAAAAAAAAAAAAAAAAAATGCAGGACTCATTGAGGAATGTAAATCATGTATTATTGTTTTTTGAATTACCGGACCATTCTTTTTAAAATCTGCTCCAAATAGTAAAATGAAAAATGCATTAAAACTATGCTGTTTTTAATGTAGATAAAGTTTTAATTGATTTTATAAATAATATAATTTTAGGATATCATATTTAGAAGAACAAAAGTTTCGATAAATAACGAATATTTATAAGAATTGTTTTCATTTCTGTTTTTGGTAATTAAAGTTTCAAAATCTTTTTCAATTATTCAAGTTACTCAGTGTCTTCGGTTATTAATTCATTAAAAATAAACTTTATTTACAAATCGAAAATTCATAAACTTAATACAAATTATTTAAAATTAAGATTTTTAAAATAATTTCTAATTCTTTTTATGATGTTAAACTGCACATTTTCTTTTACTATGGAAACTTATAAGAGACTTACCATTAAAATGTCACATGTTTTAAGGGTTGTTCCCCTTACGAAATGTTAAACTGGGTTACGTCAATTTTTGTCACCATACTTCCAAATCGATTGACAGGTGCTGTCATCGTCTACTTGAAAGGTCAACGAGTCAGACCTTTGGAATTAAGAAATACTTTTTTTTCTAAATGTCATGCCATAAACAAGTAACATTTGTTTCAAATCAGATTAATTTAACTTTATATTTGATAATTTTCCAAAAATAATGAGTGCGAAATGTATATATTATTTTTGCAAGATTTTTAAAACCGAGAATTAACTTTTGTTTACAAATGTGTCGATCGCTCAAAAAATGGCCGAAAAATTTAAAATTAAAGAAAAAATTCAAAATGTTAGATTCCAATGAATATAATTTCTGTTTGAAATACACCCGAGTATTCTGCTTAGTGGAAATAGTAAATTTAATCTGTTAGCTTTCAATTAAGCTAAAATTAACGTTTCAAGAAAAAGATTATTATTTTTAAAAATTCAAATTAAAACTTAGGTATCGAAAATGGAGTGGCGGAACCTAATATATTGTATGTGGGAATGGAAGCGGTGCTGAGGCGATGATGCTTGGGGCGGTTTTGCCAGTAGGACTCTCACTATATTTATCAATGGCTGCCATGTTAGTGATGACGCCTCTTGTTTCTTAATAACAATAATTGTCGGCCGCCGGAAATTACTTGCTAGAAGTGATGGTGGTGGTGGAGGATCAAGTCGACTCTGAAAGCGAGTCAAAAGTTGTCGCCAAGAAATAACGTTGTTTTGATGTGTTTCTTCTCTTCAAGAATTTTCATGAATTGTGATTAACACCAGCCATCTTCGACTCCAATTTGAAATAGAGGCTGGTGAGCTCTCCATCAGCGAAGATACAAAAAGACCTACGATGAACGGATGCACTTGTAACCAGTGTTGTACAAACGGTTTGTTCGTTGCTGAGTAGCAAGGAAAGAACATGGAACTGGGAGAATTGGTAAGATCCAGAGAGAGGGAGAAGAAAAAGGGAAGAAGACAAAAAAAAGAATGGGTTGGAGAAAGAAAAAAGAGAGAAGGGCAGGAAGACCGAGAGAGAGAGACAGTAGAGGAAAGAGAAAATAAGGTATATATATATATATATATATATATTCTAAACATATACTGTTAAATATAAGAGACAATGAATGTCTATTATGTTTAATCATGAGCCGTTCTAAACGTCGTATTTTGGCTTTAATTTCAGTTGAAAATAAAGATAAAAATTCTCCAACATTTGGATAATTTTTTATTAATTTGGTTCTAAACTTTCGGCTCACATCTTCAGAGAGGTTATTAAGAGGGTAATACAATAACATCCACCATCAGCGACGGTTTTATTTTGTGTCTTAATAAGCTCTCTGAAGATGGCTCATGTGAGCCGAAAGCTTAGAACCAAATTAATAAAAAATTATCCAAATGTTGGAGAATTTTGATCTTTATTTTCACCTGAAATTAAAGCCAAAATACGATGGTTAGAACGGCTCATGATTAAACATAATAGACATTCATTGTCTCTTATAATTAACAGTATATGTTTAGAAAATTAATTGCTGCCTCGATACACTAGATATATAGAGGAAAGAGAAAATAAGGCAAATAGAGAAAGCGTAAAGAGAGAGAGAGAGAGAGAGAGAGAGAGAGAGAGAGAGAGAGAGAGAGAAATTAGGAATAATAAGAACAATAGAGAGGAAAGAGAATGGGAATAGAGAGAGAAACAAAAGGCGGAGGAAGTGAGAAATAATCAGAAAAACCGAGAAAGAGAGCGACAGAATAAGAGTGAGATTGGCAAGAAGAGAATATGATGGGGAAAAAATGAAAGAATTAGAGGATATATATATATATATATATTTAGAGAGAGAGAGAGAGAGAAATGTGTAGTGTGTAAGGCGATAGAGAAAATGAAAGGATAAAGAAAAGAGCCAAGAGTTTGGGAAGAGAGAAAGAAGAGAGAATAAGATTGTTATGTTTCGCATGTCTTTGTGCGTAGTGGTAGTCGTAGCACAGCTCGCCGTGTTCTTTCTGACGACAGGGTTTTCTCTTCCTTACTTCTCAAGTTATTCTCTATACTTGTCTATTAATTTGCTTATGACACTACAATTTCAAAGACAAAACTTGAGTTGAGATTTAGACTTTAAATTTATTACAAGTTTTTTCATGCTTATATCTAAAACCTCGCTTCCGTTTTATTCTGCATGATCACGCTACTTGTCGAGATTTTTTATCAATTCACCCCAAGCAAGGCAACAATGTCACTAAGCTGCTGGTGGGCGGGGTGCTACCAAACGGTAGACAAGTCCATCTTAAGCCTTTAAGGGTGTTTATTGTGGCGATGTCCATGAATTTCTCATGAATTTCTGTTTGATTGTATTCTGCCTTGCAATCCATTTTTGCTAACTCTTGGCTCGCAGTTTTGATATTTGGCAACAGAAAAGAGTCTGAACATATCTGGTGGTTTATCCCTATTTTAATCCTTACATATCCTTAAATCTCTGTCAGGTTTCTTTATCACTACTAGCGGTGCTTGTCTTATTTCTAAAAACTTAGTTCTTCCAATATTTTTTTTATGTTCTTTTTTTATAATTTTCACAATTTCTTGAAATGTCACTTCTGATTCACTTAGGTAACACATTGAAATTTTCTTCACAGCTTCACACCCAACTGTAGCAAGAAATAAATCAGTTATTCCTTTTTTTTCTCTTCCGTTGGTCTTTGTGTCTCTTAATTTGTTTATTCTTGTAAATGCACCAAAAGTTCCTATACACGTATCTGTGTTTGAGTCAATCAGTGAATTTAAGGATCCTATCGACAATGCCGTTATGTTTTGCATTTCTTTGTGTGTAGTAGTAGTTGTAGCACAGCTCTCCATGCCCTTTATGACAACAGGGTCTTTTTTCTCACCATATTTCTCCAGATATTTTCTATTTATACTTGTCTACTCATTTGCATTCGATATTACAAAAATATTTTTAAAAATAACCATTAAACGATTCTTCCGAAAGCAACCACATACTCGTAAAAGAAATTACAGGGTCGGATGGATGAACTGTTGTCTAAATGATGCAAAAATGAAAATAACATTAACATCTCCTTTTAACAGATATATTATTGGAGTAGATAGACTAAACTATCGCCCGGTTCACACTCCACCCACGTCTATTGAACGGGTGAAGAGGCTCATCCCTTGTTTCCTGTTTAGGATGTGGTTTCCGGCTTTCTCTTTTCCAATCTTTTCACTCTTACGTAGCCCCCTGCACATCAGTGGCGTTACCGCCTTGCTCGGGGTGATATGATTAAAAAAAATTTACCAAAAATTACATAAAAAATATATTTTTTTATAATTTTCATAATTTCTTGAAATGTCACTTCTAATGCGCTTGGGTAACACATTATCGAAATTTTCTTCACACCCAACTGTAGCAAGAAATACATCAGTTATCCCCTTTTCTCCTCTGTTGTTTTTTTTGTTTTGTTTCTTAATTTGTTTGTAATCGTAGTAGTAGTCGTAGCACAGCACTCTGTGTCCTTTGTGACAACAGAGTTTTTTTCCTCCCCATACTTCTCCGGGTATTCTCTATTTATACTTGCCTACTAATTTGCATACGATACTACAAAAACAAAGAGAGAAACGACGGAATTCGAATAGTTTAGGAGGATTGCGAAAGGAGGAGGAGGAGGGGGAAGATAGTGGTTGGGGTAGGGAGAAAGAATAAGATATAGAAAATAAAAGATTACATTGGGACAAAAGTGAGCAGCGTTTTTCTATAGGTTTGCGTTGGACATTTTGGGACATATTTATATACTGTGCTGACACCCATGAGCCAACCCATTTTATAGTTCACCAATAGAAGGCTTAACCAATCAGGAAGCTCAAAATATCCAATGCGACGTATATAAAAAGCGGCCATATTTTTCCGAGTATCGGAGCTCAAATCCGATTCTGGAGTGTTCTGATTCGAGAGTGATGGTCGTTGACGTTGTTTTATTGAACAGATTACGTGCGGTAAGGATACTCTATATCCATATATTATGATGAACATGGTCAACAGATGCCGAGAGGATACTCTATATCCAAGAACGTTGTCAACATTACCTTCAATCCCTTACTTTGTCACCACCAGGGACTGTTGTTAATATATAATATACATTCGGGATATTGATTCTCTATTATAATCAATACATAAACTGAACCCTGCGCTTTATCCATAAATTATGGCGAATTGTACCAACAGAGGTTATGGGCCCAGCACGCTTCCACTGCGCTTTATCCATAAATTATGGCGAATTTTATCAACCGTTTGAACACCGTATTTCATTTGCGACTTGAGTAAAATTTCTGATGTATATATTTTTCGAAGTGCCACTGTTATTGCTTAGGATATTCAAGCCACTCAAAGAATCAAATTTCCATCAGTATTCGACTCGAAAACCTGGTGATTTCTCGACAACATCACTAGCAAAACATTACATAAAGAGCTGGGAAGAAAGAAGTATCATGACTAATCGTGAATGCGTAATGAGGTTCACGTTGCATTCTCGGAACGCGTGTTTTGTCACTTTTCGAAATTTTTCGTAAATCTAATTTCACCGTTAGACATCTGAGCTAGTACATCTACAACACTTGTATATCGTTATAATGGGGCCTCACATTAGTGAGTGGGGGCGGTGTGCAAGTGAAACCGTTGAGAGGAAGGCCCCGAAACGGTGCACATTCTCTTCTGATGACCCTATTTAAATATAAATTCGAGAGGAACACATTAAAAGAAATTCAATGAAGTCAGATGCCGTAGAGAGGCTCGGTGGAAATGTCGTTGGCATGAGGAGCATTACACATTCAGCTCGCTTCAGGTGAGTTTCAATTTCTTTCCAGTAATTTCCTTCTTCTTTTTTGAAGGTTGACATATCAGTGTGTCGTTTTTAAATGAGTCGTGCGTGGATTGTGTGAAATATCAAATGGGTGGACCTGAAGCAGACTACCACGACGTTTAATTTCGTTGTTTTTCTTTTTTTTTTTTTTACTTTGTTTAGTGCAGTCCTATCGATTGTTACTTAAACTTTCCGATTATCAAAAAAAAAAAAGTTTGAAGTTACAATACTTAAACAAATTTGTGGTCAGTTTCTCATACAACGTTAAAGTAAATCGATCCTCCATTTTTAACCCACTATAAGGTTGTATGAGAAACTGGTCCCCGCCTTAAAATTATTTAAATATTTAAATTTTTGCAAAGTTTTTTTCGTCATTCGTAAAGTTCAAGGTGATAAAGATAATATTGCATTGAAAAAAAGTCCAAAAAATTGATAATGAACAAATTTACAGGTGGCGGTAATGTCGTATCGGCGACTGGTTTCAAAATGGAGACTCGATTTACTATAACGTTGTATGAGAAACTGATCCCCTCCCCCAGAAAATATTTACGTATTAAAACTTTTGAAAACTTTTTTTTTGCTAATCGTAAAGCTAAGTGGGTAATCGATAAGACTGCTCTGAAAAAAAAAATTGAAAAACAACGAAATTAAACGTAGTGGTAGTCTGCTTCAGGTCCGCCGTCAAATGCTTTTGTTAAAAGCCAAAATAGAAAAAAATGAACTGCATTTAAGTCATTTGATTCGTTTTTTTTATTTTGGAAAAGAAATGACTTATATAAACACAAGAAAAATATATTTATGAACATAATTTAGATTTAAAATGTACTTCTAATTAAATGAGAATTAATTTACTAAGGCGGATATGTATACTAAGTTTTTTATATAATCATTCCCCCCCCCCCCCAAGCAAGGCAGAAATGGCACTAGTGTGTAGAGGATTACAGGGAGAGAATAAAAATGATACAAAGGAATGTTGGGGTAAAGATAAAAGATGGATGGGAATCAAATAGATAAAAGATGGCAGTTGACGTTGTATTTAAACTTTTGGAGATTAACATGTAAATATTTTCATTAATTTATTTTTAAGCAATTTTTGGTAAATGTTCTTTCCTTTAGTTTTTAAATGAAAATTATTACAGTATCAATCAATATCCCGAAGAATTCATACCGCATTTTAGGAGTCTTTTTTGTAAACAGTCTAATTAATTTTAAGCATTCTATTGTAAATATTTTGTTAAGTGTAGTTAAGGAAAATAAGAATAAAGAAAAGATATAAAAAAAAAATCAAATAATAAATATAATAAAGGGGAGGAAGAGAAAGAAAAATAAGCAGTTAGACGAGCCAATATGATAAATTGTTTTATTAATATATATATATATAATGGTTTGTTTTCTTCTCTTCTTCCAAAAAATACCCTATCTTGACCGTATATAGGAAGTTCAGTACAACCGAGTATATCCGATCTATATTGAATAGCCCAAGGGAAATCTTGATTGGTTGCCGTTTTCTGGGGGAACTTATATCCTGCACGTCCTAAAGCTAGCAGCAAATTTTTAGTCTAGGTGCGGGCCGACTGAGAATCATATTTGCACACTACCGGTAGTGTGCAAAAGTGTTAGGACAGGGGTGATTTTAAACTTTATTTTGATGCGTCATAAAATATAAAATAGTTCTTTGCCCAATACTTTTGCACAGTATTGTACACAGGAAGCGAGATAAAATTCTACTGAAAAGGATGTGAAAATTCACATTCCAAAAGCCTGGACCGCCTTGAATAAAATGGATGTAATTTGGAAATTTGATCTACTAGGCAGCTTCAAGGAGGGATTCTTTTGAGTCAATGTTGAGGCGTTGTTAATGTACGGTGACACTGCTTGAACATTAACTAAAACCCTAAAGTTTCATCTGGATGGAACCTAAACTCGGATATTGAGTTCTATACTTAAAATCTCTTGGAGACATCCAACTAAAGCATAGACAGATCCCTGATATTTCTACACTCTTATGCAAACGTATGCACTTTGCAACACACTAGTGTTGGGAAAAAACAAGAACCCGCGAATGATCTACTGCTCTGAACACCAAGCCATGGCACAAGACATTTTAATGGCTCAGCGACCACCTATGTTTATCTGCTGTATTCTGACACAGAACGACACACTAATGATCTTCCAACCTTGATGCAGGACCGTAATGGTTGGCGTGTTAGACTCATGAATATCCGAGCTTCTTCTTCTATGTGCCCTGTCCCTTCGGGACGTAGGCGATCATGGCTTTCCACGTATCCCTATCCCTGGTGGCTCTTAGCACGCCTTTTCTTGTTTCAGTATGCAACCCTCGTTCCATCATCAACCTGATTAGGTCCTTCAAATACGTTATCCGCTGATTTCCCCTGTCGCTTTTCCCCTCTATCTGGCCTGTTAGTATCAGGTTCTCCAAGCCCTTTTCCTCATTGCATGTTCCAGGAACTTCAGCTGGCTCTTCCTAATGCTCAGTATTAATTTCCTTTTCGTTTCCATCCTTTCCAAAACCTCGTCATTGCTCACATGCTCGACCCATGATATTCGCATCATCCTTCTGTAGGACCCATGATATTCGCATCATCCTTCTGTAGGACCAATATCCGAGCTAACTTGACCGATTAAATAATAAATAAATCATTGTAAACCATTTTCCTTTTCTTTTATTTTAATTTCAGATGCTTTGAATTGGAAATATTTAAACTCTAAATCTACAATCTTTAACAATCATTATAGACAAAAAAAAAGGATCTTAAATTAAACAAAAAAGAAATGTGAGTAAAAAGTTAGTAATATAACAATTATAATGATACACTCTTATGGAAATATATACATAAAATAGACTTTTATAGAAAAATATACATTTTTAAGGAAAAATGTGATCACAATAACGATTTGAAGAAAAAATTGTTACCATTACACATTTTTGAAAAAAAATATTCTCAGCAAAACATTTTTGGATATAAAACTAGAAGGCATTTTCAGTTTTCTAAAATAAAAAAGACTAAAAAAATTTTAATCAAAATCTAACTAAATCAACCTTTTCACTATAATCGAACATTAGAAAAAATACCTTAAAACCCCACCTTTTTGGCATTAAATAACCCATAGAGGTGTTGATATGCTGTTAAACAAAACTCAAACAAACAAAAAAAAATAAGCAATCAGGTGAATCAATAAGATCTTTTACATTCTTAGGAAGCGATATAAATTCTGGTGAAAAGGATGTGAAAATTCGCATTCCAAAAGCCTTGTGAGGAAAATTGGGTAGATAGCTTCCTTTGAGGAGTCGTCGATGGTTGTGTTTGCACGAAATCACAAGTCATCGTGACCGAGGCTTTCAGCACCCTGGCCTTGTTCAGATTGTTGTTCATGTTAGATAACGCTCTCTCTCCAAGAAACTGTAACTAAGGTCCGCTCAGCATGGTTGCAGCATAAGCCATAGGTGGGCTCTTTGGATTTGAACAGACAAAAATGTGCCTGAGCAGGGGTCGGTAATGGGGCTTGGTTAGCGACTCTAGTAGACAGGTATACTCGAATACGAGTGGCCAGCCATTATATATATCTTGTAAAGATTAACGAAATGGTTATTAACAACCGACAATTTGAAATTATTTGTTTGAACATTATTTTTGATCGATACTCGTATTTAAGTAGATATTCTGTTTATAATCAAACAGTATTATATATTTATTTCTACCGGCCTGATTATTTTACGATACATTTTGTTAGAAAAATTTGTTCGAACCTACGACCCCTATCCACATAGGGGGGAAACCACCAATTGATCTGGCGCCTCTTAGACCTCTCGACCACGAATGACCAACAGTCTAAACGAAGTCAAATCAAGCCTATATAACCCAATTTTTGATTCACCGTAAATAACTATATCATTCGTTTGAATTGTTGGTCATTCGTGGTCGAGAGGTCTAAGACGCGCCAGATCAATTGATGGTTTCCCCTATAAGGATAGGGGTTGCACGTTCGAATCCTTCCGAATGACACACATTTTCCTAACAAGCTTTATCGTAAAATAATCAGGCCGGTAGAAATAAATATATATACTGTTTGATTATAAACAGAATATCTACGTAAATAAGGGTAGCAATCAAAAATAATGTTCAAACAAATAGTTTCTTATATACATTGTGTGTATTTAGGTACCATTTTTCATTGAGGCATAGTTTCATTAAATAATAAAGACAAGTTTTGACTATTTATTTTATGTAAATTTGTTTCATATTTCCTGAATGGCATTATCATTAAATGAAGACAAAAAATCCCAATACATAAGCTATTTTCAAAGATGTCAGTTACATTATAATATAACAATTCACGGACCAACAATATATATATATATATATATATATATATATATATATATATATATATATATCTGAAATGAATTGTTTGAACATTATTTTTTATCGATACTCGTATTTAAGTAGATATTCTGTTTTTAATGAAACAGTATTATATATTTATATCTACCGGCCTGATTATTTACGATAAATTTTTATTACGAAAATGTGTGCCATTCGGCAGGATTCGAACCTGCGACTCCTATCAATATAGGGGAAGCTACCATTTGATCCTGCCGAATGGCACATATTTTCGTAATAAAAATTTATCGTAAATAATCAGGCCGGTAGATATAAATATATAATACTGTTTAATTAAAAACAGAATATCTACTTAAATACGAGTATCGATAAAAAAATAATGTTCAAACAATTCATTTCAAATCGTCGGTTGTTTATAACCAAGTTTCGTTAAAATTCGTTGATTTCCGTAATATATATATATATATATATATATATATAGAAAGAAGGAAAGGAAAAGCTTTCAAACATCTTTCATTGAATACTGCCGACAAGTAAAATTTCATTGATTTTTTTTTTGTCTTTTTTTTTTTTTTAGTTTTTCCAGCATCCTAATAATTTTCCGTTTTGTTGGAGACAGGGAATTTAAAATTCTTAGATAGGACACTAGGCAAGGAAGAACTCAACTAAAGAAAAATATTGATCAGATTTATTAGATAAATAAGTAAGGAAATCCACTACTTGACTGTTTTTCTTTTTCTTATTCTTTCACACTGCGTAACCTCCCCATTGTGTCTTAGTGGCTTTATTGCCTTGCTTTTCAACAACGGATAGAAAATGCGACATCTAAATCCGAAGTACGCATTGGACGAGCAAAAATAGCATTCTAAAAGCTAATTAAGGTGCCGAGAAATAAAAAAAGACCATTAGAAAAAAAAAAGAGTGCTGGATTGCTATGTGTTATTTATTTTCATATATGACAGTGAATGCTAGATAATCAACCCATGGGCAACAGAAAAACTAGCTACATTAGAAATGTTTCTTCTTTTATACTAAAAGTTTCATGGACTGAGCCAATAAGCAACGAGGTAGTCGTAAATGGGCACAGAAATAACACTTATACACAAAATCAGGAAAACATAACTGGAATTCTTTAGACACACAATGAGGAAGGACGGCTTGGAAAACTCAACCCTCACAGGGAAAGAATGATAAACAAAGATAGTAGAATACTTCCATAACAAGCATGTGCGAATGGATGGCTGATCCTGGGGGCCTTAGCAAAGGGAGAAAACTGCTGAAGCCACGAAAAATAGAATGTTGAGGAGAGCCACGATCGCCTGTCTTCTGAAGGGACGCAGCACATAGAAGATTTGGATATTTACCCGAGCCCTCCCAACAAAAGGCTGGATATGACACAAGGTCGGGTTTTTAAGCGGAGCATGCCGAACGAGTACGCTCGGGAAAAAATATCCCGCAAATCCTGTATAAGCGGGATCGGGTCTTGTCTACTTTTCTGGGACGAGACCCTGCTCTTCGGCAAAGCTTCATCTGGGTTCCTCTTCAGCCGGGACAAGAAAGCCTGACAAGTCTGAGTTCGTGTGGAATTCGAGCATGGAAGATCTGGAGTATTTAATCTATACAAATAGAAAAAAAAAACAAAACGATTATTTCTGGTCGCCTTGCCTATTGCGAAGTCATGCGATACGCAGTGTGTATCAAACTCACTGCCCTGATAAATAAACTCTAAGGCTCACTTGTCTCATTTCATACGAAGCCAATCTTAGTCACTCTGTCCGTAAATATCAACGTTCAGTGTTAATGTTGTGTGAACGGCAGCCAGTCTTCGTTCCGTGTCCAACAATTTAAACAATAACGGTATCTTTCCACTTGTCGCTCTCAGGGAAAACACATCGAGGTTTTTAATCTAATTAATACGCGTCTTTGTCCTTTGTCTCCTTATCTCCCCCCCTCTCCCAGCTTTTTACTTCAGTTATTACCGTTTCGTTCGACCAATCAATGCAAATCAAAATACGGAACAATCCTAGAATGTAAAGAGTCCCATTTGTAAGCAACATGCTCTTCCCTCGCACCTAACATCTCCTAACATCGCACCTAACATCTCCTAACCGACACTTATGGTCCCGAAAGGTTGAAGCGAGACGAGGATAGTGGGCCAGTCTCTCATATCAAAACAAGTGTTTGAAAATTATTAAAGAGACATCAAATTACTTGTCGATTTGAAGGCACGCTTTACATAGAGCATAAAAAAAACGTTATTTTTTTTTTTTTGATGTCTTATGGGTTTAATGAGTCGTTGTCCATTAAGTCCTGCTCACACCCACCCTATCCATTCAGATCACTGGCCTTGTGACTCAAAACATAGATGATTGGAGACATCAGTAACAAATTTCTCTTACCTCTTAATAATTCGGAGAATTTAATAAAATAACAATTAACTCCAATACCTAACTTTCATCGTCTTCGAAGTTTTCCCCCTGCAACACATGCAGCAAACACACGAAGGATTACTGCTCACAAAGAGAAGCGGCAGAAGTCCGTACTATATTCAGTACATAACAAAACCACAGGACAATATGTATATACTGGACAACTGGTCCAAGTAGCTACTCGGGGTGAAAGAGAATGACAAGACTTTAAAAGGAAATATAAACCTAATCCTAAACAGAAAACAAAGGATAAACCTCTTCTCTTGTCCAAAAAACAATAGACGAGGGTAAACCAGATGATAGGTGAACCTATTTATACCTATTGAGGAAAGGAATAAATAGAAAATAAAATTTTAGGGTTTAGGTGGAGACGTTAGAAATATAAAGATGAAATAGACTTTAGAAGAAACCCGGGACCCCATCCTAAACAGGAAATAAGGGATAAACCCCTCCTACTCAAAAGCCCGGGAACGAATGTAAGCCGGGCCACAAAGTATTAGTGACAGAAAGTTTGTTTTTTGTTTTGTTTTAGTTAGGATTAAAAAACAACAAAAAAACATTGTATCAAATTTGCCAAGAACTTGTGGAAATTAAAACAAAAAAAAAAGGCAAAGGTCCTTATGTAACTTGGAGTATCTTAAAAAAAGCCAAACCTTTCAACAGTAGTGATTTTTTTTTTTTTTTTTTTATCATTTCACCCAAGCAAGGCATTTTACTGCCACTGTTTCGCAGGGGTTTACATAGGGAAAAGTGACGAGAAAGGGGTTAGTTATAGGGAATGTCAAGAGGAGGGTAAAAGACGGATGAGGGTACCGGTGTAATGTGGGTTGGAGTAGATGGAGAAAAGAGCTTGAGAGAAAAGATGCGAGTTAGTGAGATAGGAGATGTCTATTGACTTTACATTTAAATTCCTGGAGATTGTAGCTGTCGGGGAAGCAAGCATATGGAAAAGGAATTCCACAGCCGGAAAGTGCGAGATGTCTGCAGATTGTGCCAAGAAAAAAAGTTAGCCATAGTATCAATTCCAGAACGAGAAAGGTTGCTAAATGAAAGGTCCGAAGTAATATCAGTTAGTTAAGTGCCATACGTGAAACACGCTTGAGCGATCATGTCTCGAAAGAGACATGGCTGACTGGGCAGAAGATTATCCCGCAGGAGGTTGCCATTGCTTTCTGCGGTAGACTGGTAGCCGACCAAGGCTATAGAACCCAATCTGTCCTGTTATTTAACCCATAACTGGAAGGAAGAAACGGATTAATACCTTTCCCAGGGGTATTTGCGCGTAAGTGAACGCAATGAATTCAACTGGAATTCGAATTCGGCTCCCCGATTTCTCGTTCCGAGCCGATATCCACTGGACCACAACGCACATCCCAAATATAAGACAAAACGGATGTCCAGTGCTTTCTGCATTCTGTTGAGGTCGAATAAAAAGCTCAATGAATTACTTAATAATTGTTAGAATCCTACTACTTCTGTTTATATATATATATATATATATATATATATATATATATAAACAACATGCCTATATTTTCACGTGTGTACTAAATGGCCTTTGATGCAGCTATTGACAGGTTTTATTTTTTCCTGGATGTCTAGTCACCCACCTCACCAAACTAAGCCTGATGGGATGAGCATTTTAGTTTATAATCACCTGACATTTCTTTTTTAAAGACCGAAAACAATATTTTCTAACACTTTTCAAAATTTTGGTTAATTTCATTTTTTTCTTGTGTCAGCAAGTGACCATAAATTACTATTTGAAATTTTTGTGTCTTTTTTTTGCGGTAAAAAACACGCACATTTGGAAAATATTGAAAAAAAATTACGTGTAGGGCTCAGTTGAGCCCAAAACCAACAAAACTCCTTGTAACACCAAAGATAAACTGAAGGCAAGGATTATGGAATTGTTCACTAATTTAAACAAGGAAACTGCCCAGAAGAGGCGCCAAAAATTCAAAAGTCGTCTTGAGAAAGTAACTGAAGACAAGTGAGCTTTTATTGAATAAACTTGCTCTTTAGTATTTGAAAATATTTTTGTGTAATTTTGGTAAATATATCTATTAAAATCAGATGTCAATGTTATTACTTTTTCTCTGTAATTTAGACAACAATTTATCAATCGAACCCTGGACATTCATGCATATCTATGATAAGATAAAGAATAAACAGGGAAACTTTATCAATCTGACATGTTTCACTTTTATTAAAGCTTTCTGAGATAAAAATAAAATTCTGTTTTTTTTTTTTTTACTTTTGTGTTGTTTAATTTTCATTGATCAATCATGTTTCATGTGTATTTGACTTTTTAAACTAACGTTATCCAAGGGTTATCCAGTATTCTTAAATATAGAAACTTCAGAGGAAGACTTCCAACAGGCAGAAAAGCAGGAAGCAGATAGACAGTAATTGTAGAGTTTAGAGAGGACAGAGGAGAGTTCAGGGGCACAGTTCTTAAAAACTATAACTGGGATTCCGTCACCTCCGTTCGCTTTATGAGGGTCAAGCTTTGAGATTGTTAGAAACCAGCGAGAGAGTAATGTGGACGTCATTCAGTTGGGCCTCATTTTTAGGTGGGAAGTCGGGTGTAGATATTCCAGACGAATCCAGTCTCGAATTCGTGGAGAATCTGCGAGCACAGCACTCAGCATTGTCCGCTGAAGAGGTGAGGACCTCAGATTCATTGATTAGAGAATCAGTAGTAATGCGTTTACATTATACTTAGAATAGTCTTATTCTATCAATAATGATTGGATGAATTCCTGACAACGAAAAATTTCTCTTTTTCTGATTTTCAATTCACAACATACAGATTATGGTCTGAAAAGAAATTTCAGGTCAAAAACGGTTCGGTTATAAAAAAAAGTCTCCCCTGTGCCAGTAAAAACCAATAACCGGTTGGTACAGAAAGAAGTGATTAATAATACGTGGGTATTGTAGTGGAGTAGAGGCAAAGCCAGTGGGTTGCGACAAGCAAAAGCTGGAATCAGATGAAAATAGTGTGCACATAATTATTGTTTCCCTAGCAGTATAGCCCGGCGTTGCTCGGGTGTAATGAAAGCTTTGAAACTAATCCATGGTCATGGAGCTCAGACTCAGCCTAAAGAATATTATTTGAAATAATAAAATAATTGCTACAATTTACCAATCGCTCCTAGTGTATATATATATATATATATATATATATATATATATATATATATTAGCAGTATATCCGGGCCTTGCTCGGGTGTAATGAAAGCTTTAAAACTAATCCATGGTCCTGGAGCTCAGACTCTTTGGACGTTGGCACGAAAGACTAAAAAGCAATAGTTAAAGCGAAACCGTAGAACGAAAGAAAAATGAATGGATGTAAGTCAAATTTTGATTTCCTGGTATCGATATCAAATAAGTTTTTTTCGTCGTAAACTGAATTTTGAAGGCTAAATAAGTCCTCTGAGTAAATAGTATCATGACTGAGACTAAGAACTACAATTATACCTACTTAGAGCCAAATCCGAAGCAGAAACTAAAATAAAATGGCTGAAAAACTGATTTTGATCAAACCCGACACGCACACAAACATCTTGCCTTTTATATATATAGATGTATATTTTTAAGTTTGTGTGTGTGTGTGTGTGTGTGTGTGTGTGATAGACATGATACTTGTTTTTTCGCAAGTAGATTTAGGAACCTTCTTACGTGGATGTGCGTCGTGATGCAGTGGATATCGACTAGGAACGACAAATCGGGGTGCCGATTTCGAATTCCAGTTGAATTCCTTCCATTCACTTACGCACAAATACCTTTGGGAAAATTATTAATCCTTCTCTTCCCTCCAGTTATGGGTTAAAAAACAGGACAGATTAGGTTCTATAGCCTTGGTCGGCAACGAGTCTACCGCAGAAAGCAATGGCAACCTACTGCGGGATAATCTTCTGCTCAGTCAGTCATGTCTCGAAAGAGACATGATTGCCCAAAGCGTGTATCACGTATGGCACTTAATTGACTGACTTACGTTTATACCGTCGTTTGTGATAAATATACATTAGATTCTTCAAGAATAGATTCAATAAAAGTTGGAGACGTAATATAATGAGTCTGAGATGTGTTTACAGCTGGTAATTTGTTTTGCAGTGGGTATCGGCTCGGAACGAGAAATTGGAGAGCCGAGTTCGAATTCCAGTCTTTAACTTAAATTTGTTGGCTACTTCTTTCTCCTGTCTGTTGTATATGACTTCGCTAGGTGACGTCTTGGACTATTTTCAGTTTTGTTGGGTCGACAAAGCCTGACTTCTATGGCGAAGTGCTTTTAAAGCAGAAAATTCTCTAGTAAAGGGATCTTTGTGTATGCATCCCGAATTACAGGGTCTGTGAATAAAAGCTATCTGACTAGCACAGGTTTTCGCGCGAGCCTGGTGGTGCATCAATTTGAGCTTTTATCGGTTTTTATGCATATAGCTGTACACACTGCTCCTGCCATTCATCTCTTTTTTATCCGATTTCGAAATCGTGCTGAACAATTTTGAAAATTACGTTGTGTACTAACGAAATGAAAGTTCTCTTTAATGGCCATTCTTCTAGATCTAATTTGCATTAATGCAGGCGTCTCCAAGTGTTCTCTTCTTGGATCTCCGTTGTTCTTATGTTTCATAAATGACATTCCTGATGTCATCCGTTCTCAGATCGGTTGCAGGTGATACAGTGCTGATAGCAGATACAGCAAAAAAAAAGAAAAAATGAAAAGAAAAAAGACCACCTACAAGAAGTAGTTAAAGAAAGCAGAAAGAAAGGACTACATATGAACTACAAGAAAACGGAATGCTTGGTAATCAGTAAAAAGAGGAGCCGAAAATGGCAATTACAGGTTGATGATACTAAAATCAGAAATTCAAATACCTGGGAAGAGTTTTAACAGAGGGCGGAAAGTGCGACACTGAGATCCGAAGGCGTATTGGGATGGCCAAGGATGCATTCCAGAAGCTGAGTAGAGTATTAAGAGACAGGAAGATTTCGCTGGAAACAAAGAAGAGAGGACTGGATTATTATGTGATGTTTGTCCTTCAGTATAGCAGCGGATACTGGACAATCTTTTCAAAGATAAAGAAAAGACCTGAAAGTCATCGAAATGTGTTCTACGGAAGGATGCTGAGGATACCATGGACGGAACACGCGAGCAAAGAGGAGGTTTTGGAGAGGATGGACACGAGAAGAAAACTGATATTTAACATCTGGAAAAAGATAGCTGAAATTTTGGGACATGTAATAAGGGTGAAGTGCTTGGAGAAACTGATCCTCACGGGACGGATAGAGGGAGAGAGAGACAAGGGAAAGCAACATATGACATACTTGATAGACTTGAGTAGATGGATTGAGAATCGGGGATTGAGTGGGGTAACAGAAGAAGGATCATTAAAAGCGACATGGGATAGGGAGATGTGGATAGTCATCTCCAATAGTTTCTTTCCTCGCACTTCCCGACTGTGGAATTCTCTTCCAAACGATTGCTTCCCCGACGGCTACAATCTCCAGGAGTTTAAATGTAAGGTCAATAGACACCTCCTAACACACTAACCTACTCCCATTCTATCAAACACTCTTCCCATCTGCCCAACCCTCATCCTCGGTATCCTTACTCATCTGTCACCTTCCTCCTGACATTCCCTATGTCTAACCACTCCTTCTCTTTACCTTCCCCTATGTAGCCCCATGCGCAATAGTGGCAGTGGAATGCCTTGCTTGAGGTGAGATGATTAAAAAAAAACTGTTGTTAAATGGAGCAATGAACGACTTGTTAATTTTAACGCCTCTAAAACAAAACTGCTCTCTTTTAATCGTTTCTGATCATTCCTTTTACCTTCCACCAGTATGGCTGATGTTAACCTAAATTTTTTCGTAAAAATCCATCTTACATATATTTAAAAGTTTACCATTCTTCCATTTCTCGCACTCCCTTTTTGTGGAACTCCCTTCCATTTGCTTGCTTCCCTATTAGTTACAATTTCCAAAAGTTTAAATGCAACGTCAATTGCCATCTTTTATCTACTTGATATTCATCCTTCTCTTATCCTTTCTAAATGTAGAACAATTGTGGGAGTTTTGCCAATAAGAATGGTCAACAACTGACGATCATAAACTTCTTTGCCACATCTATTCTGGTATTCCTGTTATGCATTTAGAGATTATTGATAAACTCCAGCAAAGAATCTGCAATTTTTTTACGACAAATTGGTTTTAAATTTGTTCTTTCGTAAAAAAGTTGTTATGCGATAGAATCTCATCTGAAATTTATCGATTGCACTAACAAAAAAAAAAAGAAAAGAAATTTGAAATGGTGTCGGTACACAAAACCTGTTTTTCAGCCTATTGGATGTGCGTTGTGGTCCAGTGGATATCGACTCGGAACGAGAATCCGGGGAGCCGAGTTCGAATTTCAGTTGAATCCACTGTATTCACTTACGCGCAAATACCCTTGGGAAAGGTATTAATCCATCTCTTCCTTCCAGTTATGGGTTAAATAGCAGGACAGATTGGGTTCTATAGCCTTGGTCGGTAACCAGTCTACCGCAGAAAGCAATGGCAACCTACTGTGGGATAATCTTCTGCCCAGTCAGTCATGTCTCTTTCGAGACATGATCGCCCAAGCGTGTATCGCGTATGGCACTTAACTGACTGAATTTGAAAATGCCCTCACTTTTCCTTGATTATTAACGTTTTTGGTATACAGAAATGCATCATATCTTTTAAAAAAAGAAGAATTTTTTCATTTGCTTTGTGTATGTATGATACTGACCGATAGTAATAGTCCTCAAAGTAACATCGTAGAAACCTCTCAATTTGTATTTAAACCAACAAATATTGGTCGGCTTATTGAAAAATACTATTTTTTCAATAACAATCAAGCTTTAAGTCTTTAAAATAATACGATTGAATATACTAAGATCAACAAGTATTTTCATCAAATCAACGTGGTTGATACTAACTTGGCAGACCGGCTGCAGCCGCTCTCACACCGGCGTGATGTAGCTTCCCTGTGCCTCTTCTACAAGTACTTTCATGGCTTCTGCTCCGATGAGCTTAGATCACTGGTGCCGCCCAAGCACGAATTTACACGAGATACTAGATTAGCAACTAGGTCCCACCCTTTTACAGTTAAACAAATAAGATGTAACCGTAAATTCTACTCCAACAGCTTCTTTTCTCGCGCTTCCCGCCTGTGGAACTCCCTTCCACAAGTCTGCTTTCCCGACAGTTACAATCTCCAGGTGTTTAAAAGTAGGGTCAATAGACACCTCCTATCACACTAACTCCCAACTATTCTCACAACACTCTCATCTACCCAACCCTCATTCTCGGTATCCTCACCCGCCTATCACCCACCCTCTTAAATGTCCTATATTTAACCAGCCTTTCTCCTCTCTACGTAGCCCCCTGCACAGTAGTGGCAGTGACATGCCTTGCTCGGGGTGAAACGCTTATAAAAAAAAAAAAAAAAAAATTTAATAAACTAACAGCATTAATGAAACTTCCGTGAATATAAGAACTATGGTAAAACTTTTCTCGTTCTTGATTGTCTGTTATGTTCGATGTTACTTAAATCTCTTTTGATACCCCAGCAGCAACCAGCCATCATTCGTTTGTCTTAATACTCATATTAGCGTATTACTTATAAAGTACATTACTGATAAAGTTTATCATTTAATTTGAATTTTGACGATAAATTGGAACTTTTATTTTAAAATTTTTTACAGAAAATACATTTTTTCTTATACAAATGGTTTATTTCAGGTTGCTGACATAAATTGCTCAGCCTACCTGAAAATTGATGGCTTTCTGCGACCTTTATTATCTAAATGTTGAATCAGCCAAGATCGTAAATTGATCTTTTTTCCCCAAAATAAGCAATTTCAATTCAGCAAAAACAGTAGCTAACCATGAAAATTTAAGATCATTTTCGGAAACTGTACTATCAAATTAGCTAAAAAACGTATTTTGTTTAGTGGCACCAAAAATCGTGTTGATCAGTGTTAGGTAAATTCTATAATTTGCTTGTTATAGAAAGGGATATCTAGAAATCTTTAAGTAAATAAATACAATGATTAACTATTTGTAGATAAACTTGATTAAATTCTAGGTACATTTATATCTTTATCAACATCCGGTCGCACTGCTTGGGTGCATTTTCGTGACTCTTTGTCGCCATCCAATTCAATTGCTCATCTCATACGACAGGCCAGAGGGATTGTAGTTTGTGCCGTCACAAATCTGATTGATATATCGACCTCTGCTAGATCTTTCTTGTGTAGGCTCTCAAAACGGAACTTAAGTAACCATTTCGTTTTTAGCTCTCCAGCGAATCTGACACCTTGGTGATGTCTGATACTAGAAAAAGATTCTGCCTATATAATCGCTCATTGGTCGGACGGTCCCTCCAAGTGACATTCAGCGTAACGCTTAGCTTGCGAGTGTAGATTCCATCCCATTTTTATTTTTGGTTTTGAGCTAAGTGTCGATGCTGAGCAGCCATACATCAGAACAGAAGTAACAGTTGCTTGGGAAGCGATTCTTTCGACACCTTTATGCCTTCTTTATTATCAACAACAAAAAATAAAAGCTCGAAGTCTTTATCTCTCAAAAAAGAACTCTTCTTGATCAATGACGTCGTGATTGTCGTCTGTTTGACATAAATATTTATCACCCAAAAGATTCAACGGGGTAAGGAAGATCATGCTTGGAATAGGTTGCTTTTCATATTTGTCTGGAAGTCCAAGACCTTCACACGAGATATAACTCATCGACGGCAGTCCAGGCTTTGCCAATGCGTGCGCTTATCTGCGTTGTGGTGCAGTGGATATCGGCTCGGAACGAGAAATCGGGGAGCCGAGTTCGGATTCTAGTTGAATTCTCTGCGTTCACTTACACGCAAATACCCTTGGGAAAGGTATTGATCCGTCTATCCCCTCCAGTTATGGGTTAAATAACAGGACAGACTGGGTTCTACAGCTTTGGTCGGCGACCAGTCTACCACAGAAATTAATGGCAACCTACTGCGTGGTAATCTTCTGCCCAGTCAGTCATGTCTCTTTCAAGACATGATCGCCCAAATCGTGTATCACGTATACCACTTAACTGACTGAGTGAATATAATAGTTGAAATCATGATTAAGACATCTACTGGGCATAAAGTTGGGGATCAGTTTTATATTGGTATGAAGTAATAAACTGATCACCCACTTCCCCGCTCTAGCTATTAGTCAAATAACAGGACAGATTGGGTTCTATAGCCTTGGCTGGCAGAAAGTAATGGCAACCTACTGCGGGATAATCTTCTGCCCAGTCAGTCATGTCTCGAAAGAGACATGATCGCCCAAAGCGTGTATCACGTATGGCACTTGACTGAACTGGGCTTATATTACTTTCGCACCTACAGATTTTACTAGCGAGATGAGTATATTTATTCAAACTCCCCACTAGAGCGATTTAGATTCCAGCATCCCGTTGTGGGACTGAGCGTGTTTACAATCACCACCCAGTCGCTTTTTCATTGACGTGATGTGACTTCCCTAAACATAATTTCATGGCAACTGCTTTGACGATCTTCTTTCCCTAATGTCACGACCACATGTATTTACACATATATATAGATTGTCATCAAGGTCTCACCACTTTACCATCGAAATAGTTAAATGTAGTCGTCTCTTCTACTCAAACAGTTTCTTTTCTCGCACTCCCCATTTGTGGAACTCCTTACCATTTGCTTACTCCCCGAGAACTACAATCTTCAAAAGTTTAAATGCAACGTCAATTGCCATCTTCTATCTACTTGATTCTCATCCTTCTCTTCTTTCTAAATGTGGAACAAGTGTGGGAGTTTTGCCAACAAGAATGTTTAACAACCGACGATCAGAAACTTCTTTAAATCTACAGAAAAAGACTGGTTCACGGCATGGCCTCAAAAGGAGGAGTTACCAAATATTAAATGTAAAGGAGCATTTAATTTTGCACAACTTAATTTTTATTTAATATTTTTCTTTCATCATTTTAGAAATTATTAATTTGTTTAATGAAGGTTTTTTCTAAAGGTATAGATTATTTAATTGAGATTTTTTCATTATCTGTAAAAAAACAAAAACAATTTAAAATTTATTTTAGGAGTTGACTTATTTTTGCGAAGCACTATATATATATATATATATAAAAGAGACGTCATTATAATTTTCCCAACCCGAGGAACCTTTCGGTCAACACACCCCTTACGTTTTAACATTTACTTTTTTTTTTAATCATCTCACCCCAAGCAAGGCATTCCACTGCCACTATTGCGCATGGGGCTACATAGGGGAAGGTAAAGAGAAGGAGTGGATAGACATAGGGAATATCAGGAGGAAGGTGACAGATGAGTAAGGATAGCGAGGATGAGGGTCGGGCAGATGGGAAGAGTGTTTGATAGAATGGGAGCAGTGTGTTAGGAGGTGTGTATTGACCTTACATTTAAACTCCTGGAGATTGTAGCCGTCGGGGAAGCAATCGTTTGGAAGAGAATTCCACAGTCGGGAAGTGCGAGGAAAGAAACTGTTGGAGTAGAAGTTACTGATTAAAGTTTGTTTTTAAACGAATCCCACCTTGCCCCCAGTGTTGTAAGTAACCCTTTGTTTTTGTCCTTTATTAACCATTTGTAATCGCGCCAACGTAAGCCCTTGGAGAAGTGTTGGCCGAAAGGTTCCTCGGGTTGGGAAAATTATAAAATGACGTCTCTTTTATTTAAAGCTATTAATTTATTCTGTGGGTACAAATCTTTATATATATATATATACAAAGATCACCGAAGTTAAACAGCGTCGATTCTGGTCAGTACCTAGATGGGTGACCTTTGGAATAGATGTGCAATAACAAGCGAACTCTTAAATTGTCACATATATTATTCTCTTATCTAGGTACTGACCAGAATCGACGCTGTTTAACTTCGGTGATTATGCGGGAAACAGTTTTTCAACGTGATATAGCCATAACCTCATGAAGCTATAGAGACATGATCGACCAATTCTGCATTACCTATACACTTAACTGACCGACTGACTGCATTTAAAAACTGGGTGTTTTTTTTTAAATAAATGAAGTTTTTTAAATAGACAAAAAACTTAGATTTGAAATTAGATGTTCTTTACTTTATTAAAAAAAAATCATTTCGACCTAAGCAAGTCGGGAATGTCACTAGTACTCAGGGGGTTACAGGGAGAGAAAGTGAAAGAGATGACTGAGAATAGGGAGGATTGAGAAAAAAAAAAGAATGGTATTCAAGAAGATAGAAGATATCGATTGACGTTGCCATGAAATTTTTGAAGATTGTATTTATCAGGTAAATGGGAGGGAGTTCTAAAAGGAGGCAAAATGCGAGAAAAGAAACTGTCAAAAAAGGAACGGTGGTTGCATTTAGCTATGTTAACAGCAAACGGGTGAGACCTAGATGCCAATCTAGTAGCAAGCTTCAATTCGCGTAGTCGGGGCAGTAGAGAAACTAGCTTGTCGGAGCGTTTGCCATGAAAATATTTGTAGAAAAGACAGAGGGAAGACACATCACGAAGGCGAGAAAGTTACTGAAGTCGAGATGCCAGGTCAGGATCGATTTCATTGCAGGTCGTTCCTAGGATTTTATCTAGAACCCCTCGATTGGATAGCAGGAACAACAGACCAGGTATGGCAACGGTATTCAATGTATGGACAAATGGTAGGTTTGTAAATGTGCAAGATGGATTCTGACGAGAATGACTTTCTAGTACGACACAGTGACCCAAATCTCCTTGCAATAGAAGCAGCTATTGATTCGATTCAATCACTCCATTGACAATCAGCGACGTGAGCGACAGGTATTGAATTAGTATTTGATTAGTTTTCACCGGTCACAGTCAGACATGAATGTTTGAGATTTATATATTACATAGAATGCGAATGTGTTTTGTTTGGAAAATTGCTACGTGGGTGAGTTTATTTTCTACCAAATTAAGCACTGAATACTACTACTAAAGAATATTTTCTGTTAATTCATCCCCAAATAAAAACAGTTTATATTTACTAGAATTCATACCAAATCCTCCCAGTGCGGAGCCCTTCCATTGCACTCCGGTTGGATAACTTGTGAACCCCCTAAATGCGGACGACTCGATTGTGCTGTTTGTAAGTGTGTGGTCTGCGTTGCGCTCACACCGATAAACAAGTTAAAAATATTTCTTTTTCTTTTTAAATTATAAAAACATTCTTTGTAATTATTTGGAATATCACCCATACTTACAAAAATTTTGATAACTGATTGATGGGGGTTGTTGCGAGGCAAGTTAAACAAAGTTTGATTTAAAATATACTAGCAACATAGCCTGGCGTTGCTCGGGTGTAATGAAAGCTTTAAAACTAATCCATGGTCCTGGAGCTCAGACTCTTTGGACGTTGGCACGAAATACTAAAAAGCAATAGTTGTTTCCAGTTAAAGCGAAACCGTAGACTGAAAGAAAAATGAATGAATGTAAGTCAAATTTTGAAGTTTAGTGAGAATCGGATAAAAATTGTGGATTTGTATAAAGGACATACAGACAGATAAACAGACACACACACAATCATCTTGCCTTTTATATATATATATATATATATATATTATCGATTTTCTGCACTATTGTAAGAACTGCAACCTTGAAACTTCTGAATATCGTTTCTTATGTCTTTGTCTATGAATGTATCAAGTTTGATTAAAATCGGACCACTCCTTCTATAACGCGATTTTTTTGATGATCGATTTTCAATATTTATCGGGGGTGCCTCGACACAAAACCGAGCTAAAACACTCGCAGACGCTTATAGTATAACTGTGTAAATTTTCAAGAAAATACGTTCAGCCGTTTCGGAGTCTATAGGTAACGGATACACACACACACACACACACACACACACACACACACACACACACAGACAAAGTTCCATTTACAAATAAGTTTAGAAAATTTCAAAATAATGTCAAAACTTTATGAAAAAGCAAAAACTTTGATTTAAAATTTATAATTTTTTGAGGTGACTTAATATTTACGATAAGTAACTTTACATTCTTTGGGGTGTATTAACAGAAAAGATACCAACAAAAATTTGTTTAACATTGTATCACAATTTTCAGCAAATTTTTCTTTTTCAAATCTATTCTAAACCCTGTTTTGATGTCTTATTTCTGACTCACATGTGATTGGATATTGAGTTTTTTTCATTGCTTTTTTCTATTTTTATTTTAATGAATTCTGTCTGTTTTTTTTTATTACAGCGTTGTCATCGGCAGCTTAAATCAAAAAATCTCTGACAATTGAATCGCTTTCCGACTGTTAATTTTATCAACATGAGGAGATGATAATCTGACGTCGAAGTGTCTCACTCAGCCAAACGTCATTACTTTAAATGACTAGAGGTTTTCGTATTGAAAACTTGTCTTCAATTTGTGAGCCAGTTCACCCTCGGTGACCTTATCAGAGTGAAACGGTTGCATGCTGTTTTGTTCAAGATATCACAGATGCGTAAATGAGTCGTAACCCTGAATGCTTTTCCTAGTTGAGAGCATTACCAATCATTTACATGCACCAAGAAAGATTAACAAAAAAAAAAAAATCTCACACTTAATATGCGCATCACGTGATTTCACTTAACACATCCATATTCCCACCGGCGAATTCTTTTTTGTCAAAGACGAAATTTATTTATTTATTTATTTATTTATTTTTTGCAGCAAAAGACATTTTCCCAAATAGCTTCGATCTTATTTTCGACGCCATTGCGAAAAAAAAAAAAAAAATAGAAGATTTACACATCTCGTGCGAGATCTTTTTTCTCTCTCCCAAATGTATTTAATCTACATTCTATTGAACAACATCAGACGACATTATTCAGTTGCCGTTTTGTCAGACAATGCGCATGCGTGCTCATGGCGTTTCTATAGTATCGAGCTTCGATGTGGAGAACTTAAAAGAAAGACTTGTCTGGTGCGTAAATAAAGAACAGTGTAAAATTTTAAACAACTGTAAGCAAAAGTGCTTCAAAAGTAATTGTTCTTCCTGAAATAAAGATTTTTTTTCCACCTTGTGAGTCAAACTCAGAAGTTGAGTAAAGTATTAAGAAACAGGACAATTTCGCTAGAAACAAACAAGAGAGCACTGGATTGCTATCTGATGTCGGTTCTTCAATATGGAAGTGAATGTTGGACAATATCTTCGAAGATGAAAGAAAAACTTGAAGCAACTGAAATGTGGTTCTACAGAAGGATGCTGCGGATATCATGGATCGAGCATGTGAGCAATTATGAGGTTTTGGAAAGGATGGAAACGAAAAGGAAATTAATACTGAGCATCAGGAAGAGACAACTGAAGTTCCTGGGACATGCAATGAGGAAGGAGGGCCTGGAGAATCTGATACTAACAGGCCAGATAGAGGGAAAAAGAGACAGGGAAAAGCAACGGATAACATATTTGAAGAACTTAATCAGGTGGATGATGGAATGAGGATTGCATGGTGTAACAGGAGAAGGCGTGCTAAGAGCCACCAGGGACAGGGGGACGTGCAAAGCCATGATCGCCTACGTCCTGAAAGGACATGGCACTTAAAAAGGGAAGAAGAAGTTTTGGAATTAGAAAATATCTTTCTGGAACGAATAAAGTTAGGTGTTGGTGCATCTAAACAACTCTAGTCTAGATTCCAGATCATAATTTTACTTTTTAGTCTTATAACCAGAAATTATTTTCTTTTTAAAGATGATCTCGGCCATATAAATTCACATGCTTAAATCTTCTACAACTGGGCGGACTCAATAATAAAAGTTTAAACTTAAAAGAATTTTTTTTTTAATCATATCACCCCGAGCAAGGCAATAACGCCACTGATGTGCAGGGGGCTACGTAAGAGTGAAAAGATTGGAAAAGAGAAAGCCGGAAACCACATCCTAAACAGGGAACAAGGGATGAGCCTCTTCACCTGTTCAATAGACGTGGGTGGTGTGTGAACCGGGCGATAGTTTAGTCTATCTACTCCAATTAATATATTTTCAAAATCAGAAACATTAATAACATCAAATATTTCCTCCATAGAATGGCCGGTCATGAAATAATAATGCTGTAATTCACCCTAGACGACACCGGTAGTAGGTCAGACTGTCGAAAGACAGAGTATTCAAACACAAAATGACGAATAGATAAAAAGACGAATGGACAAAAGTGTTAAACAGAAAAAGAGACGAACTGACTAAATGACGAATGGACACAATGTCGAAAAGATAGTTTCAAAAGGATAAAATGTTGAACAAAGTAAAAACGAACATATCGTCATGATTTTAAAACTAGGTTCAAATGGTCAGTTAATCCATGCTAAACTTTTTATTGCTTAACTTTGGCATAATTTAATAAATAATAACCTTAAAAGTAGGTACCTCCACTTTTTCGATGGGAAAAGCAGCATAGTCTGAAGGAAAAGGCCTCAAACTAAATAAAAACAAAATTTTCTCGGCAAAATGTTTATGCTATAATGAAGAAGATAGATCAAAGTATTTTTATTTATTTTTACAATTTTTTAAAATTGTTCTAACAGGCTCATTTAGTGGAAGAAAATCTTTTTTCTCTCTCTCGTCAGTACAAGCGATAAATTGACGAAAGATTTTATTATGTCAAAACGTAATATTACGCGAAGGCATTTTTTGACTGTGAAAGACATGTTGTGTTGCTTCGTTTTGGTATAATTAGAAGATAACACAAACTTGAATTATTGATGTTTATTTTTGGTATAAAACTTTAGGTTTTTATATCAAGTTACAACCTTTAAATTTTGTGTGGATACAGGAACAGACTAGCTAAATTCTCTTCACTGTGGGATTCTAGTAGTAAACGAGCCTATCACTTCTGGACTTTAGTGGTCAACTGACTAGCGTCTTCCCCTTTTCAAATCTCCTACAAAAATCTACTGTCCTTAACTCCTACTTCTTACTCATACTCTTACTCCTACTGCTACCAAAAGAAACGGTTCCTTATTTTGCCGCCCAATTTTGAATTCTTGGCGTCAGTGTGTCTATCTTTTTCTATTTTTAGAACACTCGCCATTTTATAAACCATAACAGAAGTTTCCCCTTTAGAACGGAGTGTACTAATAATAAAAGTACTTGTTATATTTCTTCCAGGAAACTTTTCGACCTGAACGAGATTTTGTATTTATCATGGGAGAATATTCTTTTTTATTTCTTTTATTTATTTCTTGTTCTGAATCACTAAGCGTTTTGTTTTTATTCATCTTTTCTTCTACTTGTTTCTCTACTATTTGTTTTTGTACTTCTATATATGGTTTCAACCTGTCCACCGAAAATTGAGTATCCATATCATAATTTATCTTAACCAGAAAATATTTAGGTGTTCGCTGAAGGACTGTGTAGAGACCTGAATAGGGTGCCTCCAATGGTCTTCGAACACGATCCACTCTAATCCAAACTTTATCACAAGTTTGAAGTTTTGCTGGGACATAAGATTTTGCGGACTTATCAACTCTTTTGGTGAAGTCTCTCACATCAATTTGTGACATGGTTTTATGGAAATCTCTTGTGAACTTTTGAGTTATAGTCTCCTCGCTCGTGCTATCTATTAGTAGCTGTGGTAGCAAACATGGTGTGCCTGTAACAACATAAAAAGGAGAAAAATCAGAGCTATTGGGCATACTGCGAATCCCAAGAAGTACTATTGGAAGAGCTGAGAGCCAGGACTCTTTTCGTGCTATAATAGCAGTTTTAATGGTCCTGTGCATTCTCTCAATCAAACCATTACATTGAGGATGATAAGCTGTCGTACATAGTCTATAAAATCAATTATTTTTGCTACTTCACTAAACAACTCACTTTCAAATTGTCGGCCTCTGTCGGTTATAACATGTAGCGGGACACCCCAACGTGTGACCCACGTATTTATAAATGCCTCAGCTACACTAGCTGCAGTGATTTCGCTGATGGGTTGTGCTTCTACTCAACGAGTTGTGCGATCAATACATGTGAGGATATATCTATACGGGCTGATGTAACTGCTATTTGGGCTTTTTGCTGGTGAGAGTGGTCCTACTATATCTATGTGGCCTGTGTGAAATCTAGCTGATGGTATTTCTAATGTCTGCATTGGTGATTTTGTATGTTTGTAGACCTTTGCTTGTTGGCAGGCTGTGCATGATGCACAATAGTCTTTGATTGATTTATCCATGTTTGGCCAGTAATATCTAGCTTTAATCATCTTAATGGATGATTTAATGCCAGGGTGATTTATGGAATGGATACTATATAATATGGACTCACGAAATTTAGATGGAACAAAAGGTCTGGGGTAAGACGTTGATAAGTCACACCATATAAAGTGGTTATCTCCAGGTATGGTGATTTTTTTTAAAAGTCCTGAAAAGATTGAATTTCTGTATCAGATGCCTGTGCTTCTGCAAGTGCAGGTAAATCACACGCATCTATTTGTACAGCAAAGTTGGTCGGGATAGACAATCAGCAACTATATTCTGACCACCTTTTACATGTTCAATATCTGAAATAAATTCTGTTAGGATAGCTAATTGTCGTTGTTGTCTGTCTGATTTAGCGGGGTTTAAACTATAAAATGCACCATACAATGGCTTATGGTCAGTTAAAAGTAGCACTTAGCGACCTTCTATGAGGTGACGGAAGTGCACCACTGAAAATAAGCTACTAAAAGTTCGCGATCGAATGTAGAATATCTCATTGTGTTTTTTTAGTGAAAAATCAGATTGGTATTAGATTTCCTTCCACCATTTGGTGCAATGCCGCACCGACAGCAAAATTACTACTGTCAGTGACTAATTGTAACTTGTACAGTTAGGTTCAGGGTGAGCTAATGCGGATGTATTATTAACTTCCTTAATTACAGAATTGAAAGATTGTCGTTCAGATTCATCTAATGTGAACGAGGCTTTAGGGGATAATCTCATTCTCTCAGATAGGGATAAAACTATCTCTGAAAATTTTGGTATTAATTTTCTATAAAATCCTACTATTTCAAGAAATCTGCGTAGCCCTTTTGGGTCCTTAGGGTAAGGAAAATATTTTAATTCTTCTATTTTACTAGTTGTAGGTTTAATGCCATCTACGCTAATATGAAAGCCTAAGAAATCTAAGGAAATCGCATTGAAAACAGATTTTGTGGCTGAAATTTTTAAATTGTGTTCATTTAAAATATTAAAAACAGTTTCAATGTCTTTTTTATGAGAAATCTCATCATTGCTGAAAATTAAAATGTCATCAATATATATAAAAACACAATCAATGTCTTCAAAAATTTTGTCCATATACCGTTGAAATGTAGCTGACGCATTTTTTAATCCAAACGGCATATAATTACATTCATAAAGACCAAATGGGGTGGTGAGAGCAGTTTTTGCTACATCGCCCGGATGCATTTTAATTTGGTGGTAGGCTGAAATCAAATCGATTTTGGAGAATCGTCGTTTGTTCGCAAGTTTTGCTGAAAAAGAGTTTATATTTGGTATAGGGTACCTGTCAGTCTTGGTTATGCTATTGCGAGAACGATGGTCTCCACAACATCTAAATCCTCCGCTTTGTTTAGGTACTATATGTAGTGGGCTAGACCACTCGCTTTTTGAAAGGGAGATCACTCCGACTTTTTGTAGGGTTTTATATTCGCTACGTGCGGCTTCCAGTTTTTCTACATTAAGCCGCCTGGATTTTGCAAATACTTGCGTATGGCTTCCGGTGTCAATTCTGTGGTAGACGCCGCAGTGTTTTTTATTACTGTTCTTATGTGGTGTGATTAGGTTCGGATATTTTTCTTTAATCATGTTTTGTATGAATGACGGGAGCTCCGTTTCATTTACGACTAGATTCACCGCTGATGCAGATATTTTTAAACCTTCTCTTGGTTGTTGTAGGATCGTAAATGGTTTTGTTACTGCAGTCTACTATTAGACCAAACTTGTTGAGGAAATCCAGTCCAAGGAGTGGGTTGGTGATATCAGCGATCACGAATGTCCAAGTAAAAGATCTCCTTAAACTGGGTATTCCAATTTCCAAACTCGCTTGTCCCTAGCATTTTATTTTCTCCCCATTTGCAGTGGATAGTGATATGGGAGTCGGTTTTAATGCATTTACTGCAGAAGTTGGTAATATTGAGATACTTGCGCCAGCATCTACAATAAATTTTAATTTGGTAGCCCCTAATTTTGCGGTAATTTCTAATAGCGGCGAACCTCGTGGAACTGAACTTGTTCACCCTATTAGTTTTCCGAATCACTTCCCGTATGTGTTGCTGGTCGGGAACTAGGCAACATTTGTAGCTTGTTCTTTTTGGGCCATTTACACCAAGGTTTACATGTTCTTGCTTCATTGGCGAAATAAATATGTGCTCTGCAAATCTTTGTCCGTTGGTTATTCCGATACGGCCTGACATTTAGTGGCACTGAAGTGTCTTGGCTGTATTTTCCTTTATAATTTGTTTGTGAGTTATTCTTAGTAGATAAGGGTCGCTGAACAACAAATGTTTTATCGTTATTCAATAATGGCATCAGTTCATCCGCTAACATGCCAAGTTGGGTATGGTTTAAATTTGTTTGCGAGGCTATTACTGGAGCTATTGTTGACAGTATTGCCTGCAGGAATTTGTGTCTCACAATGTCGTCGCTAATCTATCCGTTTAGCTACGGATATCATTTCGTGCAAATATGTCGACGGTCGTCCTGAAATAGTTGTAGCCGACATTAATTTTTCTAGAAGCTCCGGTTTTGTTTGTTCGTGAGCTTCTATCAGAGTCCGTTTTAATTCCTCGTAGTCTTGTGATGCGAGGGTAGCATTTGGTAGTTTACCCACTTCTTCGGCTGGCAACGACGATATTACTGCATAAAACTTTGTTTTCGACGCTGTCACATTTCGCAAGTGAAACTGGGCTTCTAATATCGTAAACCATCCATTTACAGCAGTTTACATGAATTCCGGTGCCTTGATATTGACTTGATGAGTCGTTTCCTCTCCTGTCTGCTCCATTTATCCTTTTATATGTGTATATATATATATTTTGTATATGAGGTTGTTTTCTGTTCGTATCACGTCGTGGTCACCACTGTTGTGTTGCTTCGTTTTGGTATAATTAGAAGATAACACAAAGTTGAATTAATGATGTTTATTTTTGGTATAAAACTTTAGGCTTTTACATCAAGTTATAACCTTTAAATTTTGTGTGGATACAGGAGGAGACTAGCTAAATTCTCTTCACTGTGGGATGCTAGTAGTAAATGAGCCTATCCTTTCTGGACTCTAGTGGTCAACTGACTAGCGTCTTCCTCTTTTCAAATCTCCTACACAAAACTACTGCCCTTAACTCCTACTTCTTACTCCTACTCTTACTCCTACTTCTACCAAAAGAAACGGTTCCTTATTTTGCCGCCCAATTTTGAATTCTTGGCGTCTGTGTGTCTATCTTTTTTCTATTTTTAGAACACTCGCCATTTTATAAACCATAACAGACACATTAATTTGAAAATTCTTACAAAAACTAAATAATCGCCTGATTTTTAAAATTTCAATTTAAATGTAGGTATAGAAAAATGAGTGGAAGTACCTACTTAAAAGTGATTAAGACACCATAATCATTAGTTAGCGGTTCAATGTTTTTTTTTATATCTTATTTCTCCGTTAACTTTCCCCTGTCTACCTCTTCTTGTCTTGTCTTTTCTTTCTTTTCCTTTCTCCCTACCATTTCTATCCCAGTGACATGGTTTAACTTTTGAACTTTTGACTCGTACAGACGTATTGTAAAGTTTTCTAATATCTAGCAATGAATCTCTGTGTCTGATTTTCCCCTTTCTTACGTCGTGCTGACAAATTAAACAAAATCTTTTTAATCCCAACCCATTTTTAACTTCCTGTGTATGGATATGTTTTGGGGCTTCTTCCGGTATAGAAATTGTGTCATATATTTGAATTAATAAAGTTTTCTTTTCCACCGTTGCCGATGAAACGAGAATTTTCTCGCTGAAATGGCCATCCAACGGAATTAAATTTCGAAAATTTTTGAATTATTTTATATATATATATATATATATATATATATATATATTCATTAAGTCTTTACTGTAGTTTAAATGCAGATCATTGTTCAAAAAGTTAGCAACGATGCAGAAAGTATTTTTTTTAGTCGTCGGTTTTTATATTAGTTTAAAATCTAATCTCAACTATAAATGGGAATTTGTCAGTGTATGTGTGTGTATCTGTGTGACTGTGTGCGTGTGTCCGTTACCTATAGACTCCGAAACGGCTGAACCGATTTTCTTGAAAATTTACACAGTTGTACTATAAGCGTCTGCGAGTGTTCTTATCTAGGTTTTGTTTCGAGGTACCGCCGATAAATATCGAAAATCGATAATCGAAAAAATCGGGTTATAGAAGGATTGGTCTGATTTTAATCAAATTTGATACACTCATAGACAAAGACATAAGAAACGATATTCAGAAGTTTCAAGGTTGCAGTTCTTACAATAGTGCAGAAAATCGATAATATATATATATAAGTCAAGATGTTTGTGCGTGTGTATTTATCTGTCTGTATGTCCTTTATATAAATCCACAATTTTTATCCGATTCTCACCAAAATTCACACAAATATTCTTTGTCATGGGCGCTTTATGTTTTCCAATTTCTCCCCGATATTGGAACTCGATACCCCGATATTTAATCAGGTCTGATCAAGATCAGGATTTCAGCCCTTTTATCGTGTTTCTTGCTGCAGAATCTGCTCTAACTTGGTAAAATTATAGTTTTTATACTTAAACATTAGTAGATCTTCTCAGATGACTCATTTTCCCCGATATCGGAAATCGATTTTGCTTCAACTGGAAACAACTATTGCTTTTTAGTCTTTTGTGTCTAAAGAGTCTGAGCTCCAGGACCATGGATTAATTTTAAAGCTTTCATTACACCCGAGCAACGCCGGGCTATACTGCTAGTATATATATATTTTTTAATCATTTCACCCCAAGCAAGGCATTCCATTGCCACTATTGCGCATGGGGCCACATAGGGGAAGGTAAAGAGGAGGAGTGGTTAGGTGTAGGAAATGTCGGAAGGAAGGTGATAGATGGGTAAGGATACCGAGGATGAGGGATGGATAGATGGGAAGTGTGTTTGAAAGAATGGGAGCGAGTTAGTGCGTTAGGGAGTGTCTATTGACCTTACATTTAAACTCCTGGAGATTGTAGCCGTCGGGGAAGTAATCATGTGGAAGGGAATTCCACAGTCGGGAAGGGCGAGAAAAGAAACTGTTGGAGTAGAAGTTGAGGTTGCATTTTATCGGTTTCACTGTAAAAGTGTGGGATCTAGTTGCTAATCTAGTTTCTTGTGCAAATTCGAACCTAGGGTCACCAGTGATCTAAGTTCATTGGAGCAGAAGCCGTGAAAGTATTTATAGAAGAGACATAGGGAAGCCACGTCACGCCGGCGAGAGAGAGACTGCAGGCGGTCTGCTAAATCGGTATCGATCACATTACAGACCCTCCGCTGTACCTTGTCGAGAAGCTCCGAGGAGAATAGCAGGAGCACCCGACCAGATATGGCAACAAACTTGTTTTTTTTTTTATTTAATATTAATATAATTTACATTGCGACACGGAAGTTTCTATGTTTCGAGATCTTTACCTCGTCATCAGGCAATGTTAGATCATCGGTGTGAAAATGATTTTCATTTGAATATAAAAAAAAAACAATACATTTGTTATTTATGGATGTGGGAAGATAGAAAAAAATATGTGTGTATTTGCAGACGTTTTCCAAACCTGGTTTCAAAATTTAACGGATGAACTGACATATCGTTAAAATAAAATTTAAAAAAATTCTGTATGTGTATATATATATATTTGCGTATATGTATCTTTACGTATATGTTTGTATGTGTATATATTTGTCTGTTTGTCTATCTGTAGATATCGGTATATTTGTATATGTGTGAGTCTATCTTCTTTCCTCGTTTCATATTTGTATAATTTTACATAATCTAATGACTTTTTTAATTTAGAATTTAAAATTCGTACTTTCTAACATTAATTCATAGTTTGTCATTAAATAAATGTAAGTTTTTATTGTAAAGTGAAACTAATGGTCGATCAATTATACTGAGCTTTTTTAAAAATCAAATATTAACATTAATGCCCGAATAAATTGTTTTTAGAGTCTGTTCTTTTGTTGTTCAAATTAGAAATTACTTGTATTCTGATTGGTCACCACTGAACACGTAACAATGCCTTCTTAGTTAAGGGGGTTTGGCTAGTTTTGAACCTTTTAAAACTTCAACTTAAAATCAACATCATTACTTGATAAGACAGTGTCGAAACAAAATGACTATTTTTGTAGGATATTATAACATACATATGTTATAAATTCTAAATATATATTATTCGCTCTACTTTGTATTGAGCACTTTTTTAAGAATAATGTTTTCTTTGGATACGGAATTTTATTCTATCCATACCTACCATATATATATATATATATATATATATATATATAAAACAATTGTTTAACCCTCTAGGGCCATTCGTATCATATTTGATACAGTATGAAAACAAGCATTGAAAGAAATATTTTCCTGAAAAATTTTTTAAGAGAAATATCTTATAAATTTCAAATGAAAGCAGTACTGACTTCTCAGTCAATGAATACCAAATGTTTCCTTATAGGGAAATACCAAATGTTTCCTTATAGGGAAATACTGTATCAAATATGATACGAATGGCCCTAGAGGGTTAAACGTTAAACATATATATAAAACAATTGTTTAAACGTTATTTTGAGTAGATATGCATATTTAAGTAGATGCTCTGTTTTTATTTAACGGCCTGAATATTCGAGAAATCTTGTTAGAAAAATACGCGTCCTCCGACAGGATTCGAACCTGCGTTCTCTTACATGCTATTTGGGCTTGGTTTAATCAGGAGGCCCAGTATGTCTAATCTAATGACGGTTCCACACTAGAGGAAGCAGGATCGAATTATACCGAAGGATGTCTATTTTCCTAACAAGATTTCTCGAATAATTCCGATTTCGACACTTCCTAACCACGTATTTATTGTGATGGCACAACTATTTAATCATGTCTTTAGAGTAAGCCCAACAATATATAAGTGTCGTTGCTCTCAAAAATGACTCCCAGTCAGTTGTTAACTATGGAAATAAATGGCTTGTAAAACGAAATTTCAAATCCTTTTAGAGAGACTTTTTTTTTGGCCTTCCATCGGCATCGCTGATGCTAACCATGAGAAGAGTGATTCATTGTGCTTTCTTGGGCTCACGCTTTCTACTGACATGATGCTGAGTGATTATATTGAATCAATTGCTAGAAATGTTTTTTCACTGTCTCGTTCCAGACAATCTTTTTTGGCTGAGTCCATGTTGCATATTTATGAATTCACTATTTATCCATGCATTTAATATTGCTGAAAAATATGGCCTAGTACTCCTGTTGTATATATGGAGGTTCTCTGCAAAATACAAAGAAGATGTCTGTAATGTTATTTGTCCCGACCTGGCACCTCGACCTCAGTCAATATTTCACCGTCGTGACGTGGCTTTCGTGTATATTTTCTACAAATATTTTTATGGCAATTGTTCTTTCCTCCTTATTTTAATTCATTTCTATAGTAAACTTATATTCAATTCATTTCTGTCCTAAAAACATCAGCATATATATATATATATATATATATATATATATATATATATAATAATAATATTTATTAATAAATTATAACATTGATATGTTATAATATCACTACAAAAGTAGCTATTTTGTTTCGACACTTTTGTGTCTTATCAAGTGATGTGGTTATTTCAAAATGAATAACAACATCACTTGAAAAGACACAAAAAGTGTCGAAACAAAATAGCTACTTTTGTAGTGATATTATAACATATCAATGTTATAATCTATTAATAAATATTATTATTATTAGCTCTACTTTGTATTGAGCACTTTTTTAAAAATAGTGTTTCTTTGGATGGGGAATATTATTCCACCCATACTTGGTTTTATATATATATATATATATATATATATATATATATATATATATATATTTCGTTAAAAACGAATGACAAGAAAAATTTATTTATGTTTGATTTCATTTTTTCGGTATTCTTGCATGTCTTTGTTTTTAGAAATAGGGAATGTAAAACTGGTTCATAATTTTTGACTTTCCAAACGCTTTCATCCACTTCACTTGCCATTTTCAAGGAACATCTTCGGAAAGTCGAAAATTATGGAACATTTTGCACTCTTTTTCTCCAACCACACACACACACACACACACACACACACACACAAAACAAAAAAACATGTAAGAATACAACTATCCACTGAGTTCTTGTAAACCTCTAACCAAATTTTTACTCATGAGTAAAACATCTACTATCATAAATGGCCATAAGAACATCTGATCTTCATCAGATAAGGCAAAACTTGTCGCGATTATCTTTGCTTCTAACTCTACGTTAAATGTGAATATCCATCTTCTTCATAATTTGCCCTTCTCCCGGGGCCAAAAACTTAGTAATATTCTTGTCACAGCCCGTGAATTCTTAATACTTATGAAAAGCCTTGACCCTAAGAAGGCTCTTAATCCAGGTAGAATCACATTGGTTGTCCTTAAGAATATTATCCCTGATTTATCTTCGATCTTCGCACAATTGTTTAACCGCCACCCGAAGAAGAAATATATGTTAGTACCAAATGTATGCCTGATTTAAAATTGAGGGTGATCATTTTCTTTCCGATATCGACTCCGTCAATCTCCTTAGTATCACCAGCAAATTCCATAAAATGAGTGTTGATCGAGCGATAGACAATACGGATTTTCATCTGTTCAGTCAACAGCTGATAAATTAACTCATAGAATCAATGAATACGCCATCAGGACCATTGCATTAGACATATATAAGGTTTTTGACAAGATTTGGCATGAGGGATTGTTACACAAATTCTCCATCTATATGATTTCTCCATAACTAATCCTTCCTAAAAGATTGGTTCAGGAAGACAGTTGCTAATGGCCAATTCTCCAAAAGCCAATGAGGTCAATGTCTCCAAAGTTCGCTCCTCTCTCCAGCCCTCTTTTTGCTTTATATCAATGATTTGGCCCAGAGTATACTTCAATATTTTGTGAATATCTATGAAGATGGTACAACGATATTTGAATGCCTCTCCAAAAATCTAGACGACCCGAGCTGATCTCAGCTTTGTATGAGCTCTAACAGCTCAATAAGGAAATAACTGGTTTGTAACACTCAATACCACAAAATCACATTACTAACGTTCCATAATCAATGAGCAGACCCTTAATTTTCGTTTTGACAATGAGTAGGTGTTATCTCAAGGGGGCCCCTTTGCCTACTGGGACTTAAGCTCAATCCATACCTCAAGTGAAACTCATGCATACGATTATTGCTAAATACGCTGGAAAAATATTCAGTTCCCTGTACTCATCCAGTAAGAACTGAAATACACAATATCTATGAGAAAAATTACACTGAATAGATGGCCAGTCCCGGGGAACAGTGTCCCGCGGCCCCGTCACCCCATTGCTCATCACCGGGGCCAGCTCAACGGGCGGTTGAGGGGACTAGGGAATTTTTGTTCCTGTGCCCGTCCGTACGCGGATGGATCCCCACCTTAAAAGACCTTGTGTCACATCTCGCTCCAGTGGGGGAGTAGGGTAAATATCCTCACGCAACATCTACCTTCAGGAACTACTAAATTGAGTAGCTCTTGAGGATTATATAGGATGAAAATTACTCAAAAAGTAAAAATGAGGGCTCCTAATAGAAATTAAAAGATAGGTGCTAGTTTGCAATAGAAATGAATACAACACATGGGAGTTTTTATCTATATCTATACATTAATCACAAAAAAGAGAAACCTTTATGTGATTAGCGTTGGTTATGTGCGCCACGTGGTTGTATTAAATGCAGAAGTCGGTTTGCCTAGGGAAAGGAAATCTCTCCCGCGAAGGACTACTGGACACGTTTTCTACCTAGCTCATCCTATGACTGAGTAAAAAAAAAGAAAGAGAGAGAGAGAGAGTACTATTTCTTTTTATAGCGCTCGTGTGTGTTTTAAAGTAATTTTTTAAATGTGCTTTTTTAAAATATGATTTTAAAGGTGTAAATAAATTGAAAAGAAAGGGTTGAGCATAAACCTCAAGAAAACTGAATGCATGGTCATCAGCAAAAAGAGGAGACCAATATGCCAACTACAAGTTGAAGAATCTAAAATAAAACAAGTAAAAAAAATTCAAATACTTGGGAAGCGTTTTGACAGCGGATGGAAAATGCGACATGTTTTATCAAATGTGATGAGAAAGTGACATTTTATCACTTTAATTTATTAAGTTTTTCTAGTGCACTGTAGGTGTCTATCACGTGTTTCTGGAGAGTCGCTAGGAAAACTAAATAAAAACTTACAAAAATTTCCTTATTTGTCACATTAAATGACTCCTCGCTATTCACACACACACACACACACACACACACACACACACACACACACACATATATATATGAAAGAGAGAGAGAGGTAGATAAATATGCAGGTAATAAAAAGTAAGCTTTAATTTCTCTTGAAGGTTGTATTTTATGTCAAAACAAAGACAAACACCGCAAAATTTATGTGGACCCATAAAAAGGGAGACAACCCGGGCTATAAAACGAAACAATTTTTATATCAGAGATATCTCTGTTATTATACAACAGAACGCTTTTATAATCCGGAGGTTAGATATTGTACTTCAGCACGCGCGCACACACACACACAGTTTTTTTTTTTTTAGTAAGAGAGGGTGCGGAGAAATGTTCGCCTCAACTGACTTTCAATACTAAGATCAAAACACAAAAATCATTTTCTGAACACATACATATACAAACACGGAAACATGCATATACACTGTTTATATATATATATATATATATATATATTTATATAAAGGAAAACTCAACACGTCATTTAAATGACGTGTTGAGCTTTCCTTTATAAATATCATATTGCTCTGGATAACATTCACTGAGCTCTTTGTATAAATATAACACTTAATATTTTATATTAAGTTGATCTTGTTGAATTATCCTCACCGTTTACAGACTGGACTATATATATATATATATATATATATATATATATATATATATATATATATATATATATATATATATATAAGGAGGGTATAATGATAATATACACGCTAAAATGTCTGCCTCCTTCTACCGAGAATCCGTAGCTCAGAGGTAGAATCGTCGACTGACGTCAATTTGGTCGGGTTTCAATCCTGGGTAAAAGACAATCGGCTGTCTAGTCGTACTGATTAGCTGTGATACAGCAAAGCAGATCTGTCTGCGGATATATATATATATATATATAAAAGAATATCCACATTCATATATATATTATAAGTGCCATAAACAAAGCTTGAAATTCATTGTCTTGTATTTCATAGCCTTAAGTATGTCGGATTTCATGTCACAGAGAGTGCAGTTGCGTTGAATTTTACTGCACTACTTAATTAAAAAAAAATCTGCAGCTGAAGCACACAGAATTCTTGTTGAGCCTTACGACGACGACGACGACGACGATGCTCTATCAGAAAAAAAAAAACATGCAGCGATTGGTTTAGACGCTTCAAAAATAATGATTTTGATATTGAAGATAAAAAAAAACAAAAAACGCTCTGGCACACCGGAAAAATTTAAAGTCGAAGAATTGGAGGCATTACCTTTTGTCTTTTTTATAATCATATCGCCCCAAGCAAGGCATTTTACTGCCACTGTTTTGCAGAGGGTTACATAGGAGGAAAGCTATGAGAAAGAGTGACAGGTTATAGGGGGTGTCAGGGAGTGGTTAAGAGAAAGATGACTGTGGTCGTAAAGTGAGGGATCAGTTTATATATTGGTTGTAATGTAGAATTGATCCCCCAATTTATATTCACATGATAATAGTATAGAATTTTTCTTTTTTATAATCATATCGCCCCAAGCAAGGCATTTTACTGCCACTGTTTTGCAGGGTGTTACATAGGAGGAAAGCTATGAGAAAGAGTGACAGGTTATAGGGGGTGTCAGGGAGTGGTTAAGAGAAAGATGGCTGTGGCCGTAAAGTGAGGGATCAGTTTATATATTGGTTGTAATGTAGAATTGATCCCCCAATTTATATTCACATGATAATAGTATAGAATTTTTCTTTTTTATAATCATATCGCCCCAAGCAAGGCATTTTACTGCCACTGTTTTGCAGTGGGTTACATAGGAGGAAAGTTATTAGAAAGAGTGACAGGTTATAGGGAGTGTCAGGAAGTGGGTAAGAGGAAGATGAGAATACTGATGAGAGTGGAATGGAGGAGAAAGGGGCATGAGAAAGAGGATGCAGGTTAGTGTAATAGGAGTTGACTATTGACTTTACATTTAAATCCTTGGAGATTGTAGCTGTGGGGAAAGCAAGTAAATGGAAGGAAATTCCACAGGCGGGAAGTACGAGAAAAGAAGCTGGTGATGTAGAATTTGCATTTACAATTTATTGGTTTTCACAGTAAAAGGGTGGGAGCTAGTTGCTAATCTTGTGGCTCGATTAAATTTATATATAGGGGGTACAAATGAGCTAAGTTCATTGGAGCAGAAGCCATGAAAATATTTGTAGAAGAGACACAAGGAAGCTACACTGTGCCAGTGAGAAAGTGGCTGTATTTGAGCTTCCAAGTGGGGATCTATTACATTACAGATTCTCCGAGGAGAACCCAACCAGGTATGGCAGCAGTCTTCATGAAGACTCATGTCAGGCGCCAGCTTAACATGCGGAATCATTAGGAGTTGATCAGAAAACGGTTTCGAAACATTTGAAATTATTAGGAATGATTCAAAATCAAGGACATTGGGTGCCGTACAAGTTGAAGCCGAGAGACTTTGAACAGCAACTTATCACGTGTGAACAGCTGCTTTAACGGCATAGAAATAATTTTGTGGTGGTGGTGGTGGTGGTGGTGGTGGTGGTGGTGTGTGTGTGTGTGTGCGCGCGCATCGTATCGGAGGATGTGCGTTGTGGCGCAGTGGATATCGGCGCGGAACGAGAAATCAGGGAGCCGAGTTCGAATTCCATCTGAATTCATTGCATTCACTAACGTGCAAATACCCTTGGGAAAGGTATTAATCCGTCTATTCCTTCCAGTTATTGGTTAAATAACAGGACAGATTGGGTTCTATAGCCTTGGTCGGCAACCAGTCTACTGCAGAAAGCAATGGCAACCTACTGCGGGATAATCTTCTGCCCAGTCAGTCATGTCTCTTTCGAGACATGATCGCCCAAGCGTGTATCACGTATGGCACTTAACTGACAGACTGATCGTAATCGGCGATCGTAATTATACACTATGATAACCGTAAGCTTAGAAGATGTTGAGGTCAGCCCAGCCATGCACAGCGTCGGTTTCAAAGCCAAATATCTGTGGTTCGAAGCTACTACTCTGCCTTTTGTGGGATCAGCTGGGTGTATTTTATTATTAACTGCTCAGATCGACGGAAACCCCAACGGGAGATCGATGTTGACTACAATTGATGCGTTTGAGCCGAATATTGAAGAAAAATGGCCGCTATACGTGCGGAGACATGACAAAGTGATTTTGCAAATGACAACGCAATGATCTATACATGTAGAGTTGCCAGAATGTTTTATTTTCCGAACACGGTTATAACATTTTGGCCGTGTTCATAGTTAATATTATTGAATCTTGACTTTTCCTTTTTTAAGAATGCTTCAAAAGCAAGTACATTGGATGCCGTACGAGCTGAAACTAAGAGACGTTGAACGGCATCTTTTCACTGCTTCAACGGCAGAAAGAAAATATTTATGCATTGTATCGTGACAGGCGACAAAAAGTTGATATATTACGATAAACCTAAGTGTAGAAGATCGTGGGTATGGACTTGATGTGATCATCTGCGTGTAGTTTATTATGAGCTGCTCAAACCGACAGAAGCCGTCACGGGAAGATCGCTATCGACTACAATTGATGCGTTTGAGCCGAGCATTGAAGATAAAAAAGCGGCCGCTTTACGAGCAGATAAACGACAATGTGATTTTGCAACGCTAGGCCACATGCTATATAACGGCTGAAAGCCTACTTGGAAACGCTTAAATAGAAAGTCTTAACCCACCGACCGTATACACCATTGATGGCACATAGGCCTGGCTGAACAGCATATGGGTCGACTCGTATTTTGCCTCAAAAGACGTGTCGTTTTTCCGACGTGGAATTCAAATGCTGCCAGAAGGATGGGAAAATGTAGTGACTAGCGATGCACAATACTTTAGTGACATGTTCTTTAGTAATTTTTGTAAATAAACGATTACATTTCATGAAAAATCAGCAAGAAATTATTCAAGATCATATATATATATATATATATATATAGGCACCTCGGCGTGGTGTAATAGTTAGCAAGCTCGTCTCACTAGAATAATTATAACTGAGTAGTGAGTTCGATCCTCACTAGGTACCTCCTACTTTCGACCGTATGCTACCTCTAAGCTACACTTAGAAAATCCCCTTCCTCCAGGTTTGGGGGTTGGGCACAGGGCTAAGAACCCTGCCCCATAAAAAACAGTTTGTTACGGAAACACCAAAAACACTGCCCTACACACAATTAGGTGTAAGGAAAAGTTTATTATTTTTATTTTACACCCCCACCACACACATATATATATTCTAAGATAATGAACAAATAGGAAACGTTTATCAATCAATAATTTTTATTAAAACTTCATCAGAGAATGAGATATGTTAAATGTTAAATTGCTGAACATTTCCTATTTGTTCTTTATCGTACCATTCTGTCGGAATCCGATCAATATTTGATCTTAAATTATATATATATATATATCCAAATGAAGAAAATGGATAGCTTTAAATTCCCGCGTCACAATGGAAATTAAATTAACTTTAAATAAAAAATAATTTAATTGTATATATATATATATATATATATATAATAAATAAATAACAAGTAGGAAAAAAGTCTTTAATCTAACATGTTTCACATATAACAAACAAGCTTCTTCAGAGATTTAATATAATCTAATATATAGATTTGTTATAAGTGAAACATATTAGATTAAAGACATTTTTTTCCAACTTGTTCTTTATTTATTGTATTTATCTTATCGGATCCCGATCCATATATTCAACTCTATTCAGCGGTTGTTAAATCTTCTGTTATGATAGAAGAAATAAAAAACCCTCCCTTACACAATTGATTTAAGCTAACGCAACTTCCAGAGTATGGCAGGATTTTATAGAAAACTAATACCAAAATATGTAGAATTAGTTCAACCTTTGTCTTGTAATATATTACACCGCTGGATTTGGACAAACAACGAGAAACACACATAAATAAAAATATAATCTTATATTTTTATTCTTCGTCGGTGACGCTTGTGAGGAGCAAGAGGACAGCCGAAGAGAGTCGCGCACACGAAGAAGCTATCGGGAATCTTTAGCCAGTCTCTGTCTTCTCAGCCAAAAATTCTAGATTTCATATAGTTATAAAACTCACACGCATTTTTTGAGTTTTCGGGTTCTCGCTTTGTTGACCATCTACGGCCGAATGTATCTGTCAATCACACCCGGTGGTCCATTGCTTTTCAAGCCGGTTGTCGCTTGCTCTTTTTGTAGCACTTTGTTAACCTCATCTACGGCCGGATATATCTGTCAATATGCAGTTAGATCTGGACAAACAACGAAGAACACGTATATATAAAAATATATTTTTATATTTTTATTCTTTGTCGATGACGCTTGTGTAAAGCAGGAGGACAGCCGGAGAGGCCGTCGAAAGTCAGAAGCCAGCGAGAACGCTCTGTCTTCATTTCAAAATTCTCGACTCTATATAATCTTAAAACTCCCAAGTTGTTTTGCTTTATCGTGATGTCGCTTTGTTGACGTCATCATATACGGCTATATATCTTCGTCCTTGGTTGAAATTTATCTATGGCCAGATGTATCTGTCAATTAGGAGTTTAAATGTAAGGTCAATAGACACCTCCTAACACACTAACCTGCTCCTATTTTATCAAACACTCTTCCCATCTGCCCAACCCTCATCCTCGCTATCCTTACTCATCTGTCACCTTCCTCCTGACATTCCCTTATGTCTAACCACTCCTTCTCTTTACCTTCCCCTATGTAGCCCCATGCGCAATAGTGGCAGTGGAATGCCTTGCTTGGGGTGAGATGATTAAAAAAAAAATCATATCTTGCCGGCCATTGCCTTTCAAGCCGGTTGTCGTTTGTGTTTTTTCGAATATCGGCTCTGAACAAAAAAATCGGAGATCCAAGTTCGAAATCCAGTTGAATTCGTTGTATCCACACACGCGCAAATACCCCTGGGAAAAATATGAATATGTCGCTTCTTCCTCCATCTTTGGGTTAAATAGCAGGACAGACTGAATTCTATAGACTTGTTTGGCAACCAGTCTACCTCAGAAAGTAATGTCAACCTACTGCGGGAAAAACTTCTGCCCAGTCACCTAAGCGTGTATTATGCATTACACTTAACTGACTGATCTAATTATTAAAGATATATATTTGTGCACTTGTTAACGGTATCCGAAACATCAGAGACTTTATATATATATATATATATATATATATATATTGAAGAAACAGAATGAAGATAATTTTTGAAATTTTCTTAACTTTTTTCTGTCAGCAAGCCTGCAACTTGGTGAGTTTAGCCAGTGTGATCTTATTTTTATTATTTTTTGAATTATTTATTTACTTATTTTTACTTGTATTTTTTATTTTATTTTATTCTTTTTCGGTTCTTATCTTTTCTGCCTAATTTTTGTGTAAATTGTTCTTAATTATGAAATTTAGGTTTGGTATATTAGGGTTTTGGTTATATGTAGAATTCTAAGACCGGCCATGTTTTTTTTTGTATTGTTCTCTGTCATTCCCTTGCTAACTGGACACATGGCTTGGAAGTGGATCCCCCCTCCATCACACTACTGTCTGTTACTGCTTGCTTAAGGTAACTTAATCTCCAGAACTCTCCAGAACTGTATAGAGAAACAGAATGAAGATAATTTTTGAAATTTTCTTAACTTTTTTCTGTCAGCAAGCCTGCAACTGGTGAGTTTAGCCAGTGTGATCTTATTTTTATTATTTTTTGAATTATTTATTTACTTATTTTTACTTGTATTTTTTTATTTTATTTTATTCTTTTTCGGTTCTTATCTTTTCTGCCTAATTTTGTGTAAATTGTTCTTAATTATGAAATTTAGGTTTGGTATATTAGGGTTTTGGTTATATGTAGGAATTCTAAGACCGGCCATGTTTTTTTTTTTGTTTATTGTTCTCTGTCATTCCCTTGCTAACTGGACACATGGCTTGGAGGTGATTCCCCCTCCATCACACTACTGTCTGTTACTGCTTGCTTAAGGTAACTTAATCTCTCCAGAACTCTCCAGAACTGTATAGAAGAAACAGAATGAAGATAATTTTGAAATTTTCTTAACTTTTTTTTTCTGTCAGCAAGCCTGCAGCTTGGTGAGTTTAGCCAGTGTGATCTTATTTTTATTATTTTTTTGAATTATTTATTTACTTATTTTTTACTTGTATTTTTTTATTTATTTTATTCTTTTTCTGATTCTTATCTTTTCACTAATTTTTGTGTAAATTGTTCTTAATTATGAAATTTAGGTTTGGTATATTAGGGTTTTGGTTATATGTAGGAATTCTAGACCGGCCATGTTTTTTTTTTTTTTTTTTTTTTATTGTTCTCTGTCATTCCCTTGCTAACTGGACACGGCTTGGAGGTGATTCCCCCTCCATCACACTACTGTCTGTTACTGCTTGCTTAAGGTAACTTAATCTCTCCAGAACTCTCCAGAACTGTATAGAAGAAACAGAATGAAGATAATTTTGAAATTTTCTTAACTTTTTTCTGTCAGCAAGCCTGCAACTTGGTGAGTTTAGCCAGTGTGATCTTATTTTTTATTATTTTTGAATTATTTATTTACTTATTTTTACTTGTATTTTTATTTTATTTTTCTTTTTCGGTTCTTATCTTTTCTGCTAATTTTTGTGTAAATTGTTCTTAATTATGAAATTTAGGTTTGGTATATTAGGGTTTTGGTTATATGTAGGAATTACAGACCGGCCATGTTTTTTTTTTTTTTTTTTTTTTTTTGACTGTTCTCTGTCATTCCCTTGCTAACTGGACACATGGCTTGGAGGTGATTCCCCCCTCCATCACCACTACTGTCTGTTACTGCTTGTAAAGGTAACCCAATCTCTCCAGAACTGTATAAGAAGAAACAGAATGAAGATAATTTTGAAATTTTCTTAACTTTTTTCTGTCAGCAAACCTGCAAAGCTTGGTGAGTTTAGCCAGTGTGATCTTATTTTTTATTATTTTTTTGAATTATTTATTTACTTATTTTTACTTGTATTTTTTATTTTATTTTATTCTTTTAGTTCTGCTCTTTTCTGCCTAATTTTTGTGTAAATTGTTCTTAATTATGAAATTTAGGTTTGGTATATTAGGGTTTTGGTTATATGTAGGAATTCTAAGACCGGCCATGTTTTTTTTTTGTTTTTTTGTTGTTCTCCTGTGTTCCTTGCTAACTGGACACATGGCTTGGAGGTGATTCCCCCCTCCATCACACTACTGTCTGTTACTGCTTGCTTAAGGTAACTTAATCTCTCCAGAACTGTATAGAAGAAACAGAATGAGAATGAAAATTTTTTGAAATTTTCTTAACTTTTTCTGTCAGCAAGCCTGCAAGCATGGTGAGTTTAGCCAGTGTGATCTTATTTTTTATTATTTTTGAATTATTTATTTACTTATTTTTACTTGTATTTTTTATTTTATTTTATTCTTTTTCGGTTCTTATCTTTTCTGCCTAATTTTTGTGTAAATTGTTCTTAATTATGAAATTTAGGTTTGGTATATTAGGGTTTTGGTTATATGTAGGAATTCTAAGACCGGCCATGTTTGTTTTTTTTTTTTTTTATTGTTCTCTGTCATTCCCTTGCTAACTGGACACATGGCTTGGAGGTGATTCCCCCTCCATCACACTACTGTCTGTTACTGCTTGCTTAAGGTAACTTAATCTCTCCAGAACTGTATAGAAGAAACAGAATGAAGATAATTTTTTGAAATTTTCTTAACTTTTTCTGTCAACTAAGCCTGCAGCTTGGTGAGTTTAGCCAGTGTGATCTTATTTTTTATTATTTTTTGAATTATTTATTTACTTATTTTTACTTGTATTTTATTTTATTTTATTCTTTTTGAGTTCTTATCTTTTCTGCTAATTTTTGTGTAAATTGTTCTTAATTATGAAATTTAGGTTTGGTATATTAGGGTTTTGGTTATATGTAGGAATTCTAAGACCGGCCATGTTTTTTTTTTGTTTTTTTTTTTTATTGTTCTCTGTCATTCCCTTGCTAACTGGACACATGGCTTGGAGGTGATTCCCCCCCTCCATCACACTACTGTCTGTTACTGCTTGCTTAAGGTAACTTAATCTCCAGAACTCTCCAGAACTGTATAAGAAAACAGAATGAAGATAATTTTTGAAATTTTCTTAACTTTTTTCTGTCAGCAAGCCTGCAACTTGGTGAGTTTAGCCAGTGTGATCTTATTTTTTATTATTTTTTGAATTATTTATTTACTTATTTTTACTTGTATTTTTTATTTTATTTTATTCTTTTTCGGTTCTTATCTTTTTCTGCCTAATTTTGTGTAAATTGTTCTTAATTATGAAATTTAGGTTTGGTATATTGGGGTTTTGGTTATATGTAGGAATTCTAAGACCGGCCATGTTTTTTTTTGTTTTTTGTGTTCTCTGTCATTCCCTTGCTAACTGGACACATGGCTTGGAGGTGATTCCCCCTCCATCACACTACTGTCTGTTACTGCTTGCTTAAGGTAACTTAATCTCTCCAGAACTCTCCAGAACTGTATAGAAGAAACAGAATGGCTCAGAAGATAATTTTGAAATTTTCTTAACTTTTTCTGTCAGCAAGCCTGCAACTTGGTGAGTTTAGCCAGTGTGATCTTATTTTTTATTATTTTTTTGAATTATTTATTTACTTATTTTTACTTGTATTTTTTATTTTATTTTATTCTTTTCGGTTCTTATCTTTTCTGCCTAATTTTTGTGTAAATTGTTCTTAATTATGAAATTTGGGATTTGGTATATTAGGGTTTTGGTTATATGTAGGAATTCTAAGACCGGCCATGTTTTTTTTTTGTTTTTTTATTGTTCTCTGTGATTCCCTTGCTAACTGGACACATGGCTTGGAGTGATTCCCCCCTCCATCCTGCCACTGTCTGTTACTTTGCTTGCTTAAGGTAACTTAATCTCTCCAGAACTGTATAGAAGAAACAGAATGAAGATAATTTTGAAATTTTCTTAACTTTTTTCTGTCAGCAAGCCTGCAGCTTGGTGAGTTTAGCCAGTGTGATCTTATTTTTTATTATTTTTTTGAATTATTTATTTACTTATTTTTACTTGTATTTTATTTTATTTTATTCTTTTTAGAGTTTCTTATCTTTTCTGCCTAATTTTTGTGTAAATTGTTCTTAATTATGAAATTTAAGGTTTGGGTATATTAGGGTTTTGGTTATATGTGAAATTCTAAGACCGGCCATGTTTTTTTTTGTTTTTTTTTTTTTATTGTTCTCTGTCATTCCCTTGCTAACTGGACACATGGCTTGGAGGTGATTCCCCCCTCCATCACACTACTGTCTGTTACTGCTTGCTTAGGTAACTTAATCTCTCCAGAACTGTATAGAAGAAACAGAATGAAGATAATTTTGAAATTTTCTTAACTTTTTTTCTGTCAACAAGCCTGCAACTTGGTGAGTTTAGCCAGTGTGATCTTATTTTTTTATTATTTTTGAATTATTTATTTACTTATTTTTACTTGTATTTTATTTTATTTATTCTTTTTCGGTTCTTATCTTTTCTGCCTAATTTTTGTGTAAATTGTTCTTAATTATGAAATTTAGGTTTGGTATATTAGGGTTTTTGGTCATATGTAGGAATTCTAAGACCGGCCATGTTTTTTTTTTTTTTTTTTTTTTTTTTGTGTTCTCTGTCATTCCCTTGCTAACTGGACACATGGCTTGGGTGGTTCCCCTCATCCTGCTACTGTCTGTTACTGCTTGCTTAAAGTAACAATCTCTCCAGAACTCTCCAGAACTGTATAGAAAAGCAGAATGAAGATAATTTTGAAATTTCTTAACTTTTTCTGTAGTAAGCCTGCAGCTTGGTGAGTTTAGCCAGTGTGATCTTATTTTTTATTATTTTTGGTGTTATTTACTTATTTTTACTTATGTTTTATTTTATTTTATTCTTTTTCGGTTCTTATCTTTTCTGCCTAATTTTTGTGTAAATTGTTCTTAATTATGAAATTTAGGTTTGGTATATTAGGGTTTTGGTTATATGCTTAGGAATTCTAAGACCGGCCATGTTTTTTTTTTTTTTTTTTTTTATTGTTCTCTGTCATTCCCTTACTAACTGGACACATGGCTTGGAGGTGATTCCCCCCACCACATCACACTACTGTCTGTTACTGCTTGCTTAAGGTAACTTAATCTCTCCAGAACTGTATAGAAGAAACAGAATGAAGATAATTTTAAATTTTACTTAACTTTTTTCTGTCAGCAAGCCTGCAACTTGGTGAGTTTTGTAGTGTGATCTTATTTTTTATTATTTTTGAATTATTTATTTACTTATTTTTACTTGTATTTTTTTATTTTATTTTATTCTTTTCGGTTCTTATCTTTTCTGCCTAATTTTTGTGTAAATTGTTCTTAATTATGAAATTTTAGGTTTGGTATATTAGGGTTTTGGTTATATGTAGGAATTCTAAAGGGCCTTGTCATGTTTTTTTTTGTTTTTTTATTGTTCTCTGTCATTCCCTTGCTAACTGGACACATGGCTTGGAGACATTCCCCCCTCCATCACACTACTGTCTGTTACTGCTTGCTTGGGTAACCCAATCTCTCAAGAACTCTCCAGAACTGTATAGAAGAAACAGAATGAAGATAATTTTGAAATTTTCTTAACTTTTTTCTGTCAGCAAGCCTGCAACTTGGTGAGTTTAGCCAGTGTGATCTTATTTTTTATTTATTTTTGAATTATTTATTTACTTATTTTTACTTGTATTTTTTATTTTATTTTATTCTTTTTCGGTTCTTATCTTTTCTGCTAATTTTTGTGTAAATTGTTCTTAATTATGAAATTTAGGTTTGGTATATTAGGGTTTTTGGTTATATGTAGGAATTCTAAGACCGGCCATGTTTTTTTTGTTTTTATTGTTCTCTGTCATTCCCTTGCTAACTGGACACATGGCTTGGAGGTGATTCCCCCCCTCCATCACACTACTGTCTGTTACTGCTTGCTTAAGGTAACTTAATCTCTCCAGAACTGTACTCGCTGAGAAAGAAACAGAATGAAGATAATTTTTGAAATTTTCTTAACTTTTTCTGTCAGCAAGCCTGCAACTTGGTGAGTTTAGCCAGTGTGATCTTATTTTTTATTATTTTTTGAATTATTTATTTACTTATTTTTACTTGTATTTTTTATTTTATTTTATTCTTTTTTCGGTTCTTATCTTTTCTGCCCTAATTTTTGTGTAAATTGTTCTTAATTATGAAATTTAGGTTTGGTATATTAGGAGTTTTGGTTATATGTAGGAATTCTAAGACCGGCCATGTTTTTTTTTGTTTTTTTTTTATTGTTCTCTGTCATTCCCTTGCTAACTGGACACATGGCTTGGAGGTGATTCCCCCCTCCATCACACTACTGTCTGTTACTGCTTGCTTAAGGTAACTTAATCTCTCCAGAACTGTATAGAAGAAACAGAATGAAGATAATTTTTGAAATTTTCTTAACTTTTTTCTGTCAGCAAGCCTGCAACTTGGTGAGTTTAGCCAGTGTGATCTTATTTTTTATTATTTTTGAATTATTTATTTACTTATTTTTTACTTGTATTTTTTATTTTATTTTATTCTTTTCGGTTCTTATCTTTTCTGCCTAATTTTTGTGTAAATTGTTCTTAATTATGAAATTTAGGTTTGGTATATTAGGGTTTTCGGTTATATGTAGGAATTCTAAGACCGGCCATGTTTTTTTGTTTTTTTTTTTTATTGTTCTCTGTCATTTCCTTGCTAACTGGACACATGGCTTGGAGGTGATTCCCCCCTCCATCACACTACTGTCTGTTACTGCTTGCTTAAGAGTAACTTAATCTCTCCAGAACTCTCCAGAACTGTATAGAAGAAACAGAATGAAGATAATTTTGAAATTTTCTTAACTTTTTTCTGTCAGCAAGCCTGCAGCTTGGTGAGTTTAGCCAGTGTGATCTTATTTTTTATTATTTTTGAATTATTTATTTACTTATTTTTACTTGTATTTTTTATTTTATTTTATTCTTTTTCGGTTCTTATCTTGCCTGCCTAATTTTTGTGTAAATTGTTCTTAATTATGAAATTTAGGTTTGGTATATTAGGGTTTTGGTTATATGTAGGAATTCTAAGACCATTGTGTTTTTTTTTTGTTTTTTTTTTTATTGTTCTCTGTCATTCCCTTGCTAACTGGACACACTGGCTTGGAGGTGGTCCCCCCTCCATCACCTGCTGTCTGTTACTGCTTGCTTAAGGTAACTTAATCTCAGGCTTGTATAGAAGAAACAGAATGAAGATAATTTTTGAAATTTTCTTAACTTTTTTTCTGTCAGCAAGCCTGCAACTTGGTGAGTTTAGCCAGTGTGATCTTATTTTTTATTATTTTTGAATTATTTATTTACTTATTTTTACTTGTATTTTTTTTATTTTATTTTATTCTTTTCGGTTCTTATCTTTTCTGCCTAATTTTTGTGTAAATTGTTCTTAATTATGAAATTTGGGTTTGGTATATTAGGGTTTTTGGTTATATGTAGGAATTCTAAGACCGGCCATGTTTTTTTTTTTTTGTTTTTTTATTGTTCTCTGTCATTCCCTTGCTAACTGGACACATGGCTTGGAGGTGATTCCCCCCTCCATCACACTACTGTCTCTGTTACTGCTTGCCAAAGAGTAACTTAATCTCTCCAGAACTGTATAGAAGAAACAGAATGAAAATAATTTTGAAATTTTCTTAACTTTTTTCTGTCAGCAAGCCTGCAGCTTGGTGAGTTTAGCCAGTGTGATCTTATTTTTTATTATTTTTTGAATTATTTATTTACTTATTTTTACTTGTATTTTTTATTTTATTTTTATTCTTTTTCGGTTCTTATCTTTTTCTGCTAATTTTTGTGTAAATTGTTCTTAATTATGAAATTTAGGTTTGGTATATTAGGGTTTTGGTTATATGTAGGAATTCTAAGACCGGCCATGTTTTTGTTTTTTTTTTTTATTGTTCTCTGTCATTCCCTTGCTAACTGGACACATGGCTTGGAGGTGATTCCCCCCTCCATCACACTACTGTCTGTTACTGCTTGTAAGGTAACTTAATCTCTCCAGAACTGTATAGAAGAAACAGAATGAAGATAATTTTTGAAATTTTCTTAACTTTTTTCTGTCAGCAAGCCTGCAACTTGGTGAGTTTAGCCAGTGTGATCTTATTTTTTATTATTTTTTGAATTATTTATTTACTTATTTTTACTTGTATTTTTTATTTTATTTTATTCTTTTCGGTTCTTATCTTTTCTGCCTAATTTTTGTGTAAATTGTTCTTAATTATGAAATTTAGGTTTGGTATATTAGGGTTTTGGTTATATGTAGAATTCTAAGACCGGCCATGTTTTTTTTGTTTTTTTTTATTGTTCTCTGTCATTCCCTTGCTAACTGGACACATGGCTTGGAGGTGATTCCCCCCTCCATCACACTACTGTCTGTTACTGCTTACTTGGAGAGTAACCGTCTCTCCAGAACTGTATAGAAGAAACAGAATGAAGATAATTTTGAAATTTTCTTAACTTTTTTCTGTCAGCAAGCCTGCAACCCAGTGAGAGTTTAGCCAGTGTGATCTTATTTTTATTATTTTTTGAATTATTTATTTACTTATTTTACTTGTATTTTTTATTTTATTTTATTCTTTTCGGTTCTTATCTTTTCTGCCTAATTTTTGTGTAAATTGTTCTTAATTATGAAATTTAGGTTTGGTATATTAGGGTTTTGGTTATATGTAGGAATTCTAAGACCGGCCATGTTTTTTTTTTTGTTTTATTGTTCTCTGTCATTCCCTTGCTAACTGGACACATGGCTTGGAGGTGATTCCCCCCTCCATCACACTACTGTCTGTTACTGCTTACTTAAGGTAACTTAATCTCTCCAGAACTGTATAGAAGAAACAGAATGAAGATAATTTTGAAATTTTCTTAACTTTTTCTGTCAGCAAGCCTGCAACTTGGTGAGTTTAGCAGTGTGATCTTATTTTTATTATTTTTTGAATTATTTATTTACTTATTTTTATGTATTTTTTATTTTATTTTATTCTTTTTCGGTTCTTATCTTTTCTGCTAATTTTTGTGTAAATTGTTCTTAATTATGAAATTTAGGTTTGGTATATTAGGGTTTTGGTTATATGTAGGAAGATTCTAGACCGGCCATGTTTTTTTTTTTTGTTTTTTTTTTTTTATTTTGTTCTCTGTCATTCCCTTGCTAACTGGACACATGGCTTGGAGGTGATTCCCCCTCCATACACTACTGTCTGTTACTGCTTGCTTAAGGTAACTTAATCTCTCCAGAATTACTGTATAGAAGAAACAGAATGAAGATAATTTTGAAATTTTCTTAACTTTTTTCTGTCAGCAAGCCTACCCAGCTTGTGAGTTGTAGTGTGATCTTATTTTTGTATTATTTTTGAATTATTTATTTACTTATTTTTACTTGTATTTTTATTTTATTTTATTCTTTTCGGTTCTTTCTCTTTTCTGCCTAATTTTTGTGTAAATTGTTCTTAATTATGAAATTTAGGTTTGGTATATTAGGGTTTGGTTATATGTAGGAATTCTAAGACCGGCCATGTTTTTTTTTTGTTTTATTGTTCTCTGTCATTCCCTTGCTAACTGGACACACATGGCTTGGAGGTGATTCCCCCCTCCATCACACTACTGTCTGTTACTGCTTGTAAGAGTAGCTTAATCTCCAGAACTGTATAGAGAAACAGAATGAAGATAATTTTTGAAATTTTCTTAACTTTTTTCTGTCAACAAGCCTGCAACTTGGTGAGTTTAGCCAGTGTGATCTTATTTTTTATTATTTTGAATTATTTATTTACTTATTTTTACTTGTATTTTATTTTATTTTATTCTTTTCGGTTCTTATCTTTTCTGCCTAATTTTTGTGTAAATTGTTCTTAATTATGAAATTTAGGTTTTTGGTATATTAGGGTTTTGGTTATATGTAGGAATTCTAAGACCTGACCATGTTTTTTTTTTGTTTTTTTTTGGTATTCTCTGTCATTCCCTTTTAACTGGACACATGGCTTGGAGGTGATTCCCCCTCCATCACACTGCTGTCTGTTACTGCTTGCTTAAGGTAACTTAATCTCTCCAGAACTGTATAGAAGAAACAGAATGAAGATAATTTTTGAAATTTTCTTAACTTTTTTTTTTCTGTCAGCAAGCCTGCAACTTGGTGAGTTTAGCCAGTGTGATCTTATTTTTATTATTTTTGAATTATTTATTTACTTATTTTTACTTGTATTTTTATTTTATTTTATTCTTTTCGGTTCTTATCTTTTTCTGCCTAATTTTTGTGTAAATTGTTCTTAATTATGAAATTTAGGTTTGGTATATTAGGGTTTGGTTATATGTGAGAATTCTAAGACCGGCCATGTTTTTTTTTGTTTTTTTATTGTTCTCTGTCATTCCCTTGCTAACTGGACACATGGCTTGGAGGGTGATTCCCCCTCATCACACTACTGTCTGTTACTGTAGCAGAGTAACTTAATCTCTCCAGAACTGTATAGAAGAAACAGAATGAAGATAATTTTGAAATTTCTTAACTTTTTTCTGTCAGCAAGCCTGCAACGGTGAGTTTGTAGTGTGATCTTATTTTTTATTATTTTTTGAATTATTTATTTACTTATTTTACTTGTATTTTATTTTATTTTATTCTTTTCGGTTCTTATCTTTTCTGCTAATTTTTGTGTAAATTGTTCTTAATTATGAAATTTACAGGTTTGGTATATTAGGGTTTGGTTACATATGTAGGAATTCTAAGACCGGCCATGTTTTTTTTTTGTTTTTTTTTTATTGTTCTCTGTCATTCCCTTGCTAACTGGACACATGGCTTGGAGGTGATTCCCCCCTCCATCACACTACTGTCTGTTACTGCTTGCTTAAGGTAACTTAATCTCCAGAACTCTCCAGAACTGTATAAGAAGAAACAGAATGAAGATAATTTTGAAATTTTCTTAACTTTTTCTGTCAGCAAGCCTGCAACTTGGTAGTTTAGCCAGTGTGATCTTATTTTTATTATTTTTTGAATTATTTATTTACTTATTTTACTTGTATTTTTATTTTATTTTATTCTTTTTCGGTTCTTATCTTTTCTGCTAATTTTTTTGTGTAAATTGTTCTTAATTATGAAATTTAGGTTTGGTATATTAGGAGTTTTGGTTATATGTAGGAATTCTAAGACCGGCCATGTTTTTTTTTGTTTTTTTTTTTTATTGTTCTCTGTCCCATTCCCTTGCTAACTGGACACATGGCTTGGGTGATTCCCCCCTCCATCACTACTGTCTGTTACTGCTTACTTAAGGTAACTTAATCTCTCCAGAACTGTATAGAAGAAACAGAATGAAGATAATTTTGAAATTTTCTTAACTTTTTTTCTGTCAGCAAGCCTGCAGCTTGGTGAGTTTAGCCAGTGTGATCTTATTTTTTATTATTTTTTGAATTATTTATTTACTTATTTTTACTTGTATTTTTTATTTTATTTTATTCTTTTTGGTTCTTATCTTTTCTGCCTAATTTTTGTGTAATTGTTCTTAATTATGAAATTTAGGTTTGGTATATTAGAGGTTTGGTTATATGTAGGAATTCTAAGACCGGCCATGTTTTTTTTTTGTTTTTATTGTTCTCTGTCATTCCCTTGCTAACTGGACACATGGCTTGGAGGTAGTTCCCCCCTCCATCACACTACTGTCTGTTACTGCTTGCTTAAGGTAACTTAATCTCTCCAGAACTGTATAGAAGAAACAGAATGAAGATAATTTTGAAATTTTCTTAACTTTTTTCTGTCAGCAAGCCTGCAACTTGGTGAGTTTAGCCAGTGTGATCTTATTTTTTATTATTTTTGAATTATTTATTTACTTATTTTTACTTGTATTTTTTATTTTATTTTATTCTTTTCGGTTCTTATCTTTTCTGCCTAATTTTTGTGTAAATTGTTCTTAATTATAAAATTTAGGTTTGGTATATTAGGGTTTTGGTTATATGTAGGAATTCTAAGACCATCCATGTTTTTTTTTGTTTTTAGTGTTCTCTGTCATTCCCTTATTAACTGGACACATGGCTTGGAGGTGATTCCCCCCTCCATCACTACTGTCTGTTACTGCTTGCTTAGGCCAACTTAGCTCTCCAGAACTGTATAGAAGAAACAGAATGAAGATAATTTTTAAAATTTTCTTAACTTTTTTCTGTCAGCAAGCCTGCAACTTGTGAGTTTAGCCAGTGTGATCTTATTTTTTATTATTTTTTTGAATTATTTATTTACTTATTTTTACTTGTATTTTTTATTTTATTTTATTCTTTTTCGGTTCTTATCTTTTCTGCCTAATTTTTGTGTAAATTGTTCTTAATTATGAAATTTAGGTTTGGTATATTAGGAGTTTCGTTCATATGTAGGAATTCTAAGACCGGCCATGTTTTTTTTTTGTTTTTTGTCTCTGTCATTCCCTTGCTAACTGGACACATGGCTTGGAGGTGATTCCCCCTCCATCACACTACTGTCTGTTACTGCTTGCTTAAGGTAACTTAATCTCTCCAGAACTGTATAGAAGAAACAGATATGAAGATAATTTTGAAATTTTCTTAACTTTTTTCTGTCAGCAAGCCTGCAACTTGGTGAGTTTAGCCAGTGTGATCTTATTTTTATTATTTTTTGAATTATTTATTTACTTATTTTTACTTGTATTTTTATTTTATTTTATTCTTTTTCGGTTCTTATCTTTTCTGCCTAATTTTTGTGTAAATTGTTCTTAATTATGAAATTTAGGTTTGGTATATTAGGGTTTTGGTTATATGTAGAATTCTAAGACCGGCCATGTTTTTTTTTGTTTTTATTGTTCTCTGTCATTCCCTTGCTAACTGGACACATGGCTTGGAGGTGATTCCCCCCTCCATCACACCTCTGTCTGTTACTGCTTGTAAGGTAACTTAATCTCTCCAGAACTGTATAGAAGAAACAGATGAAGATAATTTTTGAAATTTTCTTAACTTTTTTCTGTCAGCAAAGCCTGCAACTTGGTGAGTTTAGCCAGTGTGATCTTATTTTTTATTGACTTTTTGAATTATTTATTTACTTATTTTTACTTGTATTTTTTATTTCTTTATTCTTTTGAGTTCTTATCTTTTCTGCCTAATTTTTGTGTAAATTGTTCTTAATTATGAAATTTAGGTTTGGTATATTAGGGTTTTGGTTATATGTAGGAATTCTAAGACCGGCCATGTTTTTTTTTTTTTTTTTTTTATTGTTTCTCTTGTCATTCCCTTGCTAACTGGACACATGGCTTGGAGGTAGTTTTCCCCCCTCCATCACACTACTGTCTGTTACTGCTTGCTTAAGGTAACTTAATCTCTCCAGAACTGTATAGAAGAAACAGAATGAAGATAATTTTGAAATTTTCTTAACTTTTTCATCAGCAAGCCTGCAACCCGAGTGAGTTTAGCCAGTGTGATCTTATTTTTTATTATTTTTTGAATTATTTATTTACTTATTTTTACTTGTATTTTTATTTTATTTTATTCTTTTTCGGTTCTTATCTTTTCTGCCTAATTTTTGTGTAAATTGTTCTTAATTATGAAATTTAGGTTTGGTATATTAAGTTTTGGTTATATGTAGGAATTCTAAGACCGGCCATATTTTTTTTTGTTTTTTTATTGTTCTCTGTCATTCCTTGCTAACTGGACACATGGCTTGGAGGTGATTCCCCCCTCCATCACACTACTGTCTGTTTACTGCTTGCTTAAGGTAACTTAATCTCTCCAGAACTGTATAGAAGAAACAGAATGAAGATAATTTTTTAAAATTTTCTTAACTTTTTTCTGTCAGCAAGCCTGCAACTTGGTGAGTTTAGCCAGTGTGATCTTATTTTTTATTATTTTTTGAATTATTTATTTACTTATTTTTACTTGTATTTTTTATTTTATTTTATTCTTTTTCGGTTCTTATCTTTTCTGCCTAATTTTTGTGTAAATTGTTCTTAATTATGAAATTTAGGTTTGGTATATTAGGAGTTTTAGTTATATGTAGAATTAAGACCGGCCATGTTTTTTGTTTTTTTTTTTTTTATTGTTCTCTGTCATTCCTTGCCTAACTGGACACATGGCTTGGAGGTGATTCCCTCCATCCACACTGTCTGTTACTGCTTGCTTAAGGTAACTTAATCTCTCCAGAACTGTATAGAAGAAACAGAATGAAGATAATTTTGAAATTTTCTTAACTTTTTTTTTCTGTCAGCAAGCCTGCAACTGGTGAGTTTAGCCAGTGTGATCTTATTTTTTATTATTTTTTGAATTATTTATTTACTTATTTTTACTTGTATTTTTTATTTTATTTTATTCTTTTTCGGTTCTTATCTTTTCTGCCTAATTTTTGTGTAAATTGTTCTTAATTATGAAATTTAGGTTTGGTATATTAGGGTTTTGGTTATATGTAGGAATTCTAAGACCGGCCATGTTTTTTTTTTTGTTTTTTTTTTTATTGTTCTCTGTCATTCCCTTGCTAACTGGACATGGCTTGGAGGTGATTCCCCCCTCCATCACACTACTGTCTGTTACTGCTTGCTTAAGGTAACTAATCTCTCCAGAACTGTATAGAAGAAACAGAATGAAGATAATTTTTGAAATTTTCTTAACTTTTTTCTGTCAGCAAGCCTGCAGCTTGGTGAGTTTAGCCAGTGTGATCTTATTTTTTATTATTTTTGAATTATTTATTTACTTATTTTTACTTGTATTTTTTATTTTATTTTATTCTTTTCGGTTCTTATCTTTTCTGCCTAATTTTTGTGTAAATTGTTCTTAATTATGAAATTAGGTTTGGTATATTAGGGTTTTGGTTATATGTAGGAATTCTAAGACCGGCCATGTTTTTTTTTTGTTTTTTTTATTGTTCTCTGTCATTCCCTTGCTAACTGGACACATGGCTTGGGTGATTCCCCCCTCCATCACACTACTGTCTGTTACTGCTTGCTTAAGGTAACTTAATCTCTCCAGAACTGTATAGAAGAAACAGAATGAAGATAATTTTTGAAATTTTCTTAACTTTTTCTGTCAGCAAGCCTACAGCTTGGTGAGTTTAGCCAGTGTGATCTTATTTTTATTATTTTTTGAATTATTTATTTACTTATTTTTACTTGTATTTTTTATTTTATTTTATTCTTTTTCGGTTCTTATCTTTTTCTGCCTAATTTTGTGTAAATTGTTCTTAATTATGAAATTTAGGTTTGGTATATTAGGGTTTTGGTTATATGTAGGAATTCTAAGACCGGCCATGTTTTTTTTTTGTTTTTTTATTGTTCTCTGTCATTCCCTTGCTAACTGGACACATGGCTTGGAGGTGATTCCCCCCTCCATCACACTACTGTCTGTTACTGCTTGCTTAAGGTAACTTAATCTCTCCAGAACTGTATAGAAGAAACAGAATGAAGATAATTTTGAAATTTTCTTAACTTTTTTCTGTCAGCAAGCCTGCAACTTGGTGAGTTTAGCCAGTGTGATCTTATTTTTTATTATTTTTTGAATTATTTATTTACTTATTTTTATGTATTTTTATTTTATTTTTATTCTTTTCGGTTCTTATCTTTTCTGCCTAATTTTTGTGTAAATTGTTCTTAATTATGAAATTTAGGTTTGGTATATTAGGGTTTTGGTTATATGTAGGAATTCTAAGACCGGCCATGTTTTTTTTTTGTTTTTTTATTGTTCTCTGTCATTCCCTTGCTAACTGGACACACATGGCTTGGAGGTGATTCCCCCTCCATCACTACTGTCTGTTACTGCTTGCTTAAGGTAACTTAATCTCCAGAACTGTATAGAAGAAACAGAATGAAGATAATTTTTTGAAATTTTCTTAACTTTTTCTGTCAGCAAGCCTGCAGCTTGGTGAGTTTGTAGTGTGATCTTATTTTTTATTATTTTTGAATTATTTATTTACTTATTTTTACTTTATTTTTATTTTATTTTATTCTTTTGAGGAGGTTCTTATCTTTTCTGCCTAATTTTTGTGTAAATTGTTCTTAATTATGGAAATTTAGGTTTGACTTATACTAAGTTAAAACTTCATTAACTTCAGTCACATATTTATTTTTTTTAATTGGAGTAGATAGTACCTTCTATCGCCAGGTCTCACACTCCACCCCCTTCTTTTGGACAGGAGTAGAGTTGATCGCCTTGTTTCTAGTTTAGGAAGGGGTTCCCGAGTAGATAGATTAAACTAATTGGAGTAGATAGATTAAACTATCGCCCGGTTCACACTCCACCCACATCTATTGAACAGGTGAAGAGGCTCATCCCTTGTTTCCTGTTTAGGATGCGGTTTCCGGTTTTCTCTTTTCCAATCTTTTCACTCTTTTCCTTTATTATTTTATTTTTTTTTTCAATTGGAGTAGATAGACTAAACTATCGCCCGGTTCACACTCCACCCACATCTATTGAACAGGTGAAGAGGCTCATCCCTTGTTTCCTGTTTAGGATGCGGTTTCCGGTTTTCTCTTTTCCAATCTTTTCACTCTTTTCCTTTATTATTTTATTTTTTTTTTTCAATTGGAGTAGATAGACTAAACTATCGCCCGGTTCACACTCCACCCACATCTATTGAACAGGTGAAGAGGCTCATCCCTTGTTTACTGTTTAGGATGCGGTTTCCGGTTTTCTCTTTTCCAATCTTTTCACTCTTTTCCTTTATTATTTTATTTTTTTTTTCAATTGGAGTAGATAGACTAAACTATCGCCGGTTCACACTCCACCCACATCTATTGAACAGGTGAAGAGGCTCATCCCTTGTTTCCTGTTTAGGATGCGGTTTCCGGTTTTCTCTTTTCCAATCTTTTCACTCTTTTCCTTTATTATTTTATTTTTTTTTTCAATTGGAGTAGATAGACTAAACTATCGCCCGGTTCACACTCCACCCACATCTATTGAACAGGTGAAGAGGCTCATCCCTTGTTTCCTGTTTAGGATGCGGTTTCCGGTTTTCTCTTTTCCAATCTTTTCACTCTTTTCCTTTATTATTTTATTTTTTTTTTTCAATTGGAGTAGATAGACTAAACTATCGCCCGGTTCACACTCCACCCACATCTATTGAACAGGTGAAGAGGCTCATCCCTTGTTTACTGTTTAGGATGCGGTTTCCGGTTTTCTCTTTTCCAATCTTTTCACTCTTTTCCTTTATTATTTTATTTTTTTTTTCAATTGGAGTAGATAGACTAAACTATCGCCCGGTTCACACTCCACCCACATCTATTGAACAGGTGAAGAGGCTCATCCCTTGTTTCCTGTTTAGGATGCGGTTTCCGGTTTTCTCTTTTCCAATCTTTTCACTCTTTTCCTTTATTATTTTATTTTTTTTTTCAATTGGAGTAGATAGACTAAACTATCGCCCGGTTCACACTCCACCCACATCTATTGAACAGGTGAAGAGGCTCATCCCTTGTTTCCTGTTTAGGATGCGGTTTCCGGTTTTCTCTTTTCCAATCTTTTCACTCTTTTCCTTTATTATTTTATTTTTTTTTTCAATTGGAGTAGATAGACTAAACTATCGCCCGGTTCACACTCCACCCACATCTATTGAACAGGTGAAGAGGCTCATCCCTTGTTTCCTGTTTAGGATGCGGTTTCCGGTTTTCTCTTTTCCAATCTTTTCACTCTTTTCCTTTATTATTTTATTTTTTTTTTTCAATTGGAGTAGATAGACTAAACTATCGCCCGGTTCACACTCCACCCACATCTATTGAACAGGTGAAGAGGCTCATCCCTTGTTTCCTGTTTAGGATGCGGTTTTCGGCTTTCTCTTTTCCATTCTTTTTACCCTTACGTAGCCCCCTGCGCATCAGTGGCGTTACTGCCTTGCTCGGGGTGATATGATTAAAAAAAAAAAAAAAAAAATATATATATAGATATAGTGTATCGAGGCAGCAAATAATTTTCTAGACATATACTGTTAAATATAAGAGACAATGAATGTCTATTATGTTTAACCTGAAATTAAAGCCAAAATACGATGTTTAGAACGGCTCCTGATTAAAAATAATAGACATTCATTGTCTCTTATATCTTATATTTAACAATATATATATATATATATATATATATATATATATATATATATATAGTGTATCGAGGCAGCAAATAATTTTCTAGACATATACTGTTAAATATAAGAGACAATGAATGTCTATTATGCTTAACCTGAAATTAAAGCTAAAATACGATGTTTAGAACGGCTCCTGATTAAAAATAATAGACATTCATTGTTTCTTATATCTTATATTTAACAATATATATATATATATATATAGTAATCAACACTGTATGGTGACTGAAAGTCAGAAGATCGCTTTGAAGCGTGGAACTGACATTCACTAGGCAATCTTGATTCCTATGACCATACTGTTTATACCTATAAAGGCACGCTCACATATCTGTGTGTGTGTGTGTGTGTGTGTGTGTGTGTTTATAATGAAATATACCATGGTTGTCTTTCATCAGTGCAGCGGTAAACGTTAAGACAATATCTAAACAATTATTCACTGGGCATCTCTTATTCAATCAAGCACATGATTGGTAAACTTAATTAATAAGAGTCCAGTGTAATTAAAGTAATGTAACAGCCTCTAACATCATTTTCCACTCTATTTACCGTAAATAGTGCAGTGCAAATGCCTAGCGCACCCGCTTGTTTATATCTTCTGAGTCTATTACATTTGCTCTCGGCCTGCAGGTCAGCCATGGTCTTGGGCAGATTTCTCAAGTTTAAACATTCTAATTTAATAATAATAATAATAATAATATATATATATGACAAAGTGTAAAAGTTTTCATGTAGCGCTTTTTATCCCTTAGGACTTACCCGGATGAAGTCCTGAGGGACGAAACGGATCACAAGAAAACTTATTCGATTTTGTTTTGCAACTTTTCTCCCAAATTGTTCTCTCTCTCTCTTTTTCTCTGTCTCTCTTTATATATAAAAGTGGACATTGAACTCAACACCCAGAGGCGACAGTCTGATTCATGCTAAATGGCTTTTTAAATAAATGTCTGATAACATAGAAGTTGTAAATAGTTCTAAACAGACAAAACTGTGTATTTTTTTTTCTTAAAAGATAAAGTTTTATCGGCCAAAACTTTAAAAGAAGAATCATTAATGGTTAGCAAAATTTTAAAGAGAATCGCGGAGTAATAGACAAACTGGGACATATATATAAACAGAGGTTGTTGACGGACTCTTAAGATTTTCTTATATATATATATATATATATTCAGTTAGATAAGTGTGAGTTAACTCACGCCTAACTGAATATGTTAGCTATCTCACTGATATTGAGCGCTTTCAAATAAGTATAGCGCATATATAATATATAAATAATACAATATATATATATATATCCGCAGACAGATCTGTTTCGCTGTATCACAGCTCATCAGCACATTTAGACATCCAATTGCTTTTTAACCCAGGATTGAAATCCGATCGAATTGGCGATTCTACCAATGAGCTATGTTCATATTTATCCAGTTCTGTTCCTATCTATCTATCTATCTATCTATCTATCTATCTATCTATCTATCTATCTTTGCATATTTGTTCATCTCCAAAGAATCTGTCCTTTCCCGGTTCCTTCCTTTCTCTCTCTCCCTTTTCTTTCTTTTCTTTCTAAGTTCTCTCTTGTTCTTTCTCACTTTTCAATCATATCATCTCACTTCGAGACAGTCGCCAAACGAAGAAACAGCCTGCCAATTTCTTACTGTTGTTTCTGGATACGTCGACAAAACCTTGGCTTCTTTCTTCCCCGTCTACACTTCACTGAGAGAAAAAACGTGGAGAAGCAATAAGGATTTTGATCACCTTTCTCCGCCCGGTTGTCTACATCGCTGGCGGCCTTCCAGGTAAAACCTCTTCAATGTACCACCGACACCTCCTAGAATCTCTATCACCAAATGTGACATCATGTGGTTTCGCTTGGCGCCTACTGGCCGTGTCCCGTAAGCATTGGGCAGCAACAACGCCCAGTTTGCCAAATTCTTGGGCCAAGATCAAAGTTTCTGGCTTTGAGTGCCGACTCAGGGCCACCGCTGACCGGGTCAGTTGGAGTACAACTTACACTCCTTGGGAAACGTTTCACGCAGGGACAAGTATTATTGTGTTCGTCGAACTATTTGCATCGCATTGGACTCTGGTACCCTGGTGGATTTCAAACTCAGAGGCAAGCAACTTGTGTCTGACCGATAAGAACGTCCTTAACAAGTTATTGACCTTAAAAGAGCACCATGACGTGGCGTAATGTTTAGTAAGCTGGTCTCGCTAGAATCATGACAATTAAGTAGTGAGTTCGATCCTCACAGAGTGCCCCATATTTTCGGCCTTGTGTCATATCTAAGCTAAGTGCCATATATGGTAGATGCTTGGGCGATCATTTCACTTTCTATTCATGACTGACTAAGCAGGAACTTTTCCAGCGGTAGGCTGACGTTTTCATTTAACCCATAGCTGGGGAAGAAGAGATGGATTCATAGGATATTTGTACGTTGATGAATGTAATAAACCCGACTGGAATTTTGAGAGAAGTAAGCCGCACATGCACACAAACACACTCATGTACTATAATAATATAACAGTATTATTCTATCACATAATCCTGCTTTAATCCCTGATCCAATAATTAATACTTGATGTTTAATTCATGTTTATAGAATCATTTACATTATGCATATATTTAATGTATCGTGGTAGCAGATAATTTTCTTTTTTTTTTTCTAATGTAAACTTATTTATAAATGGAACTTTGTCTCTGTGTGTGTGTGTGTCTGTGTGTGTATCCGTTACCTATAGACTCCAAAACGGCTGAACCGATTTTCTTGAATATTTACACAGTTGTACTATAAGCGTCTGCGAGTGTTCTTAGCTAAGTTTTGTGTCGAGGTACGCCCGATAAATATCGATAATTGAAAAAATCGGGTTATAGAAGGAGTGGACCGATTTTGATCAAATTTGATAGACTCATAGACAAAGACACAAGAAACGATATTCAGAAGTTTCAAGGTTGCAGTTCTTCCAATAGTGCAGAAAATCGATAATATATATATATGTATAAATCGATACCAGGAAATCAAAATTTGACTTACATCCATTCATTTTTCTTTCAGTCTACGGTTTCGCTTTAACTGGAAACATTTTAGTCTTTTGTGTAAACATCCAAAAAGTCTGAGCTCCAGGACCATGGATTAATTTTAAAGCTTTCATTACACCTGAACAACGACGGGCTATACTGCTAGTAATCATATAACCCCAAGCAAGGCATATAATGCCACTGTTTTGCAGAGGGTTACATAGGAGGAAAGCTATGTGAAAGAGTGACAGGTTATAGGGGGGGTCAGGAAGTGGGTAAGAGAAGGGTGAGAATACTGATGAGAGGGGAGTGGATGGAGAAGGGAGCATGAGAGAGGGAGGATTGTCGGTGATCAGGATTTAATGTAAGTATTACTGATAAAATAGGCCTATTATGTATAATGGACAGAGGGATGGGGAGAGGGAGAGATAGCCAGTGATTTTCTAATGCAATGACAGCTGTGTATGAGAGAGAGATGTAGATACGACAACGGAAAAGAAAAAAATATTAAAAGAGAGGTGAAGCGAAGAAAAGGACGGGCAAGAGATAGATAGATAGATAGATAGATGTGAACATATTTTGATAGATAGAGATAATGAACAGAAGTAGATAGATAGATAGATAGATAGATAGATATGAAGTCAGATAGATAGATATGAACATATTTTGATAGATAGAGATAATGAACAGAAGTAGATAGATAGATAGATATGAAGTCAGATAGATAGATATGAACATATTTTGATAGATAGAGATAATGAACAGAAGTAGATAGATAGATAGATAGATAGATAGATATGAAGTCAGATAGATAGATATGAACATATTTTGATAGATAGAGATAATGAACAGAAATAGATAGATAGATAGATAGATATGAAGTCAGATAGATAGATATGAACATATTTTGATAGATAGAGATAATGAACAGAAGTAGATAGATGGATAGATAGATATGAAATAGATAGATAGATGGATAGATAGATATGAAATAGATAGATAGATGGATAGATAGATATGAAATGGATAGATAGATATGAAATAGATGGATAGATAGATGGGTAGATAGATATGAAATAGATGGATAGATAGATGGGTAGATAGATATGAAATAGATAGATAGATGGATAGATAGATATGAAATAGATAGATAGATGGATAGATAGATATGAAATAGATAGATAGATATGAGATGGATAGATATGAAATAGATGGATAGATAGATGGGTAGATAGATATGAAATAGATGGATAGATAGATGGGTAGATAGATATGAAATAGATAGATAGATGGATAGATAGATATGAAATAGATAGATAGATAGATAGATATGAAATAGATAGATATGAAATGGATAGATAGATATGAAATAGATATGAAATGGATAGATAGATATGAAATGGATAGATAGATGGATAGATAGATATGAAATGGATAGATAGATAGATATGAAATAGATATGAAATAGATAGATGGATAGATAGATAAGAAATAGATGGATAGATAGATATGAAATGGATAGATAGATAGATGGATAGATAGATATGAAATAGATAGATAGATATGAAATGGATAGATATGAAATGGATAGATATGAAATAGATAGATATGAAATAGATAGATATGAAATAGATAGATATGAAATAGATAGATATGAAATAGATAGATATGAAATAGATAGATATGAAATAGATATGAAATAGATAGATATGAAATGGATAGATAGATAGATATGGATAGATAGATATGAAATGGATAGATAGATATGAGATGGATAGATAGATATGAAATGGATAGATAGATAGATGGATAGATAGATATGAAATGGACAGATAGATATGAAATGGACAGATAGATAGATATGAATGGACAGATAGATAGATATGAAATGGACAGATAGATAGATATGAAATGGACAGATAGATAGATATGAAATAGATAGATATGAAATGGACAGATAGATAGATATGGACAGATAGATAGATATGAAATAGATAGATATGAAATGGACAGATAGATAGATATGAAATAGATAGATATGAAATGAATAGATAGATATGAAATGGACAGATAGATATGAAATAGATAGATATGAAATGGACAGATAGATAGATATGAAATAGATAGATATGAAATGGACAGATAGATAGATATGAAATAGATAGATATGAAATGGACAGATAGATAGATATGAAATAGATAGATATGAAATGGACAGATAGATAGATATGAAATAGATAGATATGAAATGGACAGATAGATAGATATGAAATAGATAGATATGAAATGGACAGATATGAAATAGATAGATATGAAATGGACAGATATGAAATGGACAGATAGATAGATATGAAATGGACAGATATGAAATGGACAGATAGATAGATATGAAATGGACAGATATGAAATGGACAGATAGATAGATATGAAATGGACAGATATGAAATGGACAGATAGATAGATATGAAATGGACAGATATGAAATGGACAGATAGATAGATATGAAATGGACAGATATGAAATGGACAGATAGATAGATATGAAATGGACAGATATGAAATGGACAGATAGATAGATATGAAATGGACAGATATGAAATGGACAGATAGATAGATATGAAATGGACAGATATGAAATGGACAGATAGATAGATATGAAATGGACAGATATGAAATGGACAGATAGATAGATATGAAATGGACAGATATGAAATGGACAGATAGATAGATATGAAATGGACAGATATGAAATGGACAGATAGATAGATATGAAATGGACAGATATGAAATGGACAGATAGATAGATATGAAATGGACAGATATGAAATGGACAGATAGATAGATAAGTGAAATGGACAGATATGAAATGGACAGATAGATAGATATGAAATGGACAGATATGAAATGGACAGATAGATAGATATGAAATGGACAGATATGAAATGGACAGATAGATAGATATGAAATGGACAGATATGAAATGGACAGATAGATAGATATGAAATGGACAGATATGAAATGGACAGATAGATAGATATGAAATGGACAGATATGAAATGGACAGATAGATAGATATGAAATGGACAGATATGAAATGGACAGATAGATAGATATGAAATGGACAGATATGAAATGGACAGATAGATAGATATGAATGGACAGATATGAAATGGACAGATAGATAGATATGAAATGGACAGATATGAAATGGACAGATAGATAGATAAGTGAAAATGGACAGATATGAAATGGACAGATAGATAGATATGAAATGGACAGATATGAAATGGACAGATAGATAGATATGAAATGGACAGATATGAAATGGACAGATAGATAGATATGAAATGGACAGATATGAAATGGACAGATAGATAGATATGAAATGGACAGATATGAAATGGACAGATAGATAGATATGAAATGGACAGATATGAAATGGACAGATAGATATGAAATGGACAGATATGAAATGGACAGATAGATAGATATGAAATGGACAGATATGAAATGGACAGATAGATAGATATGAAATGGACAGATATGAATGGACAGATAGATAGATATGAAATGGACAGATATGAAATGGACAGATAGATAGATATGAAAATGGACAGATATGAAATGGACAGATAGATAGATATGAAATGGACAGATATGAAATGGACAGATAGATAGATATGAAATGGACAGATATGAAAATGGACAGATAGATAGATATGAAATGGACAGATATGAAATGGACAGATAGATAGATATGAAATGGACAGATATGAAATGGACAGATAGATAGATATGAAATGGACAGATATGAAATGGACAGATAGATAGATATGAAATGGACAGATATGAAATGGACAGATAGATAGATATGAAATGGACAGATATGAAATGGACAGATAGATAGATATGAAATGGACAGATATGAAATGGACAGATAGATAGATATGAAATGGACAGATATGAAATGGACAGATAGATAGATATGAAATGGACAGATATGAAATGGACAGATAGATAGATATGAAATGGACAGATATGAAATGGACAGATAGATAGATATGAATGACAGATATGAAATGGACAGATAGATAGATATGAAATAGATAGATAGATAGATATGAAATTGACTGGAATAGATAGATATGAAATTGACTAGAATAGATAGATAATGAATAGATAGATAATGAATATATTGACATAGATAGATAGATAGATAGATAGATAGAGCGGAGGGAAATAGGGATACCGAAAGAGAGTGAAAGAAAGGAAGGATATGGAACGAGAGGGAAGTAGACGCAAGATGTTAAAGAAAGACATGAAGAGAAATAGAAAAAGAAGGAAAATATGGTTATAAGGAGAAGAAAAACAAAAAGAATATAAGGATAGAGAGGGAAAGATAGCGAAAAAAAGGAAGATATTAGGAGAGAAAAGACAGGAGAGGAAGAAAGGGAGAGACGTGAAAAGAGGACGACAGTAAGTAAATGCGAATCAAGAAGTACGGAGAAAAAATCATTAAGTGAGAGTAGGGGCCAAAGAGAAGATAAAAAGGAGGAAAAGAGGTTGTAAATAGAGAGAGAGAGAGAGAGAAAGAGTGGGGGCGAAAGATAGAGTGAAATGAATTAGATGTAACCGTAAATCCTATGGTAAAAGTTTCTTGAATCACACTTCACGCTCATGGAACTCTCTTCTAGCTTCATACTTTCCAGTCAACTTTGAACGACAAAATTTTAAATGCAATGTCAATCGGGTAAATTTTTGTTTTGTTCCCTGAAGGCCTTTACCCCTTCAAATCTTCCGAAAACATCCTTATGCAAATGTAAATGCTGAGCTCAAATCGGTAATTGTTTATTGACGAAACCTTTTTCAATTTTACAACCAGAAAAATATCGAACTTCTTTTCGCTATTTATCTCACCCCATAACCACGGTTCAAAACATGTTATTCACTGCTGAATGTCTTCACGCGTAGATTGGCGATTTTTCGACCAATTTGCCTTCCTTTTTGGTATTCCTGCGCGGAAATTGAGTTCCGAACCCAAAGAAATTGCGGACTAATCGCTCAAAAGAAGAGATTATTAGACAGGAGCGAAAGTGGAAAGACGTTTAGAATGAAAAAAGAAGAAGGGGTGAGTCAGAGAGATGTAAAGAAAGAAAGATATAGAAAGAGAGGGAGAGAGAAAGAAAGAGTGATAGATTTAGAGAGAGTGAGAATAAGAGAGAACGGAAGAGATTAATTGAGAAAAAGATTTGAAGAGAGTAAATATCAAAGAGAAGGAAAGAGATTTATTGATATATATATATATATATATATATATGAAATTATTCGTTTGAACATTATTTTTGATTGATACTCGTATTTAAGTAGATATTCTGTTTAAAATCAAACAGTATATATATTTATTTCTACCGGCCTGATTATTTACGATAAATAAATTGTTCCAAAAAATGTGTGCCATTCGGCAGGATTCGAACCTGCGACCCCAATCAGCATAAGGGAAGCCGCCAACTGAATTGGCGCGTCTTAGACCTCTCGACCACTAATCACCAACTCGGTCAAATCAAGCCTATATAACACAATTTTCGATTCATATGTTTACATTTGTTGACATTACGCTGCATTTCAGTGCAGAGATGGTTATTTACGTGAATCGAAAATTGTGTTATATAGGCTTGATTTGACTTCGTTTAGACTGTTGGTGATTCGTGGTCGAGAGGTCTAAGACGCGCCAGATCAATTGGTGGCTTCCTCTATGCTAATAGGGGTCGCAGGTTCGAATCCTGCCTGATGACACACATTTTCGTAACAAAATTTATCGTAAAGAATCAGGCCGGTAGAAATAAATATATATACTGTTTGATTATAAACAGAATATCTACTTAAATACGAGCATCGATCAAAAAGAATGTTCAAACAAATACTTTCAAATTGTCGGTTGTTTAAAACCATTTCGTTAATCTTCGTGATATATAGATATAGTATGTGCGTTGATTATATATATATATATTAATACGCTTTGTCGTGCAAATATCCTTGGGAAAGGTATGAGTCCATCACTTCTTCCCTCCAGCTATGAAGGGATAAGCAGAACAGATTGGGTTCTCTAGCCTTGATTGGCAACCAGTCTACCGCAGAAAGTAATGGCAACCTTTTGCGAGAAAATCTGCTAAGTCAGTCATGTCTGTTTCGGGACATGATCGTCCAAGCGTGTATCACTTAACCGACTGACACACACACACACACACACACACACACACACACACACACACACACACACACACACACACGCACAGAGCGAGAGAGAGAGAGAGAGAGAGAAGGAAGGAAATAAGAAATGGGTTTGAAATGAAAGAAGTGAATTTGACGGTCAGAAGTTTGCAAGAAGAGATTTCAGAATGACACAGAGAAAAAAAGAGCTTGCAAAGAGAGACAAAGTGAGATCTTAAAAAGGAGGCAATGTCCGCTTTTTGGAAGACAAGGAGTTTAAAATGTGATGGGGAAATTATGAAAGAAAAGGATCGATAAAAATAAGGCAAAGTAGCGATAAAGACTAAAGAAATAAATTATTTAGAAAAGAAAGAAATGAATGGGAAAGCGAAAAAAAAAGAGAGAAATTTAAAACAATATGAATGAATAAGGAAGACGACAGTAAGAAAATTAGAGAGAAATAGGGCGAGATTGATAAAAGCAGTAGATAGATTAATAGAGAGAGATTGATTGCTTGATAGAGAGAGATTGATTGCTTGGAAGAAAGACTAAAGGAAGAAAAGTCGTGAATTAAAAATCAAAGCAGTACAGAAAACCGCGCAAGTCAAGTGAGGAGGTATGCAATAAGCAGACGATAAAAAAAGTTTTGAAAAAAAAAAAATCTAAAAAAAAATGTCCAAAAGTCATCACACACTTTACAAACAAAAAAAAAAATAAAAAAATAAAAAATAAAAAAACGAAAAAATGAAGTTAAAAAAAAAAAAAAAAAAAAAAAAAAGGAAACGAATTTATATTTTAGCTGTTTATTAAAGAATATAAAACTTCACTATTTCAGCAAAAAGCTAAGTTTGCTTTTCGGCAGATAGGTACAAAAAAAAAAAATACATTGCTCCAAGGCAACAAACGTTTTTATCGGTAAGCACGGTGTCTATTTATCCGCACAGGAAAATAATCCTCGAACAACCGAGGCCACCTTAGTGCATTACAAGAGAAAAGATATATATACATATATTGATTGTTTAATTACTTAGTTTTTGGTAATAATGAAATTAGTCCGGTACACATTTGTATTAAACAGTGTTCAATACAGTTGTATTGTAGAACTTTTGAATATTCTTCATTTGTTATCAAGTTATTACGCGACCTAGCTTTCTACCAAGAGTGGTGTCTTTAGGCGATTTGCAATAACTTGCAAATCGCCTGAAGACACCACATGGTAGAAACTTAGGTGGCGTAATAACACGTTTACAAATAAAGAATATATATATATATATATATATATATATATATATATATATATATATATATACCATCAGCCCGTGTATTGAGTACTGCTGCCACATCTGGTCGGGTGCCCCTGCTATTCTCCTCGAGGTTCTTGACAAAATACAGCGAAGAATCTGTAATGTGATTGATACCGACTTGGCTGACCGCCTGCAGTCACTCTCTCACCGGCGTGACGTGGCTTCCCTGTGCCTCTTCTATAAATACTTTCATGGCTTCTGCTCTGACGAACTTAAATCACTGGTGCCCCTAGATGTGAATTTGCACGAGATACTAGATTGGCAACTAGGTCCCACCCTTTTACAGTGAAACCGATGAAATGTAACCGCAATTTCTACTCCAACAGCTTCTTTCGTCGCACTTCCCGCCTGTGGAATTCCCTACCGCATGCTTGCTTCCCCGACGGCTACAACCTCCAGGAGTTTAAATGTAAGGTCAATAGACACCTCCTAACACACTAACTCACTCCCACTCTCTCCAACTCTCTTCCTATATACATCCTAAGTCGTCTATCACCCTCCTTCTGACATTTCCTATACCCAATCCCTCTATGTAACCCCCTGCGCTATAGTGGCAGTGGGTGACACGATTAAAAAAATGTCTAATAGTGATTACAAAGGTATCTGAAGTGATGGTGACATTATGCCCACATTCAACTACCCACAGGACCTCAGACTCAAGACTTACAGTGCTTCCCTTGGCCAAGAGGGTGGTTACTGGAAGACCTTATGTCTAGCAACATGACTCTATGCTACGCAAGCAGGAGAACCCAGTCATGGCTGTGAGACAATTTCTGCGACCACATCACCCCTTACATCTGGCCGACTAACTCTCCAGACTGCAACCCGCTTGATTGTTATGTGTGAGGTGCAGTTGGGCGAAAGACCAACAAAATTTCTTGTAAAACCAAAGATAAACCGAAGGCAAGGATTATGGTAGCATTCACCAACTTAAACAAGGAGACCGTCTCGAAGCGAGGCAATTGGAGTAGATAGACTAAACTATCGCCTGGTTCATACTCCACCCACGTCTATTGAACAGGTGAAGAGGCTCATCCCTTGTTCCCTGTTTAGGATGTGGTTCTTCCCGGCTTTCTCTTTTTCAATCTTTTCACTCCTATGTAGCCCCCTGCACATCAGTGGCGTTACCGCCTTGCTCGGGGTGATATGATTAAAAAAAAAAAAGAGAGATTCCGAAGTCGTCTAGAGTACATGATTGAAGCCAAAAGCGATTTTATTTAATAAATTTACTCTTGAGTATTTCAAGATATTTTTGGGTATGTTTGGTTAATGTACCCGTTTAAATGAGATGTCAGTGTTATTTTCATCTTTGCGTGAAACAGACGACAATTCGTCCATCGCAAGCTGTACACACACACACACACACACATATATATATACGTGGTGTCCTCCATAAAGTTCGTGCGCACTTTAAAAAATTTATAACTTTATTTGCGATAGAAATAATTTATAAAAATGATTAGAAATAAGTAAATCTATATTTTTAAGGTTTTATTGAAATTATATTTAAGTTTCCACATGTCATCCATCATAAGAAGCACAAAGGGTAATACGATTTTGCAGTTCATATTTTTCACTTATCTAAAAATTGTTGCAAATTTTGTGGCAAAGAGTTATTCAATAACTAAGTACATTAAACTTTCTAACACTTTTTACAGATTATTTCTATCAGAAATACAAATAAAGTTATGAATTTTTAAAGTGCACACGGACTTTATGGACACCCGGTAAATCGGATATGTTTCGAATTCGTAAATTCCTGTCGAATTTATTAGATTTGCTTACGTGCTTATACCCTTGGCAAAGGTACGAAGCCATCTTTATACTATGGCCAGTCACGTGTCTGTTTGAAACGAAACTCTTTTTGAAAATCACGCTGAACTGAGCTCGTCGTCCTGCGGCCATTGGCCGAGATAGAACCCACTACACCCCTCCAGTATTCCCTGTGCATTTGGAACCCTGGCGCGGTTTATAGCGAAATTCATAATCTTGTCAAATAGCTGAATACTTGATCCTTCGTCAGGGCTACCAAGGGTGTTTTTATTGTGAGAACCAACACTGAATGTGTTGCCTCTAGGCCCCATCCTGTTATTTAACCCATAACTGGAGGGAAGTGACGGATTAATACCTTTCCCAAGGCTACCAGTGCTTAAGTGAATGCAGGGTACTCAACTGGAATTCGAACTCGGCTCACCGATTTCTCTTTCCAAGCACCACAGCGCACATCCGTCACTGAACGCTTACAGCGCCTGGTCTTCCCATGCGGTCACCCATCTAGGTACTGACCAGGCTCACGTTGCTTAACTTTGGTGATCGAACGGGAACCGGTGTATTCAATGTGATATGCCGTAAGCTAAGGTGAACTGAGCTAAGGTGAACACATGGAAAATAATTACAACAAAGACAAAAGCACCCTTTTAAAAGATCTATAGAAATAGTCGAATGCGCTCGGGACAGTAAAAATTAGAGACACTTTTTTATATTTTTATAATCATATCGCCCCAAGAAAGGCATTTTACTGCCACTGTTGAACAGGGGTTTACATAGAAAGAAAGTTATGAGAAAGAGAGACAGGTTACAGATGGTGTCGGCAAGTGCGTAAGAGAGGGATGGTTGTGGCCATAAAGTGAGGGACCAGTTTATATATGAATGTAATGTAGAACTGATCCCCCACTTTATATCTACATTATAATAGTATAGATTTTTTTTTATAATCATATCGCCCCAAGAAAGGCATTTTACTGTCACTGTTGAGCAAGGGATTACATAAGAAGAAAGATATTAGAAAGAGTGACAGGTTATAGGGGGTGTCAGGAAATGGGTAAGAGAAGGATGAGAATACTGATGAGTGTAGAGTGGACGGAGAAAGGAGCATGAGAGAGAGGATGCAGATTAGTGAGATAGGAGATGACTATTGACTTTACATTTAAATTCTTGGAGATTGTAGCTGTCGGAGAAGCAAGTAAATGGAAGGGAATTCCACATTCGGGAAGTGCGAGAAAAGAAGCTACTGGAGTAGAATTTGCGTTTCCATTTTATTGGTTTCATAGTAAAAGGTTGGGACCTAGTTGCTAATCTTGTGGCTCGAGTAAATTTATATATAAGGGGCACCAGGGAGCTAAGTTCATCGGAGCAGAACCAGAACCAGAACCAGAACCAGAACCAGGAGCCTCCAAATTATTAATATAAGTTCGTCATTATGTTTCTTAACTTATCCAAAACGGAAAAAACGTTAGAAAGTTGGAAAAACTCAATAAAAAATTTATATATATATAGACCAAATAATTTGTTTGAACATTATTTTTTATCAATACTCGTATTTAAGTAGATATTCTGTTTATAATCAAACAGTATTATATATTTATTGAAAATGTGTGTCATTCGGCAGGATTCGAAGCTGTGACCTCTATCCACATAGGGGATCCACATAAGAGTCGCAGATGTGAATCCTACCGAATAACAAATATTTTCGTAACAAAAATTTATCGTAAATAATCAGGCCGGTAAAAATAAATCTCTAATACTGTTCGATTATAAATAGAATATCTACTTGAATACGAGTATTGATCAAAAATAATGTTCAGACAAATAATTCCAAATTGTTGGTTTGTTTATAACCATTTCGTTAATCTTCGTTATATATATATATATATATATATATATATATATATAGTACTGTGCAAATATATTAGGACAAGAACTATTTTTATCTTTTATGAGGCATCAAAATAAAGTTTAAAATCACCTCTGTTCTAACACTTTTGCACACTACCGGTAGTATGCAAAAGTATTAAGACAGGGGTGATTTTCCTGAAAACCTCACAGAAATTCAAGTACAGGGTGAAAAACCACGTAAATTGCTAATAAATATTGATTATTTAAAACTAGGTGTAAAAGAAATGTATTAAAAAGAAGTTATATATAATTTTTCCTATTTTCTATTAAACAAGTTATTTTGAAATTACTCATTATTCTATTATCCTTGGATATGACTGACTTTTTTCTTATTCCCCCCTCTCGAATTGATAAATCTAATGTTACTTCGCAAGACACACTTTGGGAACAAATACAAGCTGCTTGGCAGGAGATACCATTAGATACACTGAAGAAGCTAGTGATGTCAATGCCTGACAGAATGAAGGCTGTGATCAAAGTAAAAGGCTATTATATTAAATATTAAATTTATTTTGTAACAAGTATTTTTTTTCTTGTTAAATCATTTGTTCAGTAAATCAAATAAAATTACTTTAATTAAATTGTGTATTTTCTGTCAATATCCCTCATAAAAATAAAATAGTTTTTGTCCTAATATTTTTGCACAGTACTGATATTTATATATATATCAGCAAAAAGGCCAGCCCAAAATGACAATTACAGGTGAGGAAGTTGAAAATCAAGCAGGTACAGAAATTTAAATACCTAGGAAGTGTTATAACAGAAGACGGAAAGTGCGACACTGAGATCCGAAGGCGAAGTGGCATGGCGAAGGAAGCATTCCATAAATTGAGTAAAGTATTAAAAAATAAGAAATTTCAGTAGAAACGAACAGGAGAGTATTGGATTGCTATGTGATGTCGGTTCTTCAATATGGCAGTTAATGTTGGACAATATCTTTGAAGATGAAGGAAAAACTTGAAGCAACTGAAATGTGGTTCTACAGAAGGATGCTGTGGATATCATGAACCGAGCAGGTAAGCAATGATGAGGTTTTGGAAATGATAGAGACGAAAAGGAGATTAATACTGAGCATCAGGAAGAGACAACTGAAGTTCCTGGGACATGCAATGAGGAAGGAAGGCTTGGAGAACCTGATACTAACAAGCCAGATAGAGGGGAAAAGAGACAGAGGGAAGCAGCGGATAACATATTTGAAGGACCTGATTAGGTGGATGACGGTACGAGGGTTGCATGGTGCAATAGTAGAAAGGGTGCTAAGTTCCACCAGGGACAGGGAGATGTAGAAGGCCATGATCGTCTACGTCGTGAAATGACATGGCACATAAAAAAAGATATGTATATAAATATAATCGACTTATACATGTGTGTGTGTGTGTGTGTGTGTGTGTGTGTGTGTGTGTGTGTGTGTGTGTGTGTGTGTGTGTGAATAAAAAAGAGACTTAATCTCAAACTATATTTAATCGATTTGTTTTCTTCTCTGAGGGATTTATTATGCTGCACGTGTTTATGTACCCAGAAGTGAGGATGTCATTGGTTTATCAAGGCTTATAAATTTGAGAACATTCTGGAATGTCCATCATGTGGTAAAAAGTCCGTTAAAAGCAGGAGGAGCATTTTAAGTGTCATAATTGAAAGTCTGACAAAAAGTAATCTGGACAAGCAATATTCAATAACATCATATTAAATTCATATTTTCTTTTAATCGTATCACCCCGAGCAAGGCGGTAATGCCACTGATGTGCAGGGGGCTACATAAGAGTAAAAAGATTAAGTAGAAGAGAGCGAAGAGGAAGACGAACCAGTTAGAAAGGAGCAATAGAAAGCTGAGAATGCAGGTGCAATGACAGATACATAGGTGGAGAGAAAGGAAAGGATATACGGGGTGGTGAAAGAACTAGAGTCAAGTGGTTAATAGATGAGTATTGTCATTGCATTTAAATTCCTGGAGGTTGTAGCCGTCAGGAAAGCAAGAATATGGAAGCGAGTTCCACAGGCGGGAAGTGCGAGAGAAGAAGCTGCAGGAGTACAATTGTCGTCTGCATTTGGTTAATCTAACTGTGAATGGGTGGGACCCAGTTGCCAATCTGGTTGCACGAATAAACACCTGTTGCAGAGGCACCAGTGACTTAAGTTCGTTGGAGCAGAAGCCATGAAAGTATTAATATTGATATTGTTTGGATTGTGTTTAGGCTGTTATTGTCTAAGATGGACGTTTGTCCTGTACATCTTGTTGATTCTAATAAAATATGAAAATTAATAATATATTATAAAAATACAATACTACTAATTTAATTATCCGTAAAATTTCTGTAAAATCTCTTTCGATGCTGGTACGGTATTTCCTTAAGCTTTTTCTGCTGATTTGAAGATGGAATAAAAAGATTTATTGTCTCGCTTAGATGTCAGCTTATATAGTTTAACTTTGTATGGCACAAGGCTATTGTCGCGCGGAACCATAATGAGCTCTAATCGTGTAAAGGTTTGCAAAAACCAGCGGTAGATTTATCTCGTTTCAGTGACCACGTCTGTAAATATCTCGTTCTTGATTTTTTATGTCCCGGAAAGGGATATATATATATATATATATATATATATATATATATATATATATATATATAGTCATCCGCAGACAGATATGTTTCACAGCTCATCAGTACGGTTAGACTCCGATTGCTTTTTAACCTTAGATTGAAACCCGACCGAATTGGCGTTAGTCGGCGGTTCTACCTCTGGGCTATGGGCGCTCGGTAGAAGAAGGCAGATTTTTAGCATGTATATTGTCATTGTATACGCCCAGTAGCCAGAGTGCTCTAATTCATTAGTGAATGAGCGATGCATGTATGTGAGAGTAGCTACTGTTTTTCAAAGTCTACCATTCTTCCAGAGTGCTCAATCAGAGTGTGAGAGCGTAAATAGTGATCCGCAGATAGATCTGTTTCGTTGTATTACAGCTCATCAGTATATATATATCGAGGTAATTAAGCGGTTTACGAAAATGCAACCGGGTAGGTCAGTCTAGTAAGTAGACGTAATGGACGGTACTCGTCGTATGCAGTATCCTGATACGTAAGCGTAGTCAGTAGACCTCTAGCGGTAGGCCTATGGGTGTAGACCTCTAGTAGTAGTAGACCACTAGTTGTGTAGACGTATGGACGTAGACCTCTATGCGCCTTCGTCTGTATTTATGGCAGACACCAGCCAATCAGATTCCCGTAAGAAGGAACCAAGGTCTATGCATATTCATTACATATTGATTTCATCAATTTTATTTAGTACTGCTCAGTTGTTGCCCGTCTCGTTTCAAGAGACAAGAGGAAAAAACTGTACTTACCCGACGTGTTTCGTCCTCTGGGGAACTTTATCAAGGCAATTCAGGATTTATTATGCTGCACGTGTTTATATACACAGAAGTGAAGAGGTCTTTGGTCTATGAAGGTTTTTACGTACATGAATGTTTATCTGGTGGTTTGAAAGGTCAGTCAATGCACGAGAAGGGCACAATGTGTTTCTAACGCAAAGTCTGGTAAAAAGTAAAATTAGCGAATAAAACTTCTTTGGATTGTGCTTAGGCTGTTATCATTTGAAATGGACGTTTCTGCTGTACATCTTGTTAATCCTAATGTTCATCAGGTGGTTGAGTTTTGCTTTACGGCATATCAACACCTCTGTGGGTTATTTAATCCCAAAAAGGTGGGGTTTTAAGGTATATTTTAATGTTCAGTTATAGTGAGAAGGTTAATCAGATTTTGATAGATTTCCTCTTTAATTTTAGAAAACTGCAGATGTCTTCTAGTCTTGTATTCAAAAATGTATTGCTAGTAATATATATATATTTTCCTTAAAAAATGTATTATGGTAATATTTTTTTCTTCAAAACTGTCTTGTTGGTAACATTTTTCGTTTAAAAATGTATATTTTTCTATAAAAGTCTATTTTTATGTATATATTTCTATAAAAGTGCATTTTTAGACTTTCATAGTGTTTTGGCCATAGTTTGTGGGGGTTAACTATTTGCCCATAGCTGGGACCCTAACAGGTACTACCACTCCGGGTCAGGGTGGACCTGGGAATAACAGCAATTAAAAGGTGATTCCACGCTCCTCCCAACCCCCCAACCAGAGGCCTTGCTGCCGGATGTAGCTTACGGTGATACCCAGGATCTCAGGTGGTTTGAAAGGTCAGTCAAAGCACGAGAAGGGCACAATGTGTCCTAATTCAAAGTCTGGTGAGAAGTAAAATAAGAGATTAATATTCAATTCTTTCTATAAATATTGTTTGGATTATGCTGAGGCGTTTATACTGTACAGCTTCAAAGATTGAAATGATAGATTTAACCGTTTTCTTTTGATTTTTCAACATATTTATTCTGTTTGTTGGCTTGGGAAAAAAGACCTGGGCGTAGAATGATATTTTGATAAGATTCTATGACGGCACTCTCGAAGATTTTCAAAATTGTGGTCGAATTTTTTTCTGGTTATGACTAGTGCATTTATTAAATTGTAGATTGATATTTTGATTAGATTCTATGACGGTCCTCTCGAAGATTTTCCTTCTGAAGAAATTAATTTCTTTTTTGATGAGAGTGGCATTTTTTAAATCAAAATTGTGGTTGAATGTTTTTCTGGTTATGACTAGTGTATTTGTTAAATTGTAGATTGATATTTTGATTAGATTCCATGACGGTCCTCTCGAAGATTTTCCTTCTGAAGAAATTAATTTCTTTTTTGATGAGAGTGGCATTTTTTAAATTAAAATTGTGGTCGAATATTTTTCTGGTTATGACTAGTGTATTTGTTAAATTGTAGATTGATATTTTGATTAGATTCTATGACGGTCCTCTCGAAGATTTTCCTTCTGAAGAAATTAATTTCTTTTTTGATGAGAGTGGCATTTTTTAAATCAAAATTGTGGTCGAATTTTTTTCTGGTTATGACTAGTGCATTTGTTAAATTGTTATTATTTTGTTTTCATGGATATTGTTTAATTAATGCTTGTTTCCCCAATGTATTGTGTTGAATAATTGTAGCAGTTATTTTTTAAATATATCCTTGCTTCTAAATTATTATTGTTATGGGTGTTTTTAGTTCTGTTCATATCCAAAATGGCTTTGGGAACACGCTCATTTATGAAACGTTGCAATAATAACGACAAAGGTGTGGACGTTAGTCTGAATGTAAATAATAACGGGTTACTAGTTCGGTAACTCATTGCGATGGTGTACTCGGGACAAGTTAACATGACGGAGGGGATCCTTCCTCAGGCTGACTTTGAATTCAGAGTTTTCCCTCTCTTAGATTTGTTGCCACCTGAATGCAAGAGATCTCATTCAGCTCTGTATTTAACCCATAATTGAGGGTAGGGAGAAAAAGTCAGATTCCCAAAAGTATTTGTGAACGTAATGTCTATTGATTCATTTTTTTTTTTACAGCTTATCAATCCATTACAACTTATTTAAAGATAGAAAATACTTTTTGGGATAGTAAGAATTATTTTTTTGGAGTATTTTTTTTTTATTGATACAAGTATTACTAATAAACTCATAGCTAGAGGAGAAGAGATGGATTCAATATTCCCAAGGGTATTTGCGCACAAGTGAATACAAGAAAACCAGCAGAAATTGAAACACGCCTCTTTTATGAACAATTCCATGCCATTAGATCACCTGGTATTCCCAAGCTGTCACCCATCTAGGTACTGACCAGACACAACATTGCTTAACTTCGGTAATACTTAAGATGTTATGTGCCATTGTATAATGATTTGGTATTTCATTTCTGAGATGAGTAATTGTCAAAATATTATTTTGAACTTTCGCCTTTATATTGGTTGACGTATAAATGTTATAGAGACAACGCTTCGGTCAAGTACCATCTGGCCATCCTCAGGTATTCATTGACTTGAGGTGTCCATAGTGTCCTATATCAGCCAAGATATCGAACAATTAATTATAAGAAGCACGCCATGATAATCAAATATCGAAACCATTTGACATCTAAACTTATTTATAAATAGAACTTTGTCTGTGTGTGTGTGTGTGTGTGTGTATCTGTGTGTGTGTGTCCCCGTTACATATAGACTCCGAAACGGCTGAACCGATTTTCTTGAAAATTTACACAGTTGTACTATAAGCGTCTGCGAGTGTTCTTAGCTAGGTTTTGTGTCGAGGTACCCCAGATAAATATCGAAAATCGTTAATCGAAAAAATGGGGTTATAAAAGGAGTGGTCCGATTTTAATCAAATTTGATACACTCATAGACAAAGACATAAGAAACGATATTCAGAAGTTTCAAGCTTGCAGTTCTTACAATAGTGTAGAAAATCGATAATATATATATATATATAAAAAGGCAAGTTGTTTGTGTGTGTGCGTGTCTGTTTATCTGTATGTCTGCATTTTTTCAGTCCTTTTATTTTAGTTTTTGCTTCGGGTTTGGCTCTAAGTAGGTATAATTGTAGTTCTTAGTCTCGGTCATGATACCATTTACTCAGAGGACTTATTTAGCCTTTAAAATTCAGCTTACGACGAAAAAAACTTATTTGATATCGATACAAGGAAATCAAAATTTGACTTACATCCATTCATTTTTCTTTCAGTGTACGGTTTCGCTTTAACTAGAAACAACTAATACTTTTTAGTCTTTCGTGCCAACGTCCAAAGAGTCTGAGCTCCATGACCATAGATTAGTTTTAAAGCTTTCATTACACCCGAGCAACGCCAGGTTATACTGCTAGTTGAGTATAAAAGGAGAATCCGAAAAGCTGATTTTCTTCGGAGTTGATTAAAAATCTAGTGGTCAGGTGTTAAATTCTTATTTCAGGTAGCGAAACGCGGTTTCAGTGAGAACATCAAAGAGACAAACAACGTAATAATTAACAGGTATCTTCATAGCTTTCTCCCTGGTGCTTCATCAACATGAATTTAAGTGTGGTACTAGATTGACATCTAGGTCCCACACTTTTACTTTTGAAATAATTAAATGTAACCCCAACTTCTACTCCAACAGTTTCTTTTCTTACACTTACCGCCTGTGGAACTCCCTCACGTTTCCTTGTTTTCGTGATAGATACGATCCCCCCTAAATTTAAATGCAACTTCTAAATTAAATTGCCATCTTCTCTCATCTTGAATCCTGGTCATCTTTTATCCTTTCTTCAATAACCGCTGAATCCAGTCTTTTCTCTTACTGCAACACCCTGAAGATCAGTGGCGACCCCCACCTTGTTTGAGGTGAAATAATAATAATAATAATAATAATAATCATCATCATCATCATCATAATAAAACACACACACACACACAGGTATATATATCCAAATGAATAAGGAAGAAAAAAATAATTGCAATGTTCAAAACATTAATTTAAAACAGTGCTCAATATAAAAATAGAGCAATGAATATTTATTATAAATTATACTTTAGAACATATACACACTACAAACTATTACAAAATTATACATTTTGTTTCAACATTGAAAGAACAATGTTTCATCAGATAGTTAATAATGATGGTAATAAGCGTTTTATTGAAAAAGAATTTCCAAAAATAAAAATAAATGACTTTTTTTTTAATTTTTTCAATAAAACGTTTGTTATAATTAGTTATTTAATTACATCATAAATTTTTTAATTTTTTAAAATTATTTTTTTATTATTTTTAATAATTTAATTTTTCTAACATTTTCAATTTTTTTATGTTTTTTATTATTAAGTTTAAGTTTCTAGATTTTAATTTCTTTATTACCATTTAATTATTACTACAAATATAATAATATAATACTATTGTTATCATTATTACGATTAAAATTAAATCGAAAAACTAACAATTCTTCAATCATAAATTCAAGCCCTAATTGTGATATATATATATATATATATATATATATATATATTTTAAAAAAGGATTAATTCAAAGATGTTGAATGGCCATTTCGATATGAAGATCCCCACGGGGAACGACACATCACCTCAGCAACAGAAAAATCCTTTCAGAAACTGGAGAAAAATTAGTCTACTTTTCCTTTTTAAATAGATTGCAAAGAAATTAAAAAATAAAATAAAATAAAATAAAAATAAAAATAAAGGGAAAGAAAAAGAAAAAGAAAACGAAAAAGAAAAAGAAAAAGATAGAATAAAATCAAATAAATAAGAAAAGAAAAAAATTGACATCGTCTGGGTTCGCAAAAAAAGGGAGAATGTAACTAAAAATTAACAGACAGCCGTGTTAAATCGATGTAAGTTTAAGCAACACGGAAAAAAGGTGGTAAGAGAGATAAAAGAAGGAAGGGAGGGAAAAAGAAAGAAACTAAAGAAAAAGATTTTTTTAAATATTACAGACGCTGGACAAATTCAAAAACCTAATTTCCCCAAAACGTTGAAGTATTAGAAAAAGGCCTTTACTTAAAAAGGCATAATTATTAATAAAAGGGAATAGAAAGATATAGGATTTAAAATAAAATTATTTAAAAAAAAATTAGGTCTGAATTAATTAGATTTGAATTAAAATATATATATATATATATATATATATATATATATATATATAATCACAATAACTGTCCTTGATATGACATTAAACAGTAACCCGTAGTCAGGCTTTGGTCCAGGAGTTCCAGAGTTTTCGGAAGAGTGGACTGAGCCCTTAATTACGATTGTTCCCAGGTTCACCCTGACCTGGAGTGATAGTACCTTTTTAGGGAGCCAGCTATGATTTAAATAGCTATTTCAAATCAGGAGTAGATGACGCTAGACAGCATTAGCAGTCATTGTTCTTCTTGGTGGTAAACGCCAGAACCTCTACAGATGTCTGCAGAATGGCAATCTTCATTTGATCCCAGAGTGCTTCAGGAGGGGAGGGGTCTTCTAGGCAGTCGCCGTTTTTAAGCTTCGACTGTAGGCCTTCCTGACTAGAAACTTGTTCAGATTGTACTTTTTTACTTTCAGCTTGAAGAAGACGGATATCCCCCACCAGTCTCAACCAGAGAAGAATACCACCCTCCCCACACCACCATCGGTGAGATTGAGCTGAAAGTAGTTCATCAGCTCACTTACCTGGTGTTTACCAACACATTGGATGCCAAGATCGGCAGAGAAATAGACAAGAAACTGGCCAAGGCAAACAGCGCTTTCGACAGACTCTACAGAAGCGTCTAGAACAGTAAACATCTGAAGAAGGGCAATAGGATCAACGTCTATCGAGTCGTCCTAGTCAACACCCTGCTGTACGGCTCTCAGTCATAGGTAATCTACCGCCAACAACTACGATTCTGAAAGCTTCATCAGCGCTGTCTCGTCACCATTTTCAATATTCAATGGAGTGACTGTAGGCGGAAATGACCAGGTTGCTGCAGTCATAACTACGTTGGACAGAATACGTTTCTAGAATGGGGGGACCATCTGCCCAACATAAGCTTGTACGGTGAACTCTCCACTGGCCACCGTGATTGAGGGGCACTAAAGAAAAGGTTTAAAGACTTTTGGTACTTGCCACAATGACAACCACCAGTGGTCGAAACTTGCTGCCGACCATCAAGCCGTCCGTGAAGCCGTCTCTACTTCTGAGGACTCCCGTAGGGCCAGTTTGAAGGAGAAACGTCGAGGGAAGAAGGACCGCGAAGCTTCAGAAGGCTTAACAGAAAATAACTTTAACTGCAGTCGTTTCGGCCTGCAGTTGACGTGGACAGCCCCCTTTAAAAATCTTCGTTCGCGAGGATAAGCCAAGAGAAGTAGTCCTTTCTTTCCGCTTTTTTTTTACTACTTTCTTTTTTAATTTACTGTTTCTATATTTTCTAATTATTCTTATGATTTCCAATTGGTGTTGGTAAAAATAAAACTTTAGATTTTATTTGCCAATACTAATCGAAAATATAATAATAAAACTTACCATATTGTACTAATCTTCCAAATTCTACTTATTTACCACGAATAATTTTCTGTGGATTTTTTGGTCAAAGGTGCATAAATGTAAAATCTCGCACACTCTGTCTGTCTGTCTGTCTGTCTCTCTATGCCAGCTCATTAATATATCACTCTCACATTTCTCTCTTTCTCTTTCTTTCTCTCGATATATGTTTGTGTGTGCGTGCAGGTGTGTCTTTGCTTTTGTGTATGTGTATTCATGTCAATATTTTCATATCTATCTATCTATCTATCTATCTATCTATCTATCTATCTCAATATTTTCATTCTATCTATCTATCTATCTATCTATCTATCTATCTCAATATTTTCATTCTATCTATCTATCTATCTATCTATCTATCTATCTCAATATTTTCATTCTATCTATCTATCTATCTATCTATCTATCTATCTCAATATTTTCATTCTATCTATCTATCTATCTATCTATCTATCTATCTCAATAATTTTCATTTTCATTCTATCTATCTATCTATCTATCTATCTATCTATCTATCTATCTCAATATTTTCATTCTATCTATCTATCTATCTATCTATCTATCTATCTATCTATCTCAATATTTTCATTCTATCTATCTATCTATCTATCTATCTATCTATCTATCTATCTCAATATTTTCATTCTATCTATCTATCTATCTATCTATCTATCTATCTCAATATTTTCATTCATTCTATCTATCTATCTATCTATCTATCTATCTATCTATCTCAATATTTTCATTCTATCTATCTATCTATCTATCTCAATATTTTCATTCTATCTATCTATCTATCTATCTATCTCAATATTTTCATTCATTCTATCTATCTATCTATCTATCTATCTATCTATCTCAATATTTTCATTCTATCTATCTATCTATCTATCTATCTCAATATTTTCATTCTATCTATCTATCTATCTATCTATCTATCTATCTATCTCAATATTTTCATTTTATCTATCTATCTATCTATCTATCTATCTCAATATTTTCATTTTATCTATCTATCTATCTATCTATCTATCTATCTATCTATCTATCTTCAATATTTTCTATCTATCTATCTATCTATCTATCTATCTATCTATCTATCTATCTATGAGTGGGTTTCTTTACATAGACATGTGGGGATTATGAACGTGCATTTGTCGTGCAAATTTTCCCTCTCCCCTATAAACAATCTAATATATAGTTCCCTTCCCATTTCTCAGTTACGTCCAACGATCTGCTAATTATTTATTAATCGTGCCCATCTTATCTGCTACCACCTCTGGCTAACTCATTTCGTTTTATAGTAGCTAATAAATCCAAGCAGTCGTTTATATGCTAACTGGTGACATCATAGCAAACCTTTGTTACATAAATACGTCGAAACCTTAATTCGCTCATCTTATTACATCTAAAATGCCAAGAGCAAATTCTAGTAATAGGAAAGGGTAGGGAATCTATATATATATAAAAGGCAAGATGTTTGTGTGTCTGTCTGGTTGTCTGTCTGTCTGTCTGTTTGTCCTTTAAACAAATCCAAAATCTTTATCCGATTCTCACCAAACTTCACAGAAATATTGTTTAGGCTTCCGGTCAGGTCATGGTCTACTTATTTTTTCTGATTTTCCTCGATATCTATATATATAAAAAACAAGATGTGTGTGTGTGTGTGTGTGTGTGTGTGTGTGTGTGTGTGTGTGTGTGTGTGTGTGTCCTTTATACAAATTCACAATCTTTATCCGATTCTCACCAAACTTCACAGAAATATTGTTTAGGGTTTCGGTCAGGTCATGGTCTATATATTTTTTCCGATTCCCCCTCACCAATATCGGAAATCGATACCCTGATATCTGATCAGGTCTGATCAATAAATAATCAGGTCTGTTCAACCTTTTTATCGTGGTTCTTGCTGCAGAATTTGCTCTTACTTGGTAAAATTATAGTTTTTAGTCTCAAACATTAGTAGATCTTCTCAGACGACTCGTTTTCCCCGATATCGGAAATCGATACACCCTATATTCTATCGAATCTAATCAAAAACCGATATTCAGCCATCAATATGGCTCATTTTCTCCAATTTTACTCCCGGTGGGTACTATAAGTTTTCATGGAATTACTTAGGTTAGTTTATCCTTGGATAACTTATTTGACTCCGATATTGGAATTCAATAGCCCGATATCCTATCGGGTCTGATCAAAATCAGGTTTTCAGCCCTTTTATTTTGGTTTTTGCTTCGGGTTTTGTTCTAAGTAGATATAATTGTAGTTCTTAGTCTCAGCCATGATACCATTTACTCAGAGAACTTATTTAGCCTTCAAAATTTAGTTTACGACGGACAACTTATTTGATATCGATACCAGGAAATCAAAATTTGACTTACATCCATTCAATTTTCTTTCAATCTACCGTTTCGCTTTGACTGGAAACAACTATTGCTTTTTAGTCTTTCTTCCCAACATCCAAATAGTCTGAGCTCCATGACCATGGATTAGTTTCAAAGCTTTCATTACACCCGAGCAACGCCGGGCTACACTGCTAGTGAAACAGTAATTATGTACTCACCATTTTCATCTGATTCCAGCTTTTGCTTGTCGCATCCCACTGGCTTTGCCTCTACTCCACTACAAGACTCACGTATTTTTAATCACTTCTTTCTGTACCAACCGGTTTTTAGTTTATACTGGCACAGGGTAGACTGATTTTTTTTAATAACCAAACCGTTGTTGACATGAAATTTCTTTTCAGAAGATTGGGACCATAATCTGTATGTTGTGAATTAAAAATCAGAAAAAGAGAAATTGTTCATTGTCAGGAATTCATCCAATCATTATAAGATAGAATAAGACTATTCTAAGTATAATGTAAACGCATTACTAATGATTCTATGAAAAAGGCATTGAAATTCAAAAAGGAATTGTCAGTGGTCAAGAATTAATGCAATCATCATTGATAGAATAGAACTTACTTAGGTGCCATGCGTAACAGAAGAATTCCTGTTTTGGGCAGCCTTTTTGTTACTTTAATATATTGGTTATAACCAAGGCTATAGGATCCAATCTACCTCACTATTTAACATATAACTGAAAGGAAAATAACTGGATTCATAACTTTTCCTAGGGTATTTGTGCGTAAGCGAGTGATTTGTTTTTACAGCTTATCAACCATTCCCGCTTATTTAAAACCAGAAAATACCTTTAGATTGTAATAATTTTTTTGTAGATAATAATTTACTAATACAAATCCTATTAATTAACCCAAACATGGGGATTTGCTTTTATTGTTATTTACGCGTAAGTAAATAAAACGAATCCGACTCGAATTGAGTGTTGGCACACCGATATTTAATTCCAAGCGGTTATCCATTATACCCCCACCCCAGAACTTGGTATTCTGAAGTGGTTACCCATCTAAGTACTAACCTGTCTCGAAGTTACTTATTTTTTGTCATCAGACGTGAACCGGTATTTCAGCATGATATGGTTAAAACTATTATATGTATGATAAGAATGAATTACTACCGATTCTACAACCGAAATATATTAAACATCTATACAGTCATCCTTAGACAGATCTGTTTCGCTGTATTATAGCTCATCAGTACGGTTAGACTCCGATTGCTTTTTAACCCAGGATTGAAACCCGACCGAATTAGCGTCAGTCGGTGATTCTACCTCTGGGATATGAGCGCTCGGTAGAAGAGGGCAGACTTTTTAGCGTATACATTATCATTATACACGCCCAATAGCCAGAGTGCTCTAATTCATTACGGAATGAGCGATATATATATATATATATATATATATATATATATATATAGGGTAGTGACTCTGACTGACCGAATCGGTCGAGTTTCGATCCCAGCCAGAAGCAAGTGGATATGTCTAGCCACACTGATGAGCTGTGATACAGCGAAACAGGCTTGTATGTGGATGACTAATTTATATATATATATATATATATATATATATATATATATATATGTAAACTTGTCGTTATACTGGTTTCGAAAAACCCTCCGAGTACATACGCGGAAGGAAAAAATGGTAATAAAAAAAGAACGAGCTAAGCACCTGAACATCAGTCAAAGTACGTAGTCTAAAGAAAAAAAAAAACTCGAGACGAGTAACTTAAAACAAAAGTGCTCAATACGCAAGTAGAGCAAACTAAGTAAATAGCTAATCTAGAGAGCCAACGAACCTACCAAGGTTTCACCAAATTGGATCTTCAGGGAAAGTTGGCCCAACTTTCTCTGAAGATCCAATTTGGTGAAACCTTGGTAGGTTTGTTGGCTCTCTAGGTTAGTTATTTACTTATATATATATATATATATATATATATATATATATATATATATATATATATTGAAACAAAACTCCGAAAATTACATATATCGTACGGCCATTTCAGCGAGCAATCCTCGCTTATTTAGCGACAAAATCTTTATGATGCAAATACAGGACAAAATTCATAAACCGGATGGTCACTCAAAAAGAAATTCATACACCGGAAGTTTACATGAAAGAAGGAAAAAGAAAAGAAATAAGAAAGACCAATGGGAGGGGGAGTTAAAAGAGAGAGTAGATTGTGTTCGAAGGTTGTCTTCTAGACATTGATACGGAGAGTAGGGAAGAAGGGAGAAAAAGAAAGATGGATTCAAGACTCGATCATTGAAAAGGACTTCTAGATTAGATCTGTGTTAAGAAATCAAAAATTAAGCATGTTACCCGAATGGAAGTGGGAAAAGGGAAACGGGAAAGGAGGGGAAAAAAGTAAAAACGAAGTAGAGAGGGAAAGAGTTAAAAGAGAGGTCGGGGTAGAAAAAGAAGAAATGAACAAAGGGGAGAAAGTGGGGAAAATGCACACCAAGCAGCCGACATAAAAAATGCCAGCTAAGAAGCTTGGAAAGTAAGAGACAGATACATACAATGGAAAAATAGAAAAGGAAAAAGAAAAAAAGTGGTGGGGGGGGAAGATAAATAGAGGAAATGTTCTCATGTTATCTGTTTTCCTCTATCTATCTTTCCCCTCTTTTCTTTCCTCCTTCTACCGAGCGCCCATAGCTCAGGGGTAGAAACGCCGACTGACGCCAATTCGGTCGGGTTTCAATCCTGCATAAAAAAGCAATCGGATGTCTAACCGTACTGATGAGCTGTGATACAGCGAAACTGATCTGTCTATGTATATATATATAGATAACCTAAAGAGCCAACAAACCTACCTACGTTTCACCTGGCGAAGATCCGGTTAGGTGAAATCTAGGTAGGTTTTTTTGGTTCTTTAGGTTATCTATTTTGTCTGCTCTGCTTACGTATTGAGCACTTTTTTGTGATAGATTACTTGTCTCGTTATTTTTTCTTTGGGCTACGTACTTTGACTGATGTTCACGTGCTTAGCTCTTTTTTTTTTTACCTCCATCTTTTCCTTCCGAATATATACTCGGAGGGTTTTTCGAAACTAGTATAGTGATAAGTTTATATATATATATATTAATATACGTAATTACAATAACGCAGCACTAATTATTATAGACTAATGTCCGAAAAACCAATGCTAACCTATCAGTAAATTAAATCGTCAATAACCCAAAGGGGACTACCACGTAGGTTAAATAAGTGGGGGGAGAAACAAACCAAGCACAAGAACAATGCGTCAAGAGCTTGTTTGAAAAAAAAAAACCAAGACGAAACCTTAACAGTAAAGTGCTCTATACAAAAGTACGAAAGTAGAGCAAAAAATACAGTACACTAAATCTAAAAATGAGCTAACATTTGGCTCATTTTTAGATTTAATGTACTATATATATATATATATATATATATATATATATATATTGATTGTTTAATTACTTAGTTTCTGGTCATAATAAAGTTAGACCAGTGCACATTTCTATTAAAAAGTGTTCAATACAATTATATTGTGGAACTTTTGAATATTTTCTATTTGGAAAATAATTATTTCGCGACCTAGGTTCCTACCATGAGTGGTGTCTTCAGGCGATTTACAATAACTGATTTTTACATTTTACCGTTTTTTTAAGAACACTCACGTAACGGTGTTTGTTTTTTTGTTTTTTTTGAACGCTCACGTGGCAGGGAATTTTTGAACGCGCGATTTTTTAAAATTACAAGGAATTATGGCGTTTTCATCCATGGATGTGTGAACCTAAGAGGTATTCTTTAGTATGGTTACACTTAGTCATAATTTCAGTACTTTCATTCAATCGTTCGTTTTTGTTTGGGAATAGCATAATCTCTAACTTTTATTCTTGGCGCAGTCTACACCGTTACGTGAGCGTTCTTAAAAACGGTAAAATCAGTTGTTGCAAATCGCCTGAAGACACCACTCATGGTAGAAACCTAGGTCGCGTAACAACTCGTTTACAAATGGAGTATATATATATATATATATATATATATATATATATATACTTTTTTCCTGAACGGTAAATTTTATCTTTGTTAGTATACATTGATCACTGGGGCCCGTGGTGTAATGGTTTGCAAGCTTGTCTCACTAGAACCTATTTCTGTTCCATACCTTTGACGGTGAATAAGCTGGGAATCAAAATTGGCGATCGTCTTTGCCGACAGACGATGCCAGCGAACACGGATTTATATAAAAAATATACAATTATATTTTTATTCTTTTTTCTTCGGGGACGTGGTGTGGAATAGAGGATTTGTCGGAGGTAGGCATGCGCGCATACGAAGGACAGTTGAATGCTGAGTTCGTCTTGTCTTCTCAATACAATCTGCTCTCTATCTCTACTCCCCATCTCTCCGTCTTCCGATATGTCTGTCTACCTCTATAGTTTGCTCCTTATATAAGCGAGTTTCGTTTTGATTACGTCATTCTTCCGTTATGCATATTGTTTATTATATCGAATGCTTCTAATTCTTTGGCTTTGACTACGCTGTTTATCAAAACCTGACCTGTTACAAGGATTTTTGCACTCTTGACCTTTCAAAATAATATTTATTTTCTTTTAAAAATTTCTGGTTTTGCGTCGTTCAATGTAAATGCACTTCTGGGTGGAATTACACACAGGGTCATATAGTATATAATTTTACAACTGTTCGATCCTCACTGGGCGATCCATACCTTCTGTTATGGTTTCTTAGTCTATAAGAATGGACTCTTCGTCCGTCAATAAATACTAACCTGCGTGAATTCCGGGAACGCAGCTAGACGCACCTGGAGACAGTCGAGACGCAGCGTAACTAAACTGTTTAGACGTACACTTCTATTTGCTGACTGCTAACGCTCCTATTTTGTATATATGTTCTGTTATTCTAATACACTGTTTGAACCTACCTTTTGTTTCCTTGTCCTTCTTCCTGGCCCAAGCAGGCCACAACAACTTGGCGACTAAGATTCACCACAACATCTTCACTCTTGTACCACATTTAATCTGAGCTTAGAAAATTAATACATCGAGCACTGTAAAATAAAAGTGTGTAGAATTGTTACGTAATATCAGTCCTCCTTGCACACTGGGCAATGTTCTCACAGATGAAGAGGAGACTTGAGGAAGGTAGAAATCGAGTTGATTGGGAGGATCCTGTTTTTTTTTATTTCTTCCTGTTATTCCTTGATTAAAAATTTATGGTTACTACTGATGCTTTTATCACAAATTATCAGAGGTACGCAATTATCAAGGAACGCATTTGTCTAGGGGCCAATGTTATGGTGAAACACAACTATTCTATAATGAATAGACTCTCCTACCTAATTTAAGTAGGAGTAGTAAGAGGAACGAGGGTCAATCGATTTTGGACGATACTAGTCGACAGTCGAATACGAAAGTAGTCAGCGACCTGGCAAGATTACACTGCGTAATACATATTATATCAAGTTCCTAACGTTTTGTACGTCGAACCTATTAGGACCGACTTTAGCACAAATACTTGTCTCCTCTGCGAAAAAAAACAAAAAAACAAAAAACAAAAAAACTCCACAACAGCCACATTGTCTGGTACGCATTTTTCTGGTACACAACTGCCCGGGTACCGGGCGAAAGTACCTATAGTTCAGCCAATTCTACGCTCAATTTCCTCATCTCCAACACTAAATTTGTTGTAACAACGATATTTTGGCAAGGATGCAAACGAAAATGAGACTTATACTTAACATCAGAAGGAAACAGCTGATGTTTCTGGGACATATAATAAGGAAAGAGGGCTTGGAGAATCTAATACTCAGGGATAGCAGGAAAGAGCGACCAGTGAAAGTGGTTAAGTGGAGGTTCAGGATTGGCTATGCCCTGAAAGAAACATCTTACATTAAGAAGAATATAACGCTTTCACACCCTGATTGTCACTCTGGAAGAATGGTAGACTTTGAAAAGACAGTAGCTACTCTGGCATCTACGCATCGTTCATTCAGTAGCGAATTAGAACGCTCTCACTAATGGCGTATGAATACATGGTATATCACACGCTAAAAGTCTACCTCCTTCTACCGTGCGCCCATAGCTCAGAGGAAAAAATCGCCGACTGACGTCAATTCGGTCAGGTTTCAATCCTGGGTAAAAAGTAATCGGATGTTTAACCGTACTGATGAGCTGTGATACAGCGAAACAGATCTGTCTGCGGATACACACACACATACACACACACACACACACACATATATATATATATATATATATATATATATATTAACAGCAATAATTATTAGGCCACCCCAGTGTTTAAAAAAAGATGTATTTCATACTATTTTTAGTATACTGGACAATGTCCTCACAGATGAAGAGGGGACTTGAGGCGGCAGAAATCTGGTTGTACAGGAGGATGCTCAGCATACCATGAACTAAACATGTGGGCAACGACAACGTTTTAGAGAAACAAGAAGTAAACTTAGTTAACTTCAGGAAGAGACAGTTTAAATTTCTAATTCACATAATGAGAAAAGAGGGCTAGGGAAATTTTATATTCATAACACAGATTGAAAGCAAGAAAGAAACAGAGGTAAGCAACGCACAACCTACTTAGAGAGCTTGAGTAAATGGATGGCTAAATAGGGTTTAGGAAAAACGGATAATAAAGTTTGTCGTTTTTTTAGACAAAATTTATTAAGAACAACAAAGGAGAGCAAATTGTGGAGAGCCATGATCGTCTACGTCCTGATGGGCCACGACACATAAAAAAGAGAAGTCTGTTTTATTCGTACTAGCACTTAATGTATGATACTTTATATATATATATATAAAAGAGTGAACATTGAAGTCAACACTCAGGGGCGACAGACTGCTTCATGCTAAGTGCAATCATCAGGCCACGTGTTGAGTTTTTCTTCGGTTATGTATATATACGTGTCAGTGGAGCATTGTGGGTAATACTTCTAACAGTTATTTTTTTGCGGGAGTGGATTGATTATTTATTTATTTATTTATTTATTTATTGAAGTAAATCTATTTGACTTGTTATTGATTAAGTGTTGACTTCAATGTTCACGATTTTATGTTTACATACACACTATCTCTGATATTGAGCACTTTATCCTATAAATATAGCACACCTTAAAACTATATTTATTCATATATATATATATATATATATATATATATATGTGTGTGTGTGTGCGTGTGTTTGTGTGTGTGTGTGTGTGTTATCTGTATATACATGAGTGTATCTTTATTTATACTTCTATGTGTGCGTCGAGTGTTTTTTTGTGAGAAGCTGAAGCCTTAAATTTGTTGCTGTGTGATATCTGAATTGCACCCTGTCAAACGATAGTAATATGATTGCACTAATCTAATTATTGTAATATTATTAACATCTGATCTGTAAAAAATCTCAATATATTTTCTACGGTGTTCCCTTGAGTATAATAATTCTATCGAGCAAGCTGCTGCTCGTTCGATCTTCTGTTCTTTGGCAAAGGTAGTTGGTGTTGATTTCGTTTGTCGAAGGAACATTGATAAAATTATTGTACAATAAGTCATTCACTACCAATTATGTTAATTGGATAGAATTCCGCATAATTGTGCTGTGGCTATAATATCAATATAGACTGTTTCCTTATAAAGAAACATTTGGTTTTCAATGAAATGCATAAAATATTTCTCTTAAAATGCTTTTTCTGAAAAAAAAAAAAAATTTTTTTCCCCCATGTAGTAGCTGCTATATCACTTTACAGTAAGGATGATAATTTCCTTCCTAACCTTTTATTTAAAGTAGTGTGGAATGTCAAGATTTGATAAAATTTCGTTTTAGATCCGGAAGGCTTTTCTCCCTTCAAATTTTTCTAAAATAGCATTGTTATTCCTTTACTGAAATTTCCGTCTATTTACTTCCTGTAATGAAAGTAATACGCGTAGAAAAATCGCGTATTACTTTCATTACAGGAAGTAAATAGGCGGAAATTTTGTAAAGGAAGTAAATAGGCCGAAAATAGAACGAAATTTGTTGTCCTACGCCGAAAGTCATTCAGCAGTTAATTACATGACTGCGTTAGAGTTACGGGAGACAAAATGTAGTTCGATTTTTTTCTGGACGTTCAGATCACTAAAGATAGGTTTCTTCAATAACTAATTGTTGATTTGAGTTCAGCATTAACATTTGCACAGAAATAATGCTATTTTGGATAAACTTGAAGGGGGAAAAGCCGTCGGTACCTAAAACGAAACTTTACCCAACATTTTGATAATGCTATTATTTTCTCTTCTAGTTACATGCGCTATCCATTTTAGTTGTTGCTGCTGTTGGTAATCCTCGGGTGAAATGGTTTTTTTTTGTTATCTGACATAGTTCTTCGTTTGTGATTATGTAGCGCCAATCTATAATCTTTGAAAAATTATGTTCTTTTTCAAGATCCACAAACTTTAATCGTTTAAAGCCATTATTGTAGAAAGCGGTTGTACACAGATGATACTTTAGATATTTCTGAGCGGGTTTGGCACCATCAATGACATTCATATGAAAGTCAAGACCTGACAAAGGTTTTTAAGAACACGGCTCTAGTTTTCAGGGTAATGTTTTCGTTTTTCAGCTATTTGCAATATTGGGCGAAACGGCGGACGGACAGTTGCGTACCAGACAATGGCGTTCCAGGAGATTTGCGTCCCTAGACAAATGCGCCCCTAGATGGTGGTAGGATGGCAAAATAATCCATTCTCCCAAACCGTCATGTTGTGGAGTAGTTTTCGCACTGAAGGTTATAATCGTGCTATGTCGGTTGTTAATCGACTTAACGCACCCAAAATGTTAGGAACTTGGTTTTCTTCCACTGTAAGCTGACTCCTTAGTATTTGGCTAACTGCCGACTAATATCAACTGCCTAGTAGTTTTACTGAACTCCAGCAGAACTCTAAAGAACTCCTATGAACTTCCCAAGAACTTCTCAAGAACTTCTTGTTAACTCATATTAATATAGGAGGGAGAGTCCATTATCTGAGGAATAGGTGTGTTTCCCCATAACATGTCAGATTCGCTGACATCGGTATTATTCCCGATCTCCCACTTTACCGTAAAAACAGGAGTTGCCTCGTGGAGGTGTTCCCGGAGACTGGAATCATCACAATAATATTTTTCAGTTGCGCATTCCGATGGCCTAGACACAACTGAGAAATGATAAATGGAACCTCGCAAGTTAAACGTACGCTGACAACAAGATGATCAAATTTCAAAGATAAATCATTTTTCTGGACAGACAGTTGCGTACCTAAATATCTCCGCCCCGGATAATTACGTGCCAAGACATTTGCGTCCCTAAATAACTGCGTACCTCTGGTAAGTGTTTGAACTTACCATATTTTCTTAAGAGTTGCTAATTACAAACCAACTTTTAATTATTCTAAATATGCAAAAAATAGTTAACATAATAACTCTGTCATCAAAAACAAAATTACAAATAAGAGAATCATGGCGCTGTTAGATAAATATACTCCTGAAAACAAAATGAATTTCTTAAAAGGGATAGCTCACAACATTCATAACTTTTGATTAATTTGTGAAGCAACAATAATTTTCAGAATGCAAAATAGTAGCATTTTTCGACGTGGAGAAGTGGGGTTCCCAGTTAACAAAGCTTTTTAGTATAGTATTTGTTTTTTTTTTTTGTTTTTTTTTTTGAGAGAGAGAGAGAGATTTCTCCGCTGGTTTTCACTCAAAACTAAGTTTGAAGGTTGTGACTGCTGTAAAGAAAAAGTGGAAAATTGGGCCGAGAAGGTAAAGGCCGCTAAAAAGGAAGACGAAAAGAGGCCGAATAGGGCCCTGTTAGCGTTTTTTATAACTTCTGGGTTTTCCAGTTGTACTCTGCTGATTATTTCCGTTGCTGCTGCTGAATCGGGGAAAGTAAGAAAACCACCACACATCACAATAGTTAATAAGTGAGATAGTTTCTATACTAGCCACCAACAACACCAGAAAAGCCGGTGCGGGAAATGGTTTAGTCATCGATGACTAAAACATGCAGTATGTAGTGTGTTATATTGGGTGTTATATTGGGTGGACAGACAGTTGTGTCCCTGGATAATTGCGTACCTATGGTCATTTTTTGAACTTACCATATTTTCTTAAGAGTTGCTAATTGCAAAACAACTTTTAATTATTCGAAAAATGCAACAATATATTTAGGATAAGAACTCTGCTATAAAAATAAAATTGCAATAAGAAAATCATGGCGCTGTTAAATAAGTGCCATACGTGATACACGTGTAGACGATCGTGTCTCGAAAGAGACATAACTGACTGGGCAACAGACTTTCCCGCAGTAGGTTGCCATTACTTTCTGCGGTAGACTGGTTGCCAGCCAAGACTATAGATCCCAATCTGTTCTGTTATTTAAGCCATAACTGGAGGGAAGAGACGGATTAATATATTTCCCAAGGCTATTTCTGCGTAAGTGAATGCAAAGAATTCAACTGGAATTCGAACTCGGCTCCCTGATTTGTCGTTCCAAGCCGATAACCACTACACCACAATGAACATCCTGTTAGATAAGTAAACTCCCGAAGACAAAATAAATTTATTAAAAAGGATAGCTCACAATATTCATAACTTTAGATAAATTTGTGAAACGACAATAAGTTTTAATTTTTGAAAATCTTTTAAACATTGTTAATCTGTCATTGCATTAATAACAAAATAAGCTTGTATTTTTTAAATTTTGTTCCTGATATTTCATTATTAAAAATTTCGATTATTACCTATTTTTTTTTAATTTATAGTAATTGCCTTTACTAGACTTCAGAAAATTATCAGAGGTACGCAACTATCCAGCAAGGCATTTGTATAGGGACCCACAGTTATGGAGAAACACACCTATTCTATATGAAATAGACTCTCCCACTTAATTTAAGTAGGAGTAGTAAGAGGAACGAAGGTCAGTCGATGTTGGACGATAGTAGTCGACAGTTAGTCGAATACGAAAATAGTCAGCGACCTGGCAAGATTACACTGCTTAATACTTATTATATCAAGTTCCTAACGTTTTGTACGTCGAACCTATTAGGACCGACTTTAGCACAAATTCTAGCCTCCACTGCGATAAAACTCCACAACAGCCACATTGTCTGGTACGAAATTGTCTGCTATGCAATTGTCTGGTACACAACTGCCCGAGTACCGGGCGAAAGTACCTTTAGTGTAGGGAATTCTACGCTCAATTTCCTCATCTCCTATACTAAATTTGTTGTAATAACGATGTTTTGGCAAGGATGCAAACGAAAAAGAGACTTAACATCAGGAAGAAACAGCTGAAGTTTCTGGGACACATAATAAGGAAAGAGGGCTTGGAGGATCTAATACTCAGGGATAGAGGGAAAAAGTGACACCAGGCATACTTGATAAGCTTGAGCAATTAGATTGCGAAGCAAAGTGTAGGAGATATACCAAGAGGAAAAGTGTTAAGAGCAACAAGAGATAGGGGTAAGTGGAGATCCATGATCACCTACGTCCTGAAAGAATATGCCCTATAAAGAAGAACAGCCAAACAGATCTGTCTGCGGATATATATATATATATCCGCAGACAGATCTGTTTCGCTGTTCTTATATATATATATATATATATATATATATACACACACACACACGCACACACACACACACACACACACACACACATATATATATATATATATATATATTCTAAACATATACTGATACTGTTAAATATAAGAGACAATGAATCTCTATTATGTTTAATCATCAGCCATTCTAAACATCTTATTTTGGCTTTAATTTCAGGTGAAAATAAAGACAAAAAATTTCCAACAAATGGATATTTTTTTATTAAGTCGGTTCTAAGCTTTCGGCTCACATAAGACATCTTCAGAGAGGTTACAAGGACGTTAACCTAAAAACATCCACCATCAGCGACGATTTTATCGTGTGTTGATAGAAAACTTTGCTAAGCAACAATAACAGTTACCAAAAATAGCAAACGCAGTTCGTAAATTTGTAGTGTGCCTTCTATGACGTCACACCACGTGAGAGCTCGAAATGATAACAGAACCATATATTTAAATGCAATATAATGAGTTATGACCAGATTTAAACGTGATTTTATTAAGTGTGGGTTGTTTGGATTTAATGAAGATGGCCTCCAATATCTGAAGGTTCTTTTTACTGTGTGCATGAGTGAGGATTATTATATTGTTGACTAAAATCTGCCTGATATTACATACATGGCTATATTTTTCTAAGAAAGTTGTTTAATTGTGCCTCGATCAGAAAGGTGACAGGTAAGTCTACGGGAGAGAGTGGTTGTAGTAAAACCAATATATGTAGTGGGTTTATTATTAGTACCAGAGATACAATCTCTGAACAGGCATGTAAATTGATACGCAACATTGGTTTTCTGTAGAGGGTTTTATTTGAGTGCTTTTAGGGTTATTAGAGACTATGATGTCAATTGTTTTGAACTTTTTATTATACATGATGAGCTTAATTTTATTATTATTATTTAATGGTTTGACATTTCTACGTATTATATTTTTGAGAGGTTTTCATCTTGTTTGTAATTATTATGCATTTGGTTGCACTAGTATAAGTTAATAGTGTTATATATATATATATTCATAACATGTTATCATAAGCATTTATTTGGTTCAGGGGTAGGTAAATATGGTTTGTTTATAGTTGTGTCTATAGGAATTTACTTGGTTGGTAGATCCTTTTAGGGGGGTCATCTCTCTACGGGGAATGCAGCCTAAATGTTCTAGGCTTCCTCCAAAGGGCATAAAAATAAAAAGGAACATTAGAATATGTGTGTGAGTTGTTTGAAGTGGACTACGGCATCGTTGTTCGAGGCAGGCTGTTATCTGTTAGCTTTAAAATGGCTTATGCATTTCCGGACAGACCTCGTATGAGTGAATAGGGAATTCGATGATTGTTTTTCAATGCTGAGAAGACCTGCTTATCTTGAAAATCACTTAAGATATGTAATAATCGTGAGAAGACATACGAGGAAGAAAACCAGTCGCAGATCCATCAGTTAATGATATTATAATTAGATGCGCGTAGCTTTAAAATGGTAAAACTTGCTCGAAAGTCTCAGACGGCAGGCACTTTACGTATGTTTTCCGGTCATTTGTTGGAAATTTCTTCGAATATTGAAAGTCCTATTAGCGGAGGAAAAAGCTGCCAGACTAAATTATTGTTGAGGAGGACGTCTTTGTAAGAAGCGGCATACGTTTCACTTCCATGATTTGCGATTTCACGGGGCTTCCTCGCTCTCGCTAAGTGAAGTATCAAACTAAAAAGTAACGTCAGAAGAGAATTAAGAAGCATTTAGGATGATCGTGTGCGCCATAAATGCGATAAATCCGTCAAATAACCGGGTGCAACCTGCAGTGGTTTAATCTGTCGTGAAATAAACTAAAGATTTAATGAATATCTGACATCTTGTCAAGATCTGTTGCATTTTCTTGCATGGAGGAGTGCCTGTAAACAATTTTGAGTTAATTTAACGCTACTGACAGAAATTCTTAATCTTAAGTGATCACCCATATAAGTAGTGATCAAATTCAGTGTTGCTTAACTTAAGTGAACAGATAATGTCATCCAGCAATTAGAATATCGACGTCATAGCGTTTGTTACGCTTCTGTGACAATCATAGTGAGTTCAAACCACAGTTTTGCTTTGCTAAAGTGTTTGAATTTCTGTCCCTCTGTCAAGAGATGCAAAAGTTTTTACTTTTCATTAATACCTAGGTGGTAATATAGTCATGTAATAGTGTTTTTTCAAATTAAGCTGAGTCTTATATATATATATATTGTAATACAGCGAAACAGAGCTGTCTGCGGATGACTATTTACGCTCTCACACCCTTATTGAGCACTCTGGAAAAATGGTAGACTTAAAAAAACAGTAGCTACTCTAGCGTCTACGCATTCAGTAATGAAATAGAACACTCTCAGTTACTGACGTGTGTATACATGATATATCACACGCTAAAAATCTGCCTCCTTCTACCGAGCGCGCCCATAGCTCAGAATCGCCGACTGATGCAATTCGGTCGGGTTTCAATCCTGGATAAAAAGCAATCGGATGTCTAACCGTACTGATGAGCTGTGATACAGCGAAACAGATCTGTCTGCGGATGACTATATATATATATATTTCATTTTTAAACGAGTTATTTCGCTACCTTGGTTTCCACCATGAGTGGTTTCATCAGGCGATTTTTAACAACTAATTTTACCTTTTATTTTATTATTAGAAATTAGGACAAAATACATCCACACTAAGAAATACCTCTTAGGTTCATACAAACATGGATGAAAACGTCATAATTCGTTTGAATTTAAAAATTGCGCGTTCATAAATTCCCTGCCACGTGAACGTTCAAATAAAACTCCGTTACAAGAGCGTTCTTAAAAAGAAAAACGATAAACGGTAAAATCAATTATTAAAAATCGCTTGAAGACACCACTTATGGTAGAAACTTGGGTAGCGAAATAACTCGTTTAAAAATGGAAGATATTAAAAAGTTCTACAATAAAATTGTATAGAACACTTTTTAATATAAATGTGTACTGGTCTAACCCTATTAGGACCAAACACTAAGTATTAATCAATCAATCAATCAATCAATCAATATATATATATATATATATATATATATATATATGTTTGCTTATTTTTAATAAAATCCGTTCATACTCACGGATAATCTTTCGCATATTACAATCAAAAGATGTCAGAAATGAGCTGTAACGTTGACAGATGTCATTTTCATTCATTTCTCAAGGTAACCAAGTACTTTCAACCTCTTTCCGAGGTCATCTTCAGGGGTGTGACTTTCTTAAGGTACTTGGGTACCTTAAGAAATTAATGAAAATAACATCCGTCCACGGTACAGCTCATTTCTGACATCTTCTGATTGTAATACGCAAAAGATTATCCGAGAGTATGAACGGATTTTATTAAAATAAGCAAACGTAGTTTTTGCAATTTATTTGATCTGACATGTTTAAAAGAAAATTTGATGCCTAAATACACAAATTTAAAAAATATATATATGCAGATTTAATAAAAAAACTACGAATACGCTAACAACGTGCTTACCGTGTTCGGTACACAAAGCGTCCACACTACTCTCTGTTAGATGTAAAATAAAATCTATCCTCGATAATGGCTAAAAGCATAGTCGAAAGCGCTCGGATAAACAAAGCATTTAGAAAATTTTTATATAATTTATCTCCTCAAAAAAAAAAAAATCATAAGATCACAAGAAAAATTACTTAAAAATTTAATCATAATAAAATTTTTAAAAATGGAAATCATTAAAATTAAATCATTAAATACATGAGGAGTGACATATTAATGAATATGAATCAAAAGCATGAAACTACAGTAAATTGTGAATATATTAAAAAACTAACCTTACAGCCAGTCAGTTAAGTGCCATACGTGATACACGCTTTGGGCGATCATGTCTCGAAAGAGACATGACTGACTGGGCAGAAGATTATCCCGCAGTAGGTTGCCATTGCTTTCTGCGGTAGACTGGTTGCCGACCAAGGCTACAGAACCCAATCTGTCCTGTTATTTAACCCATAACTGGAGGGAAGTGACGGATTAATACCTTTCCCAAGGGTATTTGAGCGCAAGTGAATGCAATGAATCCAACTGGAATTCGAACTCGGCTCCTCGATTATCTCGTTCTGAGCCGATATCCAATGCACCACAACGAACAACCTGTCAATCATGCTAAATTTATACAATCTAAGGTTCGAATCTCATGCAACTATATCCATTTTAGTATTAATCTTAGTATCTTGATATTCACTTTTAACAGCATGCTCTTTTTCTTTGTTATTTTTATCTCTAATTTTATTTTTATTTCATACAACAAATTGTGACCTAATTAAAGTTTTTTTAAAAAAATTTAGTTTAAATTCTACCTTATCATTAATTTTTCCTTTAATTTTAATTAAATTTTTAATAATCCTTTCCGTTTTTTTTCCCCCTACATTTTTGAATAGTTCCTACGTTGATGTACGTGAATTCACCATCTTTTTAGAGAACGCCAAACGTTTATGGTTTTATACTTCGTAACACCAAATATTTCTATCTACAACCCATTCCGGGCCAGAGTGTTAAAATTCCTATTCCTTTGCCGATTATACTGTCTCACCCCCCCCTCTTTCTTATCCGCCCATTTTCTCTCATTTTCTTCCCCCTCTATGCATGTCTTACATCTTCCTCTTTTTTAAACCCAGACGTCGTGTCACCAAAGGTTGTATATGACTACACTTTATTTTCTACCTAAACCTGGCGCCGGATGTGCGTTGTGGTGCATTGGATATCGGCTCGGAACAAGAAATCGGGGAGCCGAGTTTGAATTCCAGCTGAATTCATTGCATTCACTTACGCGTAAATACCCTTGGGAAAGGTATTAATCCATCTATTCCTTCCAGTTATGGGTTAAATAACAGGACAGATTGGGTCCTATAGCCTTGGTCGGCAACCAGTCTACCGCAGAAAGCAATGGCAACCTACTGCGGGATAATCTTCTGCCCAGTCAGTCATGTCTCTGTCGAGATATGATCGCCCAAGCGTGTATTATGTATGGCACTTAACTGACTGACTGAAACCTGGCGCCATTCTTTCATAATATATCTTTAGTTATTTCTCTCTCGTTTTCCTGTTTTTTGTTTTGATTTCTTCTGTGTATTTTTTATGGTTCCCCATTCTGGTTTCGCATTTTCCCTACCCACTTCACCTCGTACACACACACACACACACACACACACACACACACACATTGCCAATAAAAAGAAACGTATTTCGATCTCTTTTCAAGAAATAGCGTTTACTCCCTGATGAGATATTGTTCTTTCAATGTCGAAACAAAATGTATACTTTTGTAGTAGATTGTAGTTTGTTGAATTTAATTTTTTGTAGATTAAAGTTTCAAACAGTGGTCCGCGGACCACAGGGGGCCCGCAAGGATAAGATAGGGGGTCCGTGGATTAACTCATCACGTGAAATTCAAAGTATAAATTTTCAATGTCTGGATATTTATTTTTACTTATGAATGTTATCAAATGAAAATTTAAATTTATCAATTGAAAGTAAGCTTAAAACCAGTTTTTTACTACGTTAATGCAAAACTATAAGCTATATTTAGTAAAAATTTATGTATAAATTTCATAAGCGTTTACAGTGGGTCCCTAAACTAAAACTTGAAATATAAAGTGGTTCGTAAGTCAAAAAGTTTGAAAACCCCGGTTCTAAATTATAATTTATAATAAATATTCATAGCTCTATTTCTATATTGAGCACAGTTAAATTATTGTTTTGAACGTTGTAAATATTTTCTTCGTTCCTTATTCATCTGGATATATATATATATATATATATATATATATATATATATATATATCCGAGTGAATATAGAATGAGAAGGGAAAAAAGAAAATCTTTTTCCTTCCAAAACATTAATTTAAAACAGTGCTCGATATATGATGTATAGAGCTGTGAATATTTATTATAAATTATGTTTTAGAACATGTACATAATTTCTTCTATATATGACCTCTTCTCTACAATCATATGGCTGTTTCAGTGTTTGGACTTCAAACACATCATCGGGAGAAGTAAAGGTTTGGAATCATTCTCTGTTTATATTTGGTTCGTTGTTGTTGTGGGGCAGGTTGGGGTTATTGGTAATTAAGTGAATGTATTTCTCGTTTTGACCGTTATAGACTTTTGAAGAATCTGGTGCGTATCGGATATATATATATATATATATATATATATATATATATATATCCGAATGAATAAAGAACGAAGAAAGTATTAACAACGTTCAGAACATTAATTTAAAAAAGTGCTCAATATAGAAATAGAGCTATGAATATTTTTTTTCTCTATGTTCCTTTCATTTTCTGTATCACGCTCTTAATTTCCTCTGTATTTCCATCTTCTTTGTTTCTATTTTCTATCGATTTCCTTTTTTGTTTTCCCATCTTTTCTATCCTCTTTACTTCGTACAAATTTTTTTTCAAAAAATAAACGGTGAGATATTTGATTTTTCTTTTTCAAAAATAACGTTTATTACCATCATTATTAACTACCTGATGAGACATTGTTTTTTCAATGCCGAAACAAAATGTACACTTTTGTATATGTTCTAAACTATAATATATATATATATATATATATATATATATATATATATATATATATTCATTGTTTAATACTTAGTTTTTGGTCCTAATAGGGTTAGACCAGTACACATTTGTATTAAAAAGTGTTTTATACAATTATTGTAGAACTTTTGAATATTTTTAAACGATTTATTTCGCTACCCAGGTTTCTACCATGAGTGGTGTCTTCAGGCGATTTTTAATAATTGATTTTAACTTTTATTTTATTATTAGAAATTATGACAAAATGCATCCACACTAAGAAATACCTCTTAGGTTCATACAAACATGGATGAAAATGTCATAATTCGTTTGAATTTAAACAATGCGCATTCATAAATTTTCTGCCACGTGAATGTTCAAAATTTCAAATAAAACACCGTTAAAAGAGTGTTTTTAAAAAGAAAAACAGTAAAAGGTAAAATCTGTAATATATATATATATATATATATATATATATAGACAGAGAGAGAGAGAGAGAGAGTGAGTGAGAGAGAGAGAAAGAAAGAGAGAGAGAGAGAGAGGTGAGAGAATGATTGAAAGTACTCCCTATTTAAGAATAATATATATATGTGTTTGTGTGTGTGCATTTCATGATTTCAAGCGGTATTTTAAGGGATGTTCATGATTGAATGTAGAGAGTGATCGAAAAGTAGCTCCCAAATTTAAAATAATTATAAAATTATATTTATTGTAATATGTCTCAATTTCTTTGCGTTTGATTTTTAAATGCGTGAGAATTTCATCTGTTTGTATCTGTCTTTTCAGATCGGTTATTTTCTTTGAAATTTGGAAGCCCTACAAACATGGCTGAACGCCTTTCTTGCAGGAGATTACCCACAGCCAACGATACATATGAAGTTTGGAAATCCGTTGTTCGAGTGCAAAGATGGTGGAAGACCATTAGAGTCAAGTTGACTCAAAGACAATCAAGAATTGGCATGCAAGACTCATGGATACTCAAAGAAGCGGTCGCCCTACCAAGTTCAGCGGTCAGAGGACAATGCAAGCAGTTCGAAAAATGTTTACACTTTGCCCAAGAAAGTCAATTCGACAAGTACCAAGGCAAAATGAACTCGCCTTTCACGCAAAACGAACTGTGCTTAAGTTGTAACTTAAATTGAATGCTTGGAAGGCGCACAACTGACAATCACTCTCCGTTGAAGACTGCGACACTCGCATGGAATCTGGAGAGAATGTGCTGGCACGATAAGAAGTTTGAACAGATGTCTCTTTAAAAATATCCTCTAGATTGATGAAGCAGTATTTTCCATCAGTGGTTTATTGAACTGTCACAACTGTCATTGTTGGGCAGGTGAAGATCCTTTTGTCATCTCTAAAAAAAATAAAAAAAACACAACAAAAACAAAACAAAAACAACAAACAAGAAGCCAAAAAACAGACTCAACCCAAATTAACGGTGTGGTGTGGGATGGCTTCGGACAGGATTGTTAGTCCATTCATTCTTTGCGATACCATAAATGCTAAAAGCTACCTTACCAAGTTACAAGATAAAATCTGTTCAGTTATCAGTGCTTGGGAGAAGGCTGAAAATTTGATTTTCATAGAAAACGACATTTTGGTATTGTCTTTCATGAATAGCTGAATGTCAACTTTCCCAGGAGATGGATGGGTCGTCTTTGTCCCTATGAGTGGCCAGCTAGGAGTCTTAAACACCCTGTGACTTTTTAGTTAAAAGAGCAAGTCTGCTATACTAAACCAAGACGTTGGAAGAGCTTGAAGAGAGAATACAAGAGGTTATGTCTTCCATACCACAAGAGTTCCTGGTGAAATCAGTTGACGCCATTCCTGTGCGGCTCGAGAATCTGGTTGCAAATTCTGCTGGCCTTATAAAATTTAAAATAAAACCTCACCGTAAAGGCTTTCTTTCATATTTATTTCTTGTAAAATTTATAATTAATAAATTATAACTATTTTAAAATAAGGAGTTAATTTTCAATCACCCTATACTGTAGTCATCCACAGATAGATCTATTTCGCTGTATTACAGCGATTCAGTACGGATTAGACTCCGGTCGCTTCCCAAGCCAGGATTAGAAACCCGACCGAATTAGTGTCAGTCGGCGACTCTACCCCTAGGCCACGAGCGTTCAGTAGAAAATGTGCAGGCTTTTTAGCGCATATAAACACGCCCAATAGCTAGCGTGCTCCAATTCATTATCGAATGAGCGGAATATATTTATTATACATATATATATATATATATTATATATATATACATATTTATATATATATATATATATATATATATATATATATATATATATATATATATATATATTTATATATATATATATATATATATTTATATATATATTATATATATATTATATATATATATTTATATATATATTTATTATATATATATATTTATATACATATTTATATATATATTATATATTTATTATATATATATATTTATATACATATTTATATATATATTATATATATATTATATATATATATTTATATATATATTTATTATATATATATATTTATATACATATTTATATATATATTATATATATATTATATATATATATTTATATATATATATTATATATATGTATTATATATATACATATTTATATATATATATATATATATTATATATATATATATAATTATGGTGTTGATTTGTGATTATACTTTGTGGCAAAAATTAAAAAAAGCTCTGAGGAGTGAGGACATCATAGTGGCGCCTTCAGGAAACTTCGAATTCGGCATGACTCTGCTCATTTAAGTGATAAACTTTTTCATATTAATACTTTTAACGCTCTCTCTCTCTCTCTATCTCTCTCTCTTTCTCTCTCTCTCGATATTGGGCACTTTGCTGTAAAACACCTGCTTGCCAAAATATTCTTATCAGATTTTTTCATCCGATTATTTTCAAATTATTTTGTTGCTTGTATACACCTGGTAGTAAGTAGATGTAATAGTCTTAAATTGTCTGAATTTCTTACGTGAAGCATTGTCATTATTATTAATTTCTGACTCGTATTTGTTTTATCTTATTTTGTTGATTGTTTTTACACCTAGTAGTATGTCTAATCTTTGTAAGTCGACTGAATGTCAATACTATTAATGTTTTACTCAAATTTTTATTATCTTATTTTTGCTCGGTTTTACCCACTAGTATTTGTTTTAAGTTGTCTGAAATTTTTAGATGAATAACTGCCTGTGATTAATGCTTAAATTGAATTAATACTGTCTTTCCTATCAAATGGATGCCATCTTGAACAGCCATTCGTCTCGATTGCACTAATAAGCATTCCTCCTAGTCTCCATACCTAATCCTACTTTCTTTTAATGACCTTCCCGATGGCGTCATCTCTCAATTTAGTATCTACGTTAATGAGCCCCTATTTACTCGTTTATTGGTTTTATATCTGATCAGTTCTATCAGGTAAAAATTGTAGCCGAAACCCCAAAAATGTTAACCGGGGAAAAGATGTCTCGTTAATTTTAATGTCTCCAAAATTAAACTACTCTCCATTACTCGTTAGTGATGGCCTTTTCTAACTTCCATCGCCATGGCTGATGCTAACCGCCATTAAACTTACTTGTTGCGTTTTCTAGGGCTAATATGAAGTAGAAAGGCTGTATTGAGTTTATTGCTAGACCGGCTGATTAGAAAATTGGTTTATTCTGTCGTGAGAAATTTTTTATCTCCAAAATCTATCATACATATTTATAAGTCTACTATTCGTTTATGATTAGAATATTGCTGCCATATATGGTGCAGATCTCTTGTTAATTATTAAGAGATCCTTGATAGAATCTAAAGAAGAATTATCAATATTATTAGTTGTGATCTGGTCTCTCGGTTGCAATCACATTCCCACCATCTATGTTTTTATTTCATAGTTATTGTTTAGATGAGCTCTTTACTCTAGTACCCTCTTCTTCTTCTTCTTCTTCTTCTTCATCATCATCATCATCTTCTTCTTCTTCTTCTTCTTCTTCTATGTGCCGTGTTTTTTCAGGACGTTGGCGATCATAGCCTTCCACATCTCCCTATCCATTGTAGCTTTTACACCCTTTCTCTTGTTACGCCTCCAAAATCCTGCTCTGCCATCTAGTTGCTCAAACATGTCACACATTGATATCCTCTGTCCCTATTACGCTCTATCCGCCCTGTGAGTATCAGATTCTCTAAGCCCTCCTTTCTCATTACATATTCTAGAAACTTAAGATGTCTCTTCCTGATGTTAAGTGTCAGTTTCTTTTTCGTTTTCATCTTCTCCAAAACCTCGTCGTTGCTCACTTATTCTGTCCATGTTATCCACAGCATCCTTCTGTAGAACCAAATTTCGGTTGCTTCCTTTGTCTTTGATGAGATTGTCCAGTATTAGCTACCATACGACATACATCACGTACATTTTTTGTTTTGTTTCTAGCGAAATTTTCCTGTCTTTCAATACTCTACTCAGCTTTTTGAATGCGTCCTTCGCCATGTCAATGCGCCTTCGGATCTCAGTGTCACATTTTCTGTCCTCTATCAGAACATTTATCAGGTATTCATTTTTTGTAGTTTATTTGTAGTCTCTTCTTTATGCTTTTTTCAGTTACCTTTTGTAGGAGGTCTTTTTTTAATTGTTACACTCCAAGAAAGGCGGTACCGCCACTGATGCGCAGGAGGCTACATAAGAGTAAAAGTTTAGATAGGAGGAGAGTGGAGAGAAAGACGAACCAGTTGCAAGGGGTGTCAGAGAAAGGGCAAAAGAAAGATGGGAACACAGGTGTGAAGACAGTTGCGAAGGTAGAGAGAAAGGAAAATAACAAGATATACAGGGTGATGTAGAAAGAACTGGAGTCAAGTTAATAAGAGATGGGAATTGACATTGCATTTAAATCCCTGAAGGTTGTAACCGTCAGGAAAGCAAGTATACGGAAAAGAATTCCACAAGCGGGAAGTGCGAGAAAAGAAGCTGGTGGAGTAGAATTGTCGGCTGCATTTTATTGATCTAACTGTACTTAGGTAGGACCTTGTTTCCAGTCTGGTTGCACGAGTAAACTCATGTGGCAGGGGCACCAGTGACTTAAGTTCGTAGGAGTAGTAGCCATGAAAATATTTGTAGAAAAGACAGAGGGAAGCCACATCCCGCCGGTGAGAAAGTGGCTGGTGTCCAGCTGCCAAGTCGGGACCTATCACATTACAGATTCTCCTTTGGAGCCTGTCGAGAACACTGAGATGAATAGCAGGGGCGCCTGACCAGATATGATAGCAGTATTCTATGCACGGACGGATGGTTGATTTTTATCTTGCAGTTTCCTTTCTGTGTCTGCTATCAGCACTGTATTATCTGCGTATATTATATTGTTCAGATTTGTTGTCATCACTGCCGAATTCTGGAAGGACTTTTAGAATTCGGCATTGATGATAAGAAATCTAAGCGAAAGTAAGTAAGGGACACCCAGTGAGGATCAAATTTGGCCGGAACACATACCTAGATTTAAAAAAAAGTTTAAACGCAGTACTAGACTGGTGGGCCCCCAAGTGGTGGTGTAATGGTTAGAAAGCTTGTTTCGCTTGAATCATTACAATTGAATAGTGAGTTCGATCCTCACTGGGTGTCCCTTACTTTCGGCCGTGTGTCAAGTCTAAGCTACGCTTAGAAAATCACCTTCCTCCAGGTTTGCGGGGTTGGGCGCAGGGTTAACAACCCTGCCCCATAGAAACAGTTTATTACGGAAGCAGCAAAAACGCTGCCCTACACATCATTGGGTGTAACGGAAACGTTTATTTATTACTAGCAGTATAGCCCGGCGTTGCTCGGATGTAATGAAAGCATATATATATATATAATCGATTTACTGCACTATTGTAAGAACTGCAACCTTGAAACTTGTGAATATCGTTTCTTATGTCTTTGTCTATGAGTGTATCAAATTTTATTAAAATCTGATCACTCCTTCATTAACCCGATTTTTTCGATTATCAATTTTCGATATTTATCAGGGGTACCTCGACACAAAACCTAGCTAAGAACACTCGCAGACGGTTATAGTACAACTGTGTAAACTTTCAAGAAAATCGGCTCAGCCGTTTCGGAGTCTATAGGTAACGGACACACACACACACACACACACACACACACACACACACACACACACACACAGAGTTCCATTTATAAATAAGTTTAGATTTATAAGAATTTTTTCTGCTTGAGATAATAACGATTTAGTGATACAAGTTTTACTAATTAACTCATAGCTGGGGAGAAAAGGTGGATACATGTATTTTTTAATGGTAGTTTTTGATAAAATGAACATAACAAACCAATTGGAACTCGGCTGTCTATTTACCATTTTCGAGCAATTATCCATTACGCCACCCGTACACTCAAGCTGGTATTTCCAGTCGGTCACTCACATAGATTCGACCAGTGTGTCAACGTTTGAATTGGGCATCAAAACTTATTGCAAAATGCTATTGAAATTGACGCATATCTGTTGTCGCTTCTAATGCTTTTAAAATATTAACTAGAAGAAAGACAAACCGCTTGCAATACTTATAGTATGTAATGGTAAGATGCCATATATAGGCACTTACATCAGCTGGTACAATGAAAAGAAAATTTTAAAATAAAACGATTTGACTTTTGGGTATTGCCAATTTTGAAATACGAAGCAAATGTTGCATTTCAAATACTGAATATCAGCGTTTAGTTTTGTTTACCAAACCTCACACTTCGTTCACATCGTTTTAAAATAGTCAGTAAAAAATCTCGAATTTACGAAAATTAAATGGTTCCAAGTAAAGATTTAAGAGAAAAGCGTTACCGGTTTTAACGATATTTAACGTTTTGAAATATTTAAAATTTTTAAATTTAACATTTTAATATGCATTATACATACATACATACATCTCTTTGACATTCCAAACTAAAAGATAAAATTTCTTAATTGCTGTATTTACATTATTGTCTTCATCCTTGTTGCCATTTGTACGACGTTTCGGCCGTTGTACACTCCTGCCTTCTTCAGGTGCTAGGAATTTCGAACAGAACCGTTTATTACAATCACTGGGGTATATTATCTCCATCACTTTTGCGTAGAGCCTCTTTTTGGTAGTTATGAGTTAGCACCTGAAGAAGGCTGGAGCGTGCAATGGCCGAAACAAATGGTAACAAAGATGAGGACAATAGTCCGAATAATGCAAATACTGTAACATCTCAGAAATATAGACAAATTCTTAATTGCTATTGTTCCCAGGTCCCCCCTGACCCGTGGTAGTAGCACGTGTCAGGGACCCATCTATAAGCAAATAGTGACCCCCCACCAAAAAAAAAAAAAGCATTAAGAAAGTAGAATAAATGTTATAGTAAAAATACCTGCAATACACTTTTTATATTAAAACTGACCAGCAATACAATTTATTGAGTTCAAAATATGTAGATTTCGGCATTAATTAACCCATAGAGGTGTTGATATGCTGCTGAAAAATATCAACCAACAATACATTTTTATAGCAAAATAACCATCAATATATTTTATCTGTAGTTGAAGGCATACAATTTTGTTTGAAATATATTTAGTTAAAATCATAAAACTGTTTAAAATATGCACATTTTCGTATTAAATAGTCCATAGAGGTGTTGATATGTCGCTAAGCAATATCAACCAACCAACAATATCTATTTTTAGTAGAATTCCCAACAGTATATTTAATCTGTAGTTGAAGGCAAACAATGGCGTTCAAAATATATTTATTAGAAGCCACAAAACAATTTTCAAATCATTTTTTAATCATCTCACCCCAAGCAAGACATTCCACTGCCACTATTGCGCATGGGGCTACATAAGGGAAGGTAAAGAGAAGGAGTGGTTAGACATAGGGAATGTCAGGAGGAAGGTGACAGATGAGTAAGGATACCGAGGATGAGGGTTGGGCAGATGGGAAGAGTGTTTGATAAAATGGGAGCAGGTTAGTGTGTTAGGAGGTGTCTATTGACCTTACATTTAAACTCCTGGAGATTGTAGCCGTCAGGGAAGCAATCGTGTAGAAGGGAATTCCACAGTCGGGAAGTGCGAGGAAAGAAGCTGTTGGAGTAGAAGTTGCGGTTGCATTTTATCGGTTTCACTGTAAAAGGGTGGGATCTAGTTGCTAATCTAGTATCTCGTGCAAATTCGTATTTAGGGGGCACCAGTGATCTAAGTTCATCGGAGCAGAAGCCGTGAAAGTATTTATAGAAGAGACACAGGGAAGCCACGTCGCGCCGGTGGGAGAGAGACTGCAGGCGGTCTGCCAAGTCGGTATCTATCATATTACAGACCCTCCTCTGAACCTTATCGAGAAGCCCGAGGAGAATAGCAGGGGTACCAAACCAGATATGGCAGCAGTATTCAATGCACGGGTGGATGGTAGATTTATATATGTGCAGGATAGATTTAGACGGAAAAAACTTCCGGGCCCTACACAGAGAACCGACTTTCATAGCAGTGGATTTAGCAATGGATTCAATATAGTCATTCCATTTGAGGTCCGCTGAAAGTGTGAGACCAAGGAGGCGTAGTGTTTTACTCTCTGGGAGGGAAGCCTGGTCCATGCTAATGGGAGGTAGGTGAGATTGTCGATGATGGTTAATTGAGAGTAGCTTCGTTTTAGAAGCATTAAAATTTACTAGCCATTTCTTACCCCAGTCCAATATGGATTGGAGGTCATTTTCAATCTCGGCTGCGAGGTTAGCTTTGACGCCTACACCAGATTTTTGTAGGAGGCGAGAGTAAATTGTGGTGTCATCGGCGTACAAACCTACTTGGGCTCTTATGGAATCAGGGAGATCATTAATGTATATCAGGAAGAGTGTAGGACCTAAGATGGAGCCTTGGGGGACACCTGCGTTTGTATGGTATTTCTGGGAGGCATGTCCGTCTAATACCGCCTTCATTGTGCGGTTAGAGAGGAATGACTGGATTAGTTCAAACAAATGTCCAGTTATACCATAGCTCCGCAGTTTACATAGAAGGCCAGCATGCCAAACTCTGTCGAACGCCTTAGATATATTCAATGCAACGGTTCGGGCTTCGCCATTCCTGTCGAGTGCCTGGTATATGTACTCGGTGATGGTCGTTAGCATATCAGCAGTAGACTTGGTGAAGCGGAAACCATATTGCTTGTCCGAGAGGAGCCTGTGTGCTGTGAGATGCTGAACAAACCTCGGTGTTGATAATGGCTTCGAACACTTTGCCAAAGATCGGAAGAAGGCTGATAGGGCGGTAATTTGCAGGGTCCGAGGGATCTCCAATGTTTTTAAATATAGGAACTACAGAGGAAGATTTCCAACAGGCAGGAAAGCAGGAAGCAGATAGGCAGAGTTTGCAGAGCTTAGAAAGAACAGAGGCACATTTCTTTAAGACTATGGTTGGGATTCCGTCACCACCGCTCGCTTTGTGAGGGTCAAGTTTTAAGATTTGAAATTAAATTTAGATTTCGGTATTAAATAAATTTCTTCCTTACTTCTGTCCCTGACTATTGCCATGTTATACAGCTCTACCATCTTGGGAACTCTGCTGTGTTGCCTGTGAATGTCTCTTTCTACTCCCCCTCCATCCAGGAATCTCCTATCAGTAAAATATTTCACAGCTATCAACGAACAGACTGGGACTCGTTTCGTGATTTCCTTCGAGATATTCTTTGGAATAAAATTTTTAATATCCCTGTCCAAGACTGCGCCTCTGAAGTCCCCCCCTTAAATGAAAGCTAGCATTAAAAATAATTTAATAATCTTTTAAGCAGAGAAAAGAATTAATTATAAAAAAAATCTCTGTGGTTTTAGGAATTTGCTGTTATCGTTATCGAAATAAGAATTATAAATTCCGAGAGTCCAATCCAACAACACAATCTTTATTAATCTTAAAAGAACAATAATATACAATAGATTGTCTGCATAAAAGGTCCTTTAAGCTAGTACGATAAACGTTGTAACAGATTTTTACAAATGTTCACAAAAAATACATATTATAATTAGTTAAGAAAGACTTACTGAAATGGTGTAAGTTACCTCTCTTTGACTGTTGAAAAACAGCAATTAAAATCTTTTTCGTTAATTAGACTAAAACGGAAACCAATGACATTGTCTTTTACTTATCAAAAAGACTATTATTAAAAGCTCAATATTTAATTTTGAGCTAAATTATATTAAAGATTTTGCACATAGAAAAACGTTACAGATGTTTTTTTCTAAATTAATATATATACGTAAATTAAATACGCATAAATGTAAACAAAGGGTTACATTCACCCTATTATTTAAATATTTAAGTGACTTTTATATTATAGGCTGAAATTCTAAAAAGCCATTTACATTCAAGTTATGAAAACAATAATTTTAACTTGAAATAAATTACATATTAACACAGTTAATATGTATAAATATTGATATAGAGGGCGTTTGTAATACGTCTATATAGCGATTTACAATAATTCTGCCTCTCTATTCAAATTAATAAATGTAAGTTGCGAATAAATTTCGCTTCTTAGAAAATTACGATTTCATTCAGAATATCCGAAAAGACCGGAGAAAATCTGAATACGTCCGTTAGTTTGTGGCGTTCAGATTATTCTGATTTTATTTTGACAAGTTTACGCAAACGAAAAATTTTGCAGACGATAATTTTTTCCGTATTGTGCCAGATTTTGAAATTAGTGCAAATGTCCACGGAAGCGTTCATTTCCAAGGACATATTCAAATTTGGACTTAAGACCAAAAAAAAAAACAAGAAAAAAAAAACGGTCATATTCCAAATAAGGAATTTTTGGAATAAATCCTAAAACCATCAGGATTAAGAATTGGAGTAGCCAGATCAATCTATCGCCTGGTTCACACTCCACCCACGTCTATTGAACAGGTTAAGATTCTCATCCCTTGTTCCCTGTTTAGGATGTGGTTTCCGGCTTTCTCTTTTCCAATCTTCTCACTTTGGTTACTTTTTTTTTTCAATTGGAGTAGATAGATGCAACTATCTATCGCCTGGTTCACACTCCACCCACGTCTATTGATCAGGTGAAGAGGCTCATCCCTTCTTTCCTGTTTAGGATGTGGTTTCCGGCTTTCCCTTTTCCAATCTTTTCACTATTACGTAGCCCCCCTGCACATCAGTGGCGTTACCGCCTTGCTCGGGGTGATATGATTTTAAAAAAAATTAAGCGTTTATACATTTTAAATACAAATTTTTCGCTTTAAAAATAGCGACAAAACTCATAGTTGAAAAAATTCAACCGTGAAAATATTTTTCACTAAATATTAAAAATAATTACCATTCAGTTGAAATACAGAAAAATAATTTTTACAGCATTGATGCTTTCATCCCACCTAGAAAATCACGAATTAAGCCTCGTTCATTTCCTTGTTCCCCTCCAGCTTGCTCGGCTGCCATTAGCCACAGATCACTTCTTCCGGCTTTACCGGAGTTACACATCTGATCACAATAGGCGCCTTTTTGTCTCTAATCTTAATGAATGTAAGCGTGTCCTAAATAGTGATAAGCTGTTATTTGCTGATAGAATGAAGCAGCGTATAGCATCTTGCAAATTTGGTTCCAAAGATTACTGGCGGCTCTGCAAGAGTGTGCTGAAGAACAGAAAACCCTCGATCCCTAATCTATTTAATCAAATTGAAGTCCTCACACACGCAGCAGACAAGTTCAACTGTTTTTTGCTTGCAAATTCTCGTCGGAACCCACTCTTGACTCGTCTGGAGTACCCGCATTAAATTTCCCACCTAGAACTGAGGTTCAACTGAGTAATATATATAACCCTATATCTGGTCTCTAACATAATTTCTAAGCTTGACTGCCGTAAGGCAAGCGGTGGTGATGGGATTCCAGTCATCGTCCTAAAAATGTGCTCCAGGACTAGCCCCAGTCCTTTCCAAACTCTATAACTATTGCCTCACTGCTTCCTTTTCTGCTTGTAGTTCCCGTGTTAAGAACTCTGACCCCTCTACTATCACTGTATTAGACTCTTACTTCTTTTTGGCAAGGTATTCGAGGCTATTATCAATGCTGAAATAGTTGCACAGCTTTCTCTTCGACAAACAGTATGGCTTCCGCTTCGCCAGGTCTACTGCTGATATGCTAACATCTATCACTGAATATTTATACCAAGCTCTTGGTAAGGACAGCGAGGCTCGAGCTGTTGCTCTTGATATCTTGAAAGCTTTTGACAGAGTTTGGCATAATGAATTTCTGTGAAAGTTACACAGCTATGGTATTTTTGGGACAATTGTTTGGTCTAATATAATCGCTTTTATTAAATACTGAAATAAAGGTTGTTTTGAACGAGCAAATTCAAGAACCGTTCATACACACGCGGGCGTTCCTCAAGGCACTGCTATCCTAAGTCTTACGCTTTTTCTGATCTTCATTAATGATAGTCCTGATGTAATCAGTTCCCAAGTAAGCATCTATGCAGATGACATCATCATTTACGACTGTCTCAATAAAAAATCTGTCAATATTGCATCACTTCAAAAGAATCCACAATTTATGATTGAATGGGGTAGCCAGTGGATCGTAAATTTTAATGCCTCTAAAACGAAGCTGCTCTCTTTTAACCACCATAGAAAAACATTCCTGCCTACCATCAGAATGGATGACGCTAGTCTCATAGAGAGCAGCACAGTGTACCTCCTTGGCCTCACTCTCTCAAATGACCTCAAATGGAATGACTACATCGAATCCATAGATGCAACTATTGCTACTAGGTAACTGTGTTAAACTAGGAAGGTTTTTTTTTCGTCAGAATCCATTTTGCACTTTTATAAATCTACCATTCGTCCGTACATTGAATATTGTTGCCATGTCTGGTCGGGTGCTCCTGCTATGCATCTTAAGGTTTCCGTCAGAATCCATCTTGCACATTTATAAATCTACCATTCGTCCGTACATTGAATATTGTTGCCATATCTGGTCGGGTTCTCTTGCTATTCATCTAGTGGTTCTCGACAAAAGAGGATCTGCAATATAATCGATCCTGATCTGGCAGCCCGCCTTCAGTCACTTTCTCGCCAATATGATGTGGCTTCCCTTTGTTCTTTTTGCAAGTATTCTTATGGCAACTGCTCCGATGAGCTTCTTTGTCTGGTGCCCTCGCCACATGTATTTACTCGTGCCACTAGATTGGCACCTAGGTCCCACCGTTTTACCGTCAAAATAATTAAATGCAATTACCTCTTCTACTCCAACAGTTTTTTCTCGTACTACCCGTTTGTGGAACTCTCTAGCGTTTGCTTGCTGTCCTGGTAGCTACAATCCCCAAAGGTTTAAATGCAACGTCAATAGCTACCTTCTATCTACTTAATTCTCCTTCATCTCTTATCACATCTTCGAATTATTTTGTTTTTTCTCTCACTGTAACACCCTGTGGCGGTCCTGCGTTGTTTAGGGTGAGATGATTATCTAAACTTATTTATAAATGGAACTTTGTCTGTGTGTGTGTGTGTGTGTGTCGGTGCGTGTGTGTCAGTTACCTATAGACTCCGAAACGGCTGAACCGATTTTCTTGAAAATTTACACAGTTGTACAATAAGCGTCTGCGAGTGTTCTTAGCTAGGTTTTGTGTCGAGGTACCCCCGATAAATATCGAAAATTGACAAGCGAAAAAATCAGGTTATAAAAGGAGTGGTCCGATTTTAATTAAATTTGATACACTTATAGACAAAGACATAAGAAACGATATTCAGAAGTTTCAAGGTTGCAGTTCTATCCTTGGATGACTTATTTGACTCCGATATTGGAAATCGATACCCAAATATCCTACCGGGTCTGATCAAAATCAGTTTTTCAGCCCTTTTATTTTAGTTTTTGCTTCGGGTTTGGCACTAAGTAGGTATAATTGTAGTTCTTAGTCTCAGCCATGATGCCATTTACTCAGAGGATTTATTTAGCCTTCAAAATTCAGTTTACGACGAAAACAACTTATTTGATATCGATACCAGGAAATCAAAATTTGACTTACATCCATTCAATTTTCTTTCAGTCTACGGTTTCGCTTTAACTGGAAACAACTATTGCTTTTTAGTCTTTCGTGCCAACGTCCAAAGCGTCTGAGCTCCAGGATCATGGATTAGTTTTAAAGCTTTAATTACACCCGAGCAACGCTGGGCTATGCTGCTAGTTAAAAAATAATATAAAAAATAACGATATAGTAGCGAGATTCTTGTGACGTTTCGTCTGTGGGAAAGTGGTTGTAGGGTAGAAAATAATGCATCAACCGCAAGGCCGCGTCTTGCTTCTTTAGAACCCGGCATGAAGCAATGGTTGAACTCTTTACTTTGACTTTGTAACCGATCTGATTAAGTATTGCGCTACAGTAGACGCCCAATTTCTTCTTGTACACATGTCTTGGTCTTGTTTTGTTCCCATTTCCTATTGATTTTATTTGCTTTTCGCTACTTCATTATTTTCTTATCTACATCTGGTAAAAAATGCTTCTTTTCCTTCACAGATTGTCAGACTGAGGAGTAATTGCAGAATTCAACGCTGAGTCGACTAATTATTGGCTTGCCATAATTAGGGGGAAAAGGTGGGCAACGGTAGGTGGGACATGAAAAGACTGAGTAGGAGGAGGAGGAGGAGTAGGAGGAGGAGAAGTAGGTGGTCAGACATGACGCCATTGTTGCTGCAGACTAATTTGGATGATGGCACTTCGGTCTTCGACTGGCCATTTCAAATTCACACTCACTTCGAACAGAAATGAAGAAAGATAACAACACTTTTTAATTTCAATTTAGCACTGTTCTGTTAATTTTCTTTCTTTCTTTCTTTCTTTCTTTCTTTCTCGCTTTCGTTTTGGATAATTTCTTTCTTTCTTTCTAGTTATTTATTCATTCGTTATTTCTTTTATTTTGGATAATTTCTTTCTTTCTTTCTTTCTTTCTTTCTAGTTATTTATTCATTCGTTATTTCTTTTACTTTGGATAATTTCTTTCTTTCTTTTTTAGTAGTTATTCGTTCTATATTTCCTACGATTTTCTGATTTTTTGTTTCATTCCTTTTTGGATCCTTTCTTTTTTTGTAGCTGTTCATTCATTCTTACTTACTTTCTATTTTGGAAAGCGGTCTTTCTTTCTTTATTTTAGTTAGTCTTCCATTATTTAGTTCTTTTTGGATAATTTATTCTTTTCTTTCATTCGTTAAGAGTTATTCATTCTTTCGTTCTTTTTAAATATTTCTTTTTCTAACATTTTTGTAGTTATCCACTCTTTTGTTTCTTTTTGATAATTTCTTTCTTTCTTTCGTTTTTCTTTCTTTCTTTGTAGTTAGTCATTCTTTATTTCCTTAATCTATGGATAATTTTTTTTTACAGTTATTCTTTCTTTCTTTCTTTCTTTCTTGGATACATTCTTTCTTTGAAGTCCTTTGTTCTTTCGTTCTTTTTGGATAATTTCTTTCTTTCTTTCTTTCTTTCTTTCTTTGGAATCATTTATTCTTTGTTTCCTTCTTTTTGGATACGTTCTTTTATTGCAGTTATTAGTCTTTCTTTTTTATTCGGAGGTGATACGCTCTTTCTTTGGTGTTATCCATTCTTTCTTTTTTGGGATAATTTCTTTCCTTTTTGTTTTTCCTTTTTCTTCCTTTCTTTGTAGTTATTCATTCTTTATTCCCTCCTATTTTATGATTCTCTCTTTCTTTTTTTGATAGTTTCTTTTTAGCAGTTATTCATTCTTTCTTTTTTCTTCTTTTTTCCGGTGTTTTCTTTTTAATGAACTTTCTTTATATTTATCATTCTTTATATATTTTTTTACTTTTTTTCTTTCTTTATCTTCTTTCTCCGTAGTTATCAAAATTTCTTCTTTGTATTTATGTTTATTTGTAGTTATTTTCTTTTTTTTGTATTGAGGCTTTTTCTTTTGTAGCGATTATATTTGTGTCTCTTTTTATTTATCCTTCCTTCCTTCCTTCCTTCCTTCCTTCCTTCCTTCCTTTTTCTTCATTTTTCTATTTATTCCCCACACTTTTTATTGTGTTTTTTTTATAATTCTTTCCCCACTTAAATTCTTTCTTTTTAACTTTTGTTTCATTCTTTTCTTTCTTCAGCCTATTTTTGCTTTCTCTTGTCCGATCTTTATTCAATATTCATTGCCGATTTTATTATCTTAAAAAGGTCGCCATTTTCTGAGACGTTCACTTTTGTCAATTGATTACTTAGTGTATAATTTAATTATTCGTAGATTTACAAAAAAAATAAGTGGTTGTAAAACGCAGGACACATCAGAAGAGAAAAGAAGAAGAAGGAAAGGAGAAAGAAATCAATCAAAATATTACCGAAAATGAAATATAGAAAAAAAATGAGAGCTAGCAAAAAAAAAGGTATGAACAAAAAAGAAAAAAAAAGGTAAAAGAAAGATAGAATAAGAAAGAAAAAATGAAGAAAAGCAAATAAGCAAAAAAAAAAAAAGAAAGTAAAATAATGAATACAGGAAAGAAAAGCAAAATAAAAAAAGAGAAAGGCGAAAAAGAATAAAGAAAAGAAGAAAATACCAAAAAAGAAAAGAGAATGTAAAAATGAAAGAAAGAAGAAACTAACTAAAAAAAAGAAAGGAAAAAAGAATAAAGGAAAGAAAAAATAAACTAAAAAGAAAGAAAAATGAAAGAAAAAAGAAAATAACCAAAAATGAAAAGAAAAAGAAGAAATGACGGAAAGAAGAAAATAACCAAACCAGAAAGAAGGGAAGAAAATAAACAAATAATTAACAAAAAGTTTTTAAAAAATGCAGACACTAAAAATTCAAAAATAAAAATAAACTTAAACAATAAAGGAAAAAAATGAAAAAAGAAAAAGAAACAGAAGACAAAAAAAAAAATTAAAAAGCATTAACAAATAAAAACAAAAAAATCGACAGAAATAGAAAAACTCAATAAAAGAAAAAGAAAAAAAATTAACAAATGAAAATAAAAATTAAGAAGTAAAAACAGAATAAAAATTCAGATGAAAAGAAATTAAAATAAAAAAATCATAAAAGGAAAAATAATTTAAATAAAACACAAATAAATAAAAATCAAATAAAAAGAAGAAAAATTTCAATAAAAATAAAAATAAATAGAAATGTTGATTGGTTGGTTCATTTTTGCAGGCTATTTAAATGAAAGTAATAAGCGTATGAATACAATAGCGCATAACTTTCATGACAGGAAGTACATCGCCGGAAGTTTCAGTAAAGGAAGAAAATCGACCAAAAGTCGGCCGAAATTTGTCGCCTACGTAGAGCGTCATTCTACAGTTAAGTACATGACTTCGTGAGAGTTACGGGAGAGAAAAAGTGCGAGATATAGTTCGTTTTTTTATGGAAATTTAGATAAAAAAAGTAAGTTTCTTCAATAGCTAATTGTTGATTTGAGTTCAGCACAGAGATAATGCTATTTTGTATAAATTTGAAGGGGGAAAAGCCGTCGGGAGCTAAAACGAAAATTTACCGAAATATTTTACACTATATTAATTTTTTTTTTTGCGGGGGGGAAGGCAATAATTCTGTAGCGACAAAAGTCATAATATTTAACCCATAGCCTAGCAAAGAAGTGATGTATTCATAGCTTTTCCATGGATATTTACGCGGAAGTAAATTGATATATCCCAGAATGGGATATATATCAATACGAGGTTGTTAAGTGGTTAAGGCAAATGTAATCCGGTAGAACAATCTAGTCCGTAGACGTAATCGTCGTATTCGTCATATGCAGTGTCCTGAGATGCAGGCGTAGTCGGTAGACCTCTGGGGATAGATCTCTACATTTCTCTCACTCACTTCCTGGCGTCCTTGCCTTCGCCTGTATATATGGCTGACGTCAGCCAATCACATTCCAGTGAGGAGGAAACAAGGTGTGTCCATATTCATTACCTCATGAATAAAACGAATTCGACTGGAATTAAGAACGCGGCTCTTCGATTGACAATTCCCAGCCATTATCCATTGCACCACTCGCATATCCAAGCTTTCTGCTATTTCCGAAGAGGTCACTCATCTTGAGCAAGGCCAATATCTATTGACCAGGCTCGACGTTGCTTAACTTCGTGATCGTCCGGCGTTTCAGCGTGATGTGGCCGTAATCCTGAAAATAAATAAAAAGAAACAACAACAACAACAACAATTTTGTGATAAACACCAAGAAACAAGAGACCATCTAATCTCAGGCTGTTCTGTATTTGCCCCAAATAAATATAAAAATCGCCACGATAGAATGGGGCAATATTTACATTGGACAATGTGCAAACACTATGGAAAATCTGTAAACAAACACTGGTATGAACATCACCCAGTACCGGTTACAGAAATAGAAGATGTCACCATTCTATGGGATTACACCATCTACATAGACAGAAAAATTGAAGCAAATAGGCCGGACATTATTGTTAAAAACCAGAAAGAAAAAAATTGCCTATTAATTGATATGGCTTGTCCAGAGGATTGTAACATAGCAACCAAGGATTTTGAAAAAATGTCAAAATATAAAGACCTAGAAATTGAAATAGAAAAAATGTGGAAATTGAAAACAAGAGTTGTGCCAGGGATAGTAGGTGCACTTGGAATGATAAAAAATGGAACTAAACAGCACATTGAAAGAATCCCTGGAAACCCCAGCTTAAGAGATATACAAAAAATTGTTTTGTTAAATGCAGCCCACACACTAAGGAGAACTTTGTCTATGTAACGCTAGGGATGTTAGGGAGATATGAAAAAAACATGAAATTTAGCCATAACAACACACCACGACCCGCCTTAGGTCTCCCTGCAGACTTAGCAGAAATTGAATTATAATGAAAATGACATAATAATAAAAACGCGTATAAACGAAAAACCTAACACAACTGAAAAAGTCTCTGATGATTAAAGAAAAAATTAGAAAAGTATGAAAACGGAAGAAAGAATTGCAAAATAAATAAATAAATAAACGGATTATTTTCATGATTTTCTGGTGTAAAAGACTTGGCCGTATTTTTCTACGGGAATCAGAATAAACTGATTTCTTATAAATCATAAATACTTCGCATCTCAGGCTTTGTACAACAAAATTGGCGGAATCATCTTATATTAGAAACTTGAATATGTTTTCGCTGATATTTTGGGAAGTGTTCTAACAGAAGACGGAAAGTGCGACACAGAGATCCGAAGGCGAATTGGCATGGCCAAGGAAGCATTCCAGAAGTTGAGTAAAGTATTAAGAAACAGGACAATTTCGCTAGAAACAAAGAAGAGAGTACTGGATTGCTATGTGTTGTTCGTTCTTCAATATGGCAGTGAATGCTGGACAATATCATCACAGATGAAGGAAAAACTGAAAGCAACTGAAATGTGGTTCTACAGAAGGATGCTGCGAATATCATGGATCGAGCATGTGAGCAATGATGAGGGTTTGGAAATGATGGAAGCGAAAAGGAAATTAATACATCAGGAAGAGACAGCTGAAGTTCCTGGGAAATGCAATGAGGAAAGAGGACTTGGAGAACAGGCCAGATAGTGGGAAAAAGAGACAGGGGAAAGCAACGGATAACATATTTGAAAGACCTAATCAGATGGATGACGGAACGAGGGTTGCATGGTGTAACAGGAGAAGGCGTGTTAAGAGCCACCAGGGATAGGGAGACGTGGAAAGCCATAATCGCCTACGTCCTGAAGGGACAGGGTACATAGAAGAAGAAGAAGAATGTTTTATTTACAAAAATTAGTAAGAAACATGTCACTGAAAATATTGTCCATCTCTAGCCATTACATTCTCCTATCTTTTTGGCAGAAGTTAAATTCAACAGCAACAAAAAATAAATAAATAAAAAATGACATGTGTTTTGAGGCTTACTTAGATCTATTTTTTGGCATCTTCATAAGAATGAAATTCTGCAAGTTCAGCTTGTGCCAGAGCATTCTTGATATTCAACATCAAAATCTTTACTTTTGAAGCGTCTAAACCAATGTCTGCGTGTTGTTTTCGACAGAGTGGGGTCACCATGAGTCTTATGAATTCTATGTGCTTCAGCTGCGGATTTCTTTTAAATAAAGTAGTGCAGTAAAATTCCTCGCAAATGCACTTTTTGGGGCAAGAAATCCGACATGTTTAATGCTATGAAAAACAAGGTTGTTTACAATTCGGTGAAATGACATAAACTGAATTTTAAGTTTGCTTACCGTTTGCTTATTTCATTTCAAGTTTGCTTATCGTTTGCTTATTTCATTTCAAGTTTGCTTATCGTTTGCTTATCGTAATTCCTTATAGATGCGTTACTATTTGAAACTACATACAAGCAGTTCTGGGAACGCCATCTGATGGTAAACAGCGAGGACTTATTCAAGGTTCTAATAGTAGAAATATCTATGTGGGAAAATAAAATAAAACTAACAAATATAATAATAATCTAATCTAAACTTATTTATAAATGGAACTTTGTCTGTGTGTGTGTATGTGTGTGTGTGTGTGTCTGTTACCTATAGACTCCGAAACGGCTGAACCGATTTTTTTGAAAATTTACACAGTTGTACTATAAGCGTCTGCGAGTGTTCTTAGCAAGGGCTAGTGTCGAGGTACCCTCGATAAATATCGAAAATCGGGTTATAGAAGGAGTGGTCCGATTTTAATCAAATTTGATACACTCATAGACAAAAACATAAGAAACGAAATTCAGAAGTTGCAGTTCTTACAATAGTGCAGAAAATTGATAATATATATATGTATAAAAGGCAAGATGTTTGCGTGTGTGTCTGTTTATCTGCCTGTATGTCTGTAGTTTTTTCAGCCCTTTTATTTTAGTTTTTGCTTCGGGTTTGACTCTAGATAGGTATAATTGTAGTTCTTAGTCTCAGCCATGATACCATTTACTCAGAGGACTTATTTAGCCTTCAAAATTCAGTTTACGATGAAAAAAACTTATTTAATATCGATACCAGGAAATCAAAATTTGACTTACATCCATTCATTTTTCTTTCAGTCTACGGTTTCGCTTTAACTGGAAACAATTATTGCTTTTTAGTCTTTCGTGCCAATGTCCAAAGAGTCTGAGCTCCAGGACCATGGATTAGTTTTAAAGCCTTCATTACACCCGAGCAACGCCGGGCTATACTGCTAGTAAAGCATAAAAAAGTCGTTTTCTCATGATGCGAATAATAAACGGAAAATGTTTTTAGTCCTATAAGCAATTTTATGTTTCCATTTCCGGAAAGGACAGAAATCTTTCTCCTTACACTTTTCAATGACATTGATTGGACGTGCCTTACAGCCCTACTCATGAAGTAAGCATTTTGCTCATTCCAACCCAGCATGAAGTAGACTAATGCTCGACACTTTTAACCATTGTTACATTTACTTCTGGATCAGAAAAAGAAGACGAACAGATCGAGGAGATATTGAGAACTTTGGGTGTTACTATAGCTTGAGATCTACCTCAGTATAGCGTGAAGTCTACTTTCTGTTTCGACTATAGCATGAGGATTATCTCAATATAGCGTGAGGTCTAATTCCCGTTTCAACTATAACATGAGATCTGCCCCAATATAGCGTCATGTCTACCACAATATAGTGTGCGGTCTACCCCCCGTTCTGATTATAGCGTGAGATCTACCTTAATATACCGTGAGGTCTACCTCACGGTTTGACTATAGAATGAGATCTAACTCAATATAGCGTGAGGTCTATCCTCGTTCGGACTATACTGTGAAGTCTACGTCCCATTCTGTCTATAGCTTGAGAGTTACCTTAATATAGCGTCATGTCTACCTCACGTTTTGACTATAGCGTGAGGTCTAACTCAATATAGCGTCATGTCTACCTCACGTTTTGACTATAGAGTGAGATCTAACTCACTATAGCGTGAGGTCTACCTCACATTTCGACTATAGTTTGAGATCTACTTTAATATAGTGTGAGGTCTACCTCCCGTTTCGACTATAGCGTGAAGTCAACCTCAAGATAGCATGAGATCTCCCGTTTATAGCGTCATGTCTACCTCACGTTTTGACTATAGCGTGAGATCTAACTCAATATAGCGTGAGGTCTACCTCACATTTCGACTATAATTTGAGATCTACTTTAATATAGTGTGAGGTCTACCTCCCGTTTCGACTATAGCGTGAAGTCAACCTCAAGATAGCATGAGATCTCCCGTTTTCACTACAGCTTGAGGTCTACCTCAATATTGCGTGAGGTCTACCGCTCGTTTCGACTATAGCGTGAGGTCTACCGCGACATCGAACTATAATATAATATTGAATGTCTATACATATTTATTTAAATCTTATATTAATTTTTATATATTTATATGCTATTTATATTTATATTACAGATAGGGAGGTAAAAATAAACACCCTATCAAATACAATGCATATATTTATTTTAGCGATAAACATTTCATATATCTTCTAGGAATGGCAAGAATAGAGCATTTTTTCTCATCATCTTCCAGCAAAAGTGATCAAGATGTTGGTTGGTTTGTTTTATGGCATATTAACACCTCGGTGGGTCATTTATTACCAACTAAATTTTATTTATTTATTGCTGGTAATACCTTTTTTCTTTCAACAATTAATTGTTGTTTTTTTGTTTCTTTTACAGTGAAACCGATAAAATGCAGCCGTAACTTCTACTCCAACAGTTTCTTTCCTCGCACTTCCCGACTGTGGAATTCTCTTCCAAACGATTGCTTCCCCGACGGCTACAATCTCCAGGACTTTAAATGTAAGGTCAATAGACACCTCCTAACACACTAACCTGCTCCCATTATATCAAACACTCTTCCCATCTGCCCAACCCTCATCCTCGCCATCCTTACTCATCTGTCACCTTCCTCCTGACATTCCCTATGTCTAATCACTCCTTCTCTTTACTTTCCCCTATGTAGCCCCATGCACAATAGTGGCAGTGGAATGCCTTGCTTGGGGTGAGATGATTTAAAAAAAATGTTTTGTGTCTAGTAATACTTTTTCTTTTCGAGTATCAAGATTCATTGAGATTTGTTTTTAAGGGCAGGGTTCCCAAACCCTACCCTGTTATTTAACCAATAACTGGAGGGAAGGGACGGATTAATACCTTTCCCAAGGGTACCAGTGCTTAAGTGAATGCAGGGTATTCAACTGGAATTCGAACTCAGCTCACCGATTTCTCTTTCCGAGCCGATATCCACTGCACCACAACGCACATCCGTCACTAAACGCTTACAGCACCTGGTATTCCCAAGCGGTCACCCATCTAAGTACTGACCAAGCTCAACGTTGCTTAACTTCTGTGATCGTGCGAGAACCGGTGTATTCAACGTGATATGACCGTAAGCAATGACTGATATAGTGTATGATTTCTATGCCCTGTACTAGATTGTACTTATTGTAGAATAGATAAAGTCGAGCTGCCAAGTCGGGATATATCACGTTACAGATTCTTTTTTGGAGCCTGTCGAGAACACTGAGATGAACAACAGGGGCATCTGACCATATATGACAGCAGTATTCTATGCACGGACGGATGGTTTTATATGTGCAAGATGGATTCAGGCGGAAAAAACTTCCTGGCCCGACACAGTGATCCAACATTTCTAGCAGTGGATTTATCTATTGACTCAATATAATGATTCCACTTGAGATCGAAAGAGAGGGCGAGGCCGAGAAGGGGCAGTACAATATCACTCGTCATCGTCTATCTTTTTTTAAGCCTGTTCTTTTATCGTTCTTTATCGACTCTAATATTTTCTTTTATTCTCAGTAACTTCATGACTTATTGCTTTTATCGCCTTGCATAGAAGGATAGATTTAAAGAAAAAGAAAAAATGTACTAATCCCCTGCACCTTCAGATTTCAATGTCAGACATTTCTGTCGTCTTAATATACATTACGTTAATTTTCTCTACATGTTTGATTTTGACGTTAGAGTACTGGATTGCTACGTGCTGTCCGTCTTTCAATATAGCAGTGAATGCTGGACAATACCATCAAAAATGAAGGAAAAACTTGAAGCAACTGAAATGTGGTTCTACAGAAGGATGCTGCAAATATCATGGATCGAGCATGTGAACAATGATGAGGTTTTGGAAAGGATGGAAACAAAAAGGAAATTAATACTGTGCATCAGGAAGAGACAGCTAAAGTTCCTGGGACACGCAATGAGGAAGGAGGGCTTGGAGAATCTGATACTAACAGGCCAGATAGAGGGGGAAAGAGACAGGGGAAAGCAACGGATAACATATTTGAAGGACCTAATCAGATGGACGACGGAACGAGGATTGCATGGTGTAACAGGAGAAGGCGTGCTCAGAGCCACCAGGGATAGGGAAAAGTGGAAGGCCATGATCGCCTACGTCCTGAAGGGACAAGGTACATAAAAGAAGAAGAACGTGTAACACCTACAGAAGGTGGCAAAGAAAAGCGAGAAGAAAGAACTGAACATAAATTACAAAAATGCATGGTCATAAGCAAAAAGGGGAGCCGAAAATGCCAACTACAGGTTGGGGATAATAAAATCAAGCAGGTATAGAAAATTTAAATGTCTGGGAAGTTTTGTAACAGAGGACGGAAAGTGTGAGACTGAGATCCGAAGGCACATTGGCATGAGCAAAGACGCATTTCAAAAGCTAAGCAGTCTATTAAGAGACAGGAAAATTTCGTTGGAAACAAAGAAGAGAGTACGCGATTGTTATGTGATGTCTGTCCTTCAATATAAATGCTGGACAATCTCCTCAAAGATGAAGGAAAGAATTGTAGCCATTGAAATGCGGTTTTACAGAAGCATACTGGATATAAAGTGGGGGATCAATTCTAAATTACAATCAATATATAAACTGACCCCTCACTTTGTTTCTATAGATTTATATTCCTGAGATCCAAAAGCACAAGGATGCATTCCAGGAGCTGAGTAGAGTACAGAGAGACAGTAAAGTTTCGCTAGAAACAAAGAGAGTACTGGATTGCTATGTGATGTCTGTTCTTCAATACGACAGCAAAACTCCTCAAAGATGAAGAGGGGACTCTAAGCAACAGAAATATGGTTCTACAGAAGGATGCTGAGGGTACCATGGACCGAACAATAAGGTTTGGAGAGAATGAAGACAAAAAAGAAAGTTATACTTAACATCAGGAAGAGATAGCTGAAGTTTCTGGGGCACGAAATGAGGAAAGAGTGATTGGAGAATCTGATACTCACAGGACGGATAAAGGGAAAGAGAGACAGAGGAAAGCAACGCATTAAATACTTGATCGGTTTAAGCAAGTGGGTGGCAAATCGGGATTTAGGATAAATAACAAGAGAAAAGTTGTTAAGAGCTACAAGGTATGGGAAGATGTGGAGAACCATTATCGCCTAGGTCGTGAAGTGACACAGCACATAGAAGAAGAAGAATGTGTAACATTATGCTTTACATTATTTCCAGTCTGGCTAACATTATTATCACAACGTGTCCGCCTTCTTAAGGTGGCTACCGATTTGCGAGGCCTTCTGGGAATTATGAACGGAACCCAGGATTTAATCTACGGGGGTGGATTGCCCATGTCAGAAAAGGAAAATGGCAAAGGAGGGGAAATGAATAAGGAAAGAAGGAAAACCTAAGAAGGAAGAGAAGAAAAAGAAATGAAAAAATGAACAAGAAAAATGGAAAGAAATAAAAATGTACAAAAGAACGAAAAGAAACTTGGAAGAAAATATATGAAGGAGAAAAGGAGAGAAAAAAATAAAAATAAAAGGAAATTTAAATGAAATAAAAAAGAAGAAAAAAGAAAAGAATGGAGACGAAAGAAAGAAGGAATTTTTCCGTATGTAAAAGCAAATATTTATTTTCTAGATGTCGAATCTAATCATTTGATTTGCTAAATTGCTTTTGCTGACCAATGTTTCTGAGTGAAGTAACAAGAGTGAGAGACAGAAAAACAGAGAGAGAGAGAGAGAGAGACGGAGAGAGAGAGTGAGAGAGAGAAAGAGAGAGAGAGAAACAAAAATCAACGCCATTCTTAAAAACAAAACTCATTTAAAACCGACATTGAAAAAACAAAAAACAAAAACAAAATGGTTGTTTAATGGAAGGCATATAGAAAGAAAAAAAAATCCCACTAGCAACATAAAAAAAAATGTCCAAAGTCATAGTCGTAATAAGTTAAAAAAAAAAAAGTTTAAAAATTAATGGTATATTTCTCCGTTCAGTTATTTAGATAAATACTTATTTTCTTTCTTTCTTAAAAATTGTCTGTTATAATGGAAGAGAGGTGTTGACCAGAGGCGGTCACAATGTAAAATAATGGACAGTGACTGAAGTTTTTCGATTGTCACAGTTTCGTCTGATAATACCAAAATGGACAATATGCTGGTTGGCCAGAAACAGTTGGTAAAAAAGAGCAAGTAATGAAAAGAAGAACATTTAGCTAAATTAATAACAAGCACAATAATAATAATAATAATAATAATAATAATAATAATAATAATAATAATAAAAACAATATTATAAAACTCTCCCTCCCCACCAGAAAGCAAACAGCATCAACCTTCATTATGTGGGAAACGTAATTCAAATAAGTGGTTTCGTTGAATACAACTCAATTTATTAACCGTAATTGCTGAAGAAAAAAAAAAAATAATAAAAAATACTTGAGAGATAGATATGTAGTGCAGTGCATATCGACTCAGAATGAGAAATCGGAGAGCCGAGTTCGAATTTCAGTTCCATTCACTTACGCGCAATTTAAAAAAAACAAAAAAACCTTTCACCCCCAAGCAAGGCAGTACTGCTATTAGTGCGCGGCGGGTTACATAAGAGAAAGAGGAACAGGTCAGTGGGGTTGTCAGAGAATGGGCAAGAGAAGGATGGGGCACTGGTATAAAGAGAGCTGCGTGAGGGTAGATTGGAGAGGGAGAAGAATAAGACACAAGTCTTGGAAAGTATCACTGGAATAACTCCTGAAAAAACTTTTAGAAATACTTTAGAAAATACTCTTGAAAAAATTATGAATCCATCGCTACTCCCTCTAGCTATTGGTTAAATAGCAGGACTGATTGAGTTCTATAGCAACCGGTCTACTTCAGCAACCTACTGCGGGAAAATATTCTGCCCAGTCAGTCATGTCTCTTTCGAGACATGATCGCTCAAGCGTGTATTATGTATAGAACTTAACTGACTAAGTGAGTTCGATTCTCACTGGGTACCTCATACTTTAAAGCTAGCTATGCATATAACATGTTGCGTGTATCTGCAGGGTGGGCGAAAAGTAAGTCTACAGTTTTTTCACTATTTTTCTTATCTTTTAAATCACAGCTCAGTTAACTTAATCGAACTGTTCTTTCAGCAACATGAAGCTTATCCCCATTATTCTCTGGTAATAAGGGACTACCTTAACCAAACCTATCAAGAGGGTTGGTTTGGTAGAATGACAGCATCGATTGTCCACCACGCTCATAACCTAACATCAATGGATTTGCTCTCAAACACTCTTCCCATCTGCCCAACCCTCATCCTCGGTATCCTTACCCGTCTATCACCTTCCTTCTGACATTTCCTATATCTAACCATTCTTTCTCTTCACCTTCCCCTATGTAACCCCCTGCACAATAGTGGCAGTGGAATGCCTTGCTTGGGGTGAAATAATTAAAAAAAAGAGTGTATGTGCGTTGTGGTGCAAGGATTTGCGTGGGTGGTGCAGTGGATATTGACTCGAAACGACAAATCGGGGAGCCGAGTTCGAATTCCAATTGAATTCCTTGCATTCAATTACGCGCAAATACCCTTGGGAAAAGTTATGATCCGTTTCTGCCCTCCAGTTATGGGTTAAATAATATAACAGCTTGGGTTCTATAGCCTTGGCTGGCAATCAGTCTACCGCAGAAAGCAATGGCAACCTTCTGCGGGATAACCTTATGCCCAGTCAGTAATGTCTCGTTCGAGACATGATCGCCCAAAGCGTGTGTCACGCATGGCACTTAACAAGGTTAATGAGCGAAATTCCCATGCAGTTAAAAAGAATATTTCTTTGAATGACTTATTGAAATTCATGCAGATTGGGATTTATGTTGCACTATGTGCAAGAGTGATCTTAAGAGGTTTGAGGAATGTTGCAATGCTGAATTAGGATAAATTGAGCACTTAGGCGATTGAATTGCGCTGTGGTGTAGTGGATATCAGCTCGTGAACGATAAATCGGAGAGCCGAGTTCGAATTTCAGTCGAATTCATGTAATTCACTTAACACATCACTCAACAAGTCCCAGGCCTGACATATTGATGGTGCCACTTATAAAAAACCCATATGACTTTTATGAAGTACTAACCTTCAAATGGCACGTGACAAAATTTAGGCCCAATCGGATTATTAGTTTACAAATTACAGTTATTTAAGTGAAGCTACTGTTACAAATTTTCAAAACAATGAAAAATTCGGAATTTCTTGTGTTGATAAAGTATTCTGATGGGAAGAATACTGTTCAAGCAAAGCAATGGTGTGATAAGTGTTATTTGGAAATAACGGTTGAGAGGTGGTATGCTAACTTTAAACACGGTCGTACAGACACAAATGATGCTGAACGCTCAGATCGCCCCAAATCGGCAGTTATCTCGGAAAACACCAAAAGGTCCACAAACTCGTTTTGGCCGATCGTAAATTGAAATTGCCTGAGACAGCAGAGGAAGTGAACATATCAGAAGGCGGTGTATTCACTATTTTGCATGAACATTCGTCAATGAGAAAGCTGTGTTCAAAGTGGGTGCCGCGTTTGCTCACAGTCAATCAAAAACAACAACACATCGACCATTCAGAGTGTTGTTAGCAACTGTTTCAACACAACAAGAAGGAATTTTTGTGTAAATATATGACAGTGGATGAAACATTGATCCAACACTTCACTCCGGAGTCAAATCAGCAATCAGCTGAGTGGACAGCAGCAGGTAAAAGCCATTCAAAGCGACCAAAGACGCAAACATCAGAAGGCAAGCCTCCGTATTTTAGGATGCGCAAGTCATTTTGTTCATCATTTACCTTGAGAAAAGAGGAACCATAAAAATCAAATATTATGTAGTCTTATTGGTCCGTTTGAAGGGAGGAATCTACAAAAAATGGCTACAAATGAAGAAGAAAAAGTGATCTTTCACCAAGACAATGTACCGTTTCACAAGTCGATCGCAACGATGGCAAAACTACATGAATTGCACTTCGAATCGCTTTCGCATCCACCCTATTCTCCAGATTTGACCCCCAGCGACTACTGACTGTTTGCAGACCTCAAAAGAATGCTCCAGGGAAAGAGATTTGTCTCCAATGAAGAAGTGATATCGGAAACTGGGGTGTATTTTGAGACCCAAGACAAATCGTCCTACAAAAAAAGGCATCGAATTGTTCGGGAAGCCTTGGAATCAGTGTATCATTCTAGAAGACGAATTTTGCTTAAAGTTGTTTTTTTTCAGTTAGGTCCAGTATTTATTGAGTGATGTGTTACGCGCAAATGTGATAGGTGCTGACTTGGCGGCTCGACTACAGCCACTTTCCCACCGACAAGATGTGGCTTCCCTGTGTCTGTTCTATTAATACTTCCATGGCTTCTGCTCCAACGAACTTAAGTCACTGGAGCCTCCTCAACAGGTGTTTACTCGTGCAACCAGACTGTCAACTGGGTCTCACCCATTCACAGTTAGATCAACCAAATGTAGACGACAATTCTACTCCTGCAGCTTCTTTCCTCGCACTTCCCGCCCGTGGGACTCGCTTCCTTATCCTTCCTTTCCTGACGGCTACAATCTCCAGGAATTTAAATGCAATGCCAAAACTCATCTCTTAACTACTTGACCCTAGTTTTTTCTACACCGTCCTGTATATCCTTTCCTTTCTCTCCACCTTTGCAACTGTCATCACACCTGTATTCCCATCATTTTCTTGCTCCTTTCTAACTGGTTCGTCCTTCTCTTCAATCTCCTAATCTTTTTCTTTTACGTAGCCCCCTGCACATCAGTGGCATTACCGCCTTCCTCGGGGCGATATTTAAAAAAATACTTTAGAAAGGTATTAATCCGTCTCTTCTCTCTCCAGTTATGGGTTAAAAAAGCAACCAGTTGACAACCAGTCTACCGCAGAAATAAATGGCAACCTACTGCGGGAAAACCTTCTGCCTAGTTAGTCATGAATTGAAAGAGACATGATCGCGTAAGCGTGTGTCACGTATGGCACTTAACTTAGGTAAAAAAGCGGGGGCGTAAACCCTCTCTCTGTCGACAGAAAGAGTTCGTTAAGTCGTTGGACTTGTTCGGGGATATTTTTTAACCCACACCCACCCTTTTTTCACCCATTTATTTTTGTACAAATATTTTATCCAATTGTATATTTTCAGTCATTACCCCTCGATTTTATCCCCCCCCCTCACTAATTGATTATACGCCTCTGTTTCCCCCTCCTTTTTGCACAAGTGCATATTTTTTTCGTTTTTCTTTAATCACTACCAACGGTTCTCTCCTGAAGTGTTGTTGGCTAAAGGGATCCCTTGAGAGATGTTTCCGTTTGTGATTTTTAAATCAGTACATATATATATATATATATATATATAGTCATCCACAGACAGATTTGTTTCGCTGTATCACAGCTCATCAGTACGGTTAGACTCCTTTGGCTTGGGCTATGGGCGCTCGGTAGAAGAAGGCTGGCTTTTTAGCGTGTATATTATCATTATACACGTCCACTAGCTGAAAGTGTTCTAATTCATTACTGAATGAGCGATGTATACATGCCAGAATAGCTACTGTTTTTCAAAGTCTACCATTCTTCCAGAGTGCTCAATCAGGGTGTGAGAGCGTAAATAGTCACCCGCAGACAGATCTCTTTCGCTGTATCACAGCTCATCAGTACGGTTAGACTCCGATTGTTTTTAACACAGGATTGAAACCCGACCGAATTAACTTTTGCCGTCATTTTTCATGGCAAGAGTAGACTCATAAGAAAAATAATACCTCAACCCTGTCATAAGCTGACTGCAGTTGAAATTGTAGTAATTCGTGAACTTTCCGAATTTTATACATTGTTGCATAATGTACACCATTAGGGTTACATACGGCTTTGAATCCTGGGTTGTCCTTGGCTGATTGCCAATCATAGCTAAAGGGCCCAATCTATCCTGTTATTTAACCCATAAATGAGAATGAAAGAGTAATCTATACTTTTTACTAACAGTATTTCTGTGTAAGAGAACGCAGTAAACTTGATAGTAATTCACTCAGCTTGAGAATTTCTTGCTCCAATCCGCTAATTATTATTGTCTCAGGTAAACAATTTGCTGTTACTGATTGACTGTGAAGATAGACCTGCAGAAGCTTTCCCGTTCACAGCCCACGAGACGGAAGGAAATATATAAAGACGCTGCTTAATTTTAGTGAAAAATCTCCAATTTTGTTATGAATCCCGGACGAGCTCAGAATTTTGTTACAAACACTAGAAGAGCCACCAATTTTGTTACGAATTCACGATGAGCTCAGAATTTTGTTACGGATCCCAGATAAGCTCAACATTTTGTTACAAACTCTAAACCAGCCTCCAATATTGCTACGAATCAAGTAACGAGGTCAGGATTTTGTAACGTACATGCAAAGAGGCGAATTCGACTTTATTCGGATCCTGGAGGAAGGTCCTTGTTTGTAATGTTTAAAATAAAATTTGTATTGCTGTCCGGATTGGCTCCGGTTCTATTTATTCATTGTATTTTGATATCAAAAACTAGTAGAGGGGGGAATGCACGAGGGTGACAATAAAAGATCAGTGAAAAGGGAATCAATAAACAACTAACAGTTTTTTTAATCATTTCACCCCGAGCAAGGCGGAAATTCCACTGATGTGCGGGGGGGGTTACATAACTGAAAGAAGATTAATTAGAAGAGAGAGAAGAGGAGTGCAAACCAATTAGAAAGGAAGCAATAGAAAGATGAAAATCCAAGTGTGATGACAGTTGCAAGGGGGAGAGAAAGGGAAGGATATACGGGGTGGGGGCAGGGGTGGAGTCCAGTGGTTAGTAGATTAGTATTGACATTGCATTTAAATTTCTGGAGGTTGTAGCCGTCAGTAAAGCAAGAATATGGGAGCGAGTTCCCACAAGCAGGAAGTGCGAGAGAAAAAGCTGCAAGAGTAGAATTGTCGTCTGCATTTGGCTAACCTAACTGTGAATGGGTGGGACACAGTTGACAATCTGGTTGCACGAGTAAACACCTGTTGAGAGGGCATCAGTGACTTGAGTTCGTCTGAGATGAAGCCATGAAAGTATTTATAGAACAGACAAAGAGAGGCCACATTTCGTTGGTGGGGAAGTAGCTGTAGTCGAGCCGCCAAGTCAGCACCTATCACGTTACAGACTCTCCTTTGGAGCCTGTCGAGGACACTGAGGTGAACGGCAGGGGCGCCTGACCATAAATAGCAGCAGTACTCCATGCACGGTCGAATGGTAGACTTGTATATATGCAGGATGGAATCAGGCAGAAAAAACATCCTGGATCGACACAGTGACCCAACCTTCTTAGCAGTGAATTTAGCTATGGATTCGATGTAGCGGTTCCATTTGAGATCAGAAGAGAGGGTAAGGCCGAGGAGGCGTAGTGTATTGCACTCAGGGAGAATCGCTTGGTCCATGCTTAAGGGAGACAGGAGAGGTTGCCTGTGATGGTTGACAGACAACAGCTTGGTCTTAGACGCATTGAAATTGACAAGCCACTTCTTGCCCCAATTCACCACAGAGTGTAGATCCCGTTCAAGGTTAGCAGTGAGATTATGTTTGTCCGCCACGACAGGTTTCTTACTGATGTGGGAGTATATTGTGGTGTCATCTGCGTAGATGCTTACTTGGGACTTGATATCATCTGGGAGGTCGTTGATGAAAGTAAGGAAGAGCGTCGGGCCCAGGATAGAACCCTGGGGGACACCGGCATTCGTGCTGTAAGATGAAGAGGCATGCCCATTCAAAACGACCTTCATTTTGCGGTTGTTTAAACAACAGAAATGAATTTTGATAGATTCAAAAACCTAACAAGAAATATTTGATAGCGGAGAGGGAAAATATAGTGTGTGTATGTGATATATGCGATGCATATAAAAAAAAAGTTCATACGTGGTGTGATTGGAAAAGAGGTATAAACTGTCCAAGATACTAAATATATGTTTGCCTTAGTTGATAAAAGAATATATATAAATCATTTCACCTCAAGCAAGGCATTCCACTGCCACTATTAAGCAGGGGGTTACACAGGGGAAGGTGATGAGAAAGAGTGGTTAGATATAGGAAATGTCAGAAGGAAGGTGATAGACGGGTAAGGATACCGAGGATGAGGGTTGGGTAGATGGGAAGAGTGTTTGAGAGAATGGATGCGAGTTGGTGTGTTAGGAGGTGTCTATTGACCTTACACTTAAACTCTTGGAGATTATAGCTGTCGGGGAAGCAAGTATGTAGAAGGCGGGAAGTGCGAGAAAAGAAGCTATTAGAGTAGAAATTGCGGTTACATTTTATCGGTTTCACTGTAAAAGGGTGGGACGTAGTTGCTAATCTAGTATCTCGTGCAAATTCATACCTAGGGGGCACCAATGATCTAAGTTCATCGGAGCAGAAGCCCTGAAAGTATTTATAAAACAGGCACAGGGAAGCCACGTCACGTCGGTGAGAGAATGACTCTAGCCGGTCTGCCAAGTCGGTATCGATCACATTCCAGATTCTCCGTTGTATTTTGTGAGTAGAATAGCAGTGGCACCCGACCAGATGTGGCAGCACTATTCGATACACAGGCGGATGGTAGATTTATATATGTGCAGGATAGATTCAGACGGGAAATAACTTCCGGGCCCTGCACAGAGAACCGATATATAATCACAGAGAAAACGATATTTGTCGCTGGGCTTAAGGTGAACAAATCGACATTTTTCAGGAGAGATAATTAACCTAAGAAGAAGCGGATATTTTTGCTTAAAGTTAGCGAAACTGAGAATTCAAAATCTTATCTTTTTAGCAAGGCTGGATGTGTTGAGGATACTATGGACAGAGCACGTGTGCAACAATGAGATGTTGGAAAGCATGCAAATGAGAAGAAAACTGATACTAAATATCAGGAAGAGACAAATGAGGTTGCTGGGACACGTAATGATGAAGGAAGGCTTGGATAACTTGATACTCACAATTCGGATAAATAAAAGGAGAGACATGGGTAAGCAGCGCGAGACGTACTTGTTAGTTATGAGCAAATGGTTGACGGAGCGGGGCTTGGAAGAGATATCAAGAGAAAAATTACTGAGAGCGGCAAGAGACAGGGCCAAGTGGAAGTCCATGATCGCCTACGTCTTGAAGGAACATGGCACATGAAGAAAAAGAAGAAATAAAAAAAGCATTTCTGTGTGGCAAACCAGGAATGAGAAAAAGTGGATTCATATCTAATCAGAATTTGATAAACAAAACAGAAATTATAATGTGGATACAAAGTGGGGGATCAAGTCTCTATTATGATCAATATATAAAGTGGTCCCTCACTTTGTGGTCATGTTATTTTCTATCCATTTATATTCTAGATTTATCGGCTTCAGAAAATGGTTGACGGAGCGGGGCTTGGAAGAGATATCAAGAGAAAAAGTACTGAGAGCGACAAGAGACAGAGCCAAGTGGAAGTCCATGATCGCCTACGTCCTGAAGGGTCACGGCACATGAAGAAGAAGAATGTGAACTTCCGTTTCGTTCAATTCTGTTTTCATCTCCGGCATTTTGTGCCTTTTTTCTCGTCAGGTGGTTGTCTTCCAAGAAAAAGGGTCTTTATTTTCTAACTCACGGACGAATGTGTTTTCCAATTCTGCGTATTTATGGGCAGTTAACAATTACTGCTCATATTACTTAGTTTAGTGTGGAAAATGGGTATTGTCTTTTCTCTACCTATACGTGTACACGTAGCAGGGTTTTTCCATTTTCATGTAATGAACGTCTGCTTCAGTGAAGTGGAATCGCGTGTTAGTTGGTTTGTTTTTATGGCATATCAACCTCGGAGTGTCATTTAATGCCAAGTAAATTTTTATTTATTTATTGCTGGTAATACCAATTTTCTTTTTTTCAACAATTTATTGTTGTTTTTTATATAAGTTTTGTGTTTAGTAATACTTTTTTTTTCTTTTCGAGTGTCAAGATTCATCGTGATTTGTTTTTAAGGGCAGAGTCTCCAAGTCCTACCCTTGTTATTTAATCCATAACTGGAGGGAAGGGACGGATTCATACCTTTCCCAAGGGTACCAGTGCTTAAGTGAATGCAGGGTATTCAACTGGAATTCGAACTCGGCTCACCGATTTCTCTTTACGAGTCGATATCCACTGCACCACAACGCACATCCGTCATTAAACGCTTACAAGCGGTCACCCATCTAAGTACTGACCATGTTCAACGTTGCTTAACTTCAGTGATCGAGCGAGAACCGGTGTATTCAACGTGATATGGCCGTAAGCCTGTCAGTTTGTAATCTTTTAATTTGTACATATCATTTTAAATAATGACCGGCGTTCATTTTTATGATTGTTATGGCGATTTCATTAAAGTCGCTAAACTCAAATATTTAACGAAGCAGCAGGAACATTTTTATGGGCATTTTATTGCTATAGACGTTATCATGAGTTTATTTAATCATTTACTGATGAATGAGGATTCATCAGAAAATTCAAAGATGAAAACAATGAAATCGCCGTGAGGATTGTTAGTGTTTTATACAATTAAAAATAGAATTGTAGCAATAAATAAAACAGGCCTTTTTTAGCAGTTTGTGATATATTAGTTTAAGGAACTGATTTACCATATGCAAAAATCCTGATGTTTTTTTGTTTGTAACATCGGTGGCAAATTGTCTTTGGAGAATTCGGATGGTCTACCATATGTGACAGCAGGAAGTGTCTAGGAATGAAACCGTGCTGGTTTGATTGAACTCCTTCTGAGTGGCAGTGCTATTTTGAGCGACAAGGCAGCAACTGATAGGCGGAAATGTGGCCGATGACACAGTCCTGTGACAACCGGAAATGCGAGGAGAGACACCGGGTGGTCAAAGGTCAAAACATAAGTTTGTGTTGGGATAGTGATATTTAGTTTGATTAAAAAGAAAAGAAAAAAGTGATTGGTGAATGAGTTGAAAAACAGAAAAAAGGAAGAAGTATAACATGAAAGAAAGGAAATGTTGAGGTCGAATGAAAATAGTGAAAAGGAAAAAAAAAAACAAGGACAGAATAAAGGGCAAATATGTTAAGAAAAAGCGAAAAGGAGAAAGTTTGAGAACTGTTTAAGAAAAAAAGAGGACATGTAATAATTACAATTTACAGGATAAGAAAAGGAAAAGACAGACGGTGGATAAAGAACGGGTCTTTATAGGATAAAAAAAGAAAGAAAGAAAAACGACATAAATAAAGAATGAGGTTTTAGAAAATAACTAGCAGTATAACCCGGCGTTGCTCGGGTGTAATAAAAGCTTTAAAACAAATCCATGCTCCTGGAGTTCAGACTCTTTGGACGTTGGCACGAAAGACTAAAAAGCAATGGTTGTTTCCAGTTAAAGCGAAACCGTAGACTGAAAGAAAAATGAATAGATGTAAGTCAAATTTTCATTTCCTGCTATCGATATCAAATAAGTTTTTCGTCGTAAACTGAATTTTGAAGGCTTAATAAGACCTCTGAGTAAATGATATCATGGCTGAGACTAAGAACTACAATTATACCTACTTAGAACCAAACCCGAAGCAAAAACTAAAATAAAAGGGCTGAAAAAAATACAGACATAGAAGCAGATAAACACACACACACACACACACACACACACACACACACACACACACACACACACACACACACACATCTTACCTTTTATATATATATATATATATATATATATATTATCGATTTTCTGCACTACTGTAAGAACTGCAACCTTCAAACTCCTGAATATCGTTTCTTATGTCTTTGTCTATTAGTGTATCAAATTTGATTAAAATCGGACCATTCCTTCTATAACCCGATTTTTTCGATTATCGATTTTCGATATTTATCGGGGGTACCTCGACTAAGAACACTCGCAGACGCTTATAGTACAACTGTGTAAATTTTCAAGAAAATCGGTTCAGCCGTTTCGGAGTCTATAGGTAACGGACACGCACACAGACGCACACACAAAGTTCCATTTATAAATAAGTTTAGATAATAAACAAACGTTTCAGAAGAAAGAAAAAAAAGAAAAAGAAGAAAACCGAAGAGGCTGTGAGGAGCAGTAAATTGACGAAGAAAAAAAAAGTAAATAAATTTCCGAAGTAAAAAAAAAAAAAAGATAAAGAAATAAAGAAATGAAGGAAGAAAGAAAGAAATAGTGTCGGACAAAGAACAAAATTTTACAGAATTTGATACCATAGACCGAACATTTCGTCAATGTTGAGATTTTAGAGAGAATCAAAGTGCAAGGAAACGAATACTGAATATCAGGAAAAGACAGCTAAAGTTCATGAGACATGTAATGAAAAAAGAGGGTTTGGAGAATCTGATACTCAACAGGTCCGATAGACGGAAATAGAGACAGGCTAAAGCAACGCATAACATACTTGACGGGCTTGAGCATGTGGATGGCAGAGTGGGGTTTGGATGGGGTAACAAAAGAAGGCGTGCTAAGAGCCATCGGAATTTGTGGAAAGCCATGATCACTTACGTTCTGAAAGGATACGGGAGAGAGAAGACGAAGAAAGAACAGAGAAAAAGCAAGAAAGAAGGAAAGAATGAAAGATGAAAGAAAAAAAGAAGAAGAATGAACAGAGAAAAAGTAAGAAAGAAGGAAAAAAATGAAAGGTGAAAGAAAAACAAAAAAGAATGAACAGAGAAAAAGTAAGAAAGAAGGAAAGAATGAAAGGTGAAAGAAAAAAAAGAAGAATGAACAGAGAAAAAGTAAGAAAGAAGGAAAGAATGAAAGGTGAAAGAAAAACAAAAAAAGAAGAAAAATGAACAGAAAAAAAGTAAGAAAGAAAGAAAGAATGAAAGGTGAAAGAAAAACAAAAAAGAAGAATGAACAGAGAAATAGTCAGAAAGAAAGAAAGAATGAAAGGTGAAAGAAAAACAAAAAAGAAGAATGAACAGAGAAATAGTCAGAAAGAAAGAAAGAATGAAAGGTGAAAGAAAAACAAAAAAGAAGAAAAATGAAAAGAGAAAAAGTAAGAAAGAAGGAAATAACAAATGGTGAAAGAAAAACATAAAAAACGAATTAAGAAAGAAAGAAAAATGAAAGAAAGTAAATTAGATAAGCAATGAGGAATAGAAAATTGACGAAAAGGAAAGAAAGTGAACAAATTTAAGAAATAGAAAGAAAGGAAAAAATAAAGAAATTAACAGTCCCCCCACCTGGACAAAGTCAGACAAAGAAGAACGAAGTTTTATAGGATTTAATGAACATAGAAAATGTAACAAAGGAGGAAAGAAAGAAAGAAAAATGGACGAATGAAGAAAGAATGAGGTGTTTAAAACAACTTAAGAAAGTTGCTTCAAGAAAGAAAGAGGATGAATGAAATAAAGAAGTAGAAAGAATGAGATTTCACAGGATTACGAGATTTTAAGGAGTAAAGATATAAAAATTAATGAAAGGACTAAAGAAAAAAAACGAACGAAATAAAGAACAGAATAACATGAAAAGGTTTAACATGATGAGGAAAGAAAGAAAGGAAGAATTAGAAAAAGACGGGAAAGGGAAATAAAGCAACAAGTTTTAAAGAGGCGGAAACGGCCGAAAGAAAAATAAGGCCTAGACGAAAAATACATTTTTACAGGATCAGAAAAAAAAAAGAAGGAAAGAAAGACATGAAATAAAGAATCAAGTTTAAGGAATGCGGAGAAAGTTCAGGAAGAAAGAAAGAAAAAAGTAGAAAGAAAGAAAAGAGTGAAAGAAATGAAAGAGCAAGAGAGGAACTGAAAATAAAATAACATACGTAAAAAATACTCAGGCAAAATAGTCAAATGAGGAATGGCAAGAAAGAAAACATGAAAGAAAGAATCAAGTTTAAAGGAATGCGGAGAAAGTTCAACAAGAAAGAAAGAAAAAAGAAGAAAGAAAGAAAAGAGTGAAAGAAATGAAAGAGCAAGAGAGGAACTGAAAATAAAATAACATACATAAAAAATACTCAGGCAAAATAGTCAAATGATGAATGGCAAGAAAGAAAACATGAAAGAAAGAATAGAAGAAAACGAAACAATGCCTGCTCTTTGACGAGGATGGGCGTAAAAGAACGAGGTTTTCCGAGCATTACATATAAAAAAGTAAGGAAGACAGAATGAAAAAGACGCATGACTAAGAAAGAATCTTAGACATTGTTTCGTAGTCAGTTAATTTAATTGGACAGTAAAAACAAAGAAAAGAAGGAATACAATGGAAGACTGTCAGAGGAAAATAGATGTAAAAGAAAAAAAAAAGAAAATAATAATAGGGATATTTAAGAAAGTAACAAAAAATAGAATGAAACATAGAAAGAAAAAAGGAAAAATGAAAGAAAAAAATGGAATAACATAGGAAGAAAGAAAGAAAATGAAAGTAAGTAAAAATAAAATAAAACTGATAATATTTAAGAAACGAAACGAAAGAAATGAAACGAAACAAAAGAAAAAATGAAACGAAACAAAAGAAACGAAACGAAACAAACGAAACAAAAAAAGAAACGAAAAGAAAGAAAGAAAGAATGCAAGGGCAGAAAGAAAGACAATGAAAGTAAGACAGGAAAAATATCAGTAAAAAAAATAATCAAAGAAAATGAAAATGCTAATGAAAGAAAGAAAGAAAGAAAGAAAGAAGGAAGAAAGACAGAAAGAAAGAAAGAAAGAAAGGAAGGAAGGAAGGAAGAAAGAAAGAAAGAAAGGAAAGAAACATCAGCCGGATTAGATCCATTAAGAGAATCAAAGACAAAACCAAAAGCAATACAATTAAAGGACACATGAATATCTGCAAAGTCCGGATATTTTGAAAGACGTGCCAAGCCAAACACAGGCGAGGGGAGAGGACTGAGCAGTCAGTGAGAAAGAAACGGAAAAGAATTCTCAACAAACAAACAAGAAATCCACACCTTTTACAATTTCATGATTTATAAATGCAAAAATACGTCGGGAATATCGATATTTAAAAAAAAGGACGAAGAAATAACATCTTTAAAAAATTATATAGAAAATAAAATTGTGCGGGAATTTTGCGTTTAAGAAATCTCGGTGTTGTTGTTAGAGCCATTGATCAGTGTCGTTGGAAGAGACATCTTGGTGTCGTCATGGAGCCGCATCTCGCTACCGTCATTAGAGTCATGTATCAGTGTTGCTAGTAGATTCATATCTAGGTATTGTCGCTAGAAGCATATATACGTGTCGTCAGTGGTGCCAGGTCTCAGTGTCATCAGTAGATCCATATCTCGGTGGCATTGTTTGAGTTATATTGGATTTCGTTGGTAGATCCATATCTTGGTGTCATCTCTAGATTCATAAAGTTGTTAGATTATGTATATCGTTGGTATTGTCTAATCGAGGTATCGTCGGTAGGCCCATATCTCGGTATCGTCGGCAGATCCCTATTACAGTGTCAACTGTAGTGGCATATCACGTTGTTATAGTTAGATATAGGTGTCGTCTATAGACCCATATTTAGGTGACGTTGTTTGTGACCAGTTCATATTCATATATCAGTGTCGTCGGTAGAGCCATATCTCAGTATCCTTGGGGAGATATACCCATATACATCGTCGGCAGTTTGTTTCTAGGTGGCGCTGATGTAACCATAAATCAGTTTTGACAGTGGAGCTATATATCGGTTTCGTCAGTAGAACTAAACCCTGTTATCGGCGGTGGAGCCCCATATCACTGCTGTCGGTGGATACATAGTTCTGTTTTGTTGTTAGATTTCCCTGTCGTTGGTGTAGTCTGTGGAACCATATTTCGCTGTCGTCAGTGGAGCTGTATGTCAGTGTCGTCAGTGGAGCCGTATCACGATGTTATTTTTGGAGCCACATCTTTGTATCGTCGTTAGTTGCTATTGGTGTCAATGGTAAATTCACATTGTTGGAGCGAAATTTCGGTGTTATAAATGAAGCCATGTATCGGTGTCGCCGTAAGAGCAATAGCATAGCGTTATTAGCGGAATCATATCTTGGTTTTATCATCAAAGGTAACACGTCCAGGTGTGGTTTACGGCCATATCACGTTGAATACACCCGGTTCTCGCTCGATCACCAAAGTTAAGCCTGGTCAATACTTAGATGGGTGACCAATTGGGAATACCAGGTGCTGTAAGCGTTTAGTGACGGATGTGCGTTGTGGTGCAGTGGATATCGGCTCGGAAAGAGAAATCGGTGAGCCGAGTTCGAATTCCAGTTGTATACCCTGCATTCACTTAAGCATTGGTACCCTTGGCAAAGGTATTACTCCGTCCCTTCCCTCCAGTTATGGGTTAAATAACAGGGTAGGACTTGGGGAACTTGCCCTTAAAAACAAATCCCAAAGAATACTGATACTCAAAAAGAAAAGAAAGTATAACTAGACACAAAATTTATATAAAAACAACAATAAATTGTTGAAAGAAAAAGGTATTACCAGCAATAAATAAAATTTAGTTGACAATAAATGACCCGCCGAGGTTGATATGCCATAAAAACAAACCAACCAACCAATATCTAGGTGTCCTCGATTGTGTTATAGCTAGGTGTCCTCGACGGAGCCATTTCTCAGCGCCGTCAGTTGATCTCAGTGTTGTCAGTGGAGCCACATCTTGCTACTATCAGTGGAGTCATATCTTTGTTTTATCATCGGTGGTGCTATAGCTAGGTGTCCTCGACGGAGCCATTTCTCAGCGCCGTCAGTTGATCAGTGTTGTCAGTGGAGCCACATCTTGCTACCATCAGTGGAGTTATATCTTTGTTTTATCATCGGTGGTGCTATAGCTAGGTGTCCTCGACGGAGCCATTTCTCAGCGCCGTCAGTTGATCAGTGTTGTCAGTGGAGCCACATCTTGCTACCATCAGTGGAGTCATATCTTTGTTTTATCATCGGTGATGCTAAATTAGGTGTCCTCGACGGAGCCATTTCTCAGCGCCGTCAGTTGATCAGTGTTGTCAGTGGAGCCACATCTTGCTACCATCAGTGGAGTCACATCTTTGTTTTATCATCGGTGGTGCTATAGCTAGGTGTCCTCGACGGAGCCATTTCTCAGCGCCGTCAGTTGATCAGTGTTGTCAGTGGAGCCACATCTTGCTACCATCAGTGGAGTTATATCTTTGTTTTATCATCGGTGGTGCTATAGCTAGTGTCCTCGACGGAGCCATTTCTCAGCGCCGTCAGTTGATCAGTGTTGTCAGTGGAGCCACATCTTGCTACCATCAGTGGAGTCATATCTTTGTTTTATCATCGGTGGTGCTATAGCTAGGTGTTTTCGACGGAGCCATTTCTCAGCGCCGTCAGTTGATCTCAGTGTTGTCAGTGGAGCCACATCTTGCTACCATCAGTGGAGACATATCTTTGTTTTATCATCGGTGGTGCTATAGCTAGGTGTCCTCGACGGAGCCATTTCTCAGCGCCTCAGTTGATCTCAGTGTTGTCAGTGGAGCCACATCTTGCTACCATCAGTGGAGTCATATCTTTGTTTTATCATCGGTGGTGCTATAGCTAGGTGTCCTCGACGGAGCCATTTCTCAGCGCCGTCACTTGATCAGTGTTGTCAGTGGAGCCACATCTTGCTACCATCAGTGGAGTCATATCTTTGTTTTATCATCGGTGGTGCTATAGCTAGATGTCCTCGACGGAGCCATTTCTCAGCGCCGTCAGTTGATCAGTGTTGTCAGTGGAGCCACATCTTGCTACCATCAGTGGAGTCATATCTTTGTTTTATCATCGGTGGTGCTATAGCTAGGTGTCCTCGACGGAGCCATTTCTCAGCGCCTCAGTTGATCTCAGTGTTGTCAGTGGAGCCACATCTTGCTACCATCAGTGGAGTCATATCTTTGTTTTATCATCGGTGGTGCTATAGCTAGGTGTCCTCGACGGAGCCATTTCTCAGCGCCTCAGTTGATCTCAGTGTTGTCAGTGGAGCCACATCTTGCTACCATCAGTGGAGTCATATCTTTGTTTTATCATCGGTGGTGCTATAGCTAGGTGTCCTCGACGGAGCCATTTCTCAGCGCCTCAGTTGATCTCAGTGTTGTCAGTGGAGCCACATCTTGCTACCATCAGGGGAGTCATATCTTTGTTTTATCATCGGTGGTGCTATAGCTAGGTGTCCTCGAACGAAGCCATTTCTCAGCGCCGTCACTTGATCAGTGTTGTCAGTGGAGCCACATCTTGCTACCATCAGTGGAGTCATATCTTTGTTTTATCATCGGTGGTGCTATAGCTAGGTGTCCTCGAACGAAGCCATTTCTCAGCGCCGTCACTTGATCAGTGTTGTCAGTGGAGCCACATCTTGCTACCATCAGTGGAGTCATATCTTTGTTTTATCATCGGTGGTGCTATAGCTAGGTGTCCTCGACGGAGCCATTTCTCAGCGCCGTCAGTTGATCAGTGTTGTCAGTGGAGCCACATCTTGCTACCATCAGTGGAGTCATATCTTTGTTTTATCATCGGTGGTGCTATAGCTAGGTGTCCTCGACGGAGCCATTTCTCAGCGCCGTCAGTTGATCAGTGTTGTCAGTGGAGCCACATCTTGCTACCATCAGTGGAGTCATATCTTTGTTTTATCATCGGTGGTGCTATAGCTAGGTGTCCTCGACGGAGCCATTTCTCAGCGCCTCAGTTGATCTCAGTGTTGTCAGTGGAGCCACATCTTGCTACCATCAGTGGAGTCATATCTTTGTTTTATCATCGGTGGTGCTATAGGTAGGTGTCCTCGACGGAGCCATTTCTCAGCGCCGTCAGTTGATCAGTGTTGTCAGTGGAGCCACATCTTGCTACCATCAGTGGAGTCATATCTTTGTTTTATCATCGGTGGTGCTATAGCTAGGTGTCCTCGACGGAGCCATTTCTCAGCGCCTCAGTTGATCTCAGTGTTGTCAGTGGAGCCACATCTTGCTACCATCAGTGGAGTCATATCTTTGTTTTATCATCGGTGGTGCTATAGCTAGGTGTCCTCGACGGAGCCATTTCTCAGCGCCTCAGTTGATCTCAGTGTTGTCAGTGGAGCCACATCTTGCTACCATCAGGGGAGTTATATCTTTGTTTTATCATCGGTGGTGCTATAGCTAGGTGTCCTCGAACGAAGCCATTTCTCAGCGCCGTCACTTGATCAGTGTTGTCAGTGGAGCCACATCTTGCTACCATCAGTGGAGTCATATCTTTGTTTTATCATCGGTGGTGCTATAGCTAGGTGTCCTCGAACGAAGCCATTTCTCAGCGCCGTCACTTGATCAGTGTTGTCAGTGGAGCCACATCTTGCTACCATCGGTGGAGTCATATCTTTGTTTTATCATCGGTGGTGCTATAGCTAGGTGTCCTCGACGGAGCGATTTCTCAGCGCCGTCAGTTGATCAGTGTTGTCAGTGGAGCCACATCTTGCTACCATCAGTGGAGTCATATCTTTGTTGTATCATCGGTGGTGCTATAGCTAGGTGTCCTCGACGGAGCCATATCTCAGAGCCGTCAGTTGATCTCAGTGTTGTCAGTGGAGCCACATCTTGCTACCATCAGTGGAGTCATATCTTTGTTTTATCATCGGTGGTGCTATAGCTAGGTGTCCTCGACGGAGCGATTTCTCAGCGCCGTCAGTTGATCTCAGTGTTGTCAGTGGAGCCACATCTTGCTACCATCGGTGGAGTCATATCTTTGTTTTATCATCGGTGGTGCTATAGCTAGGTGTCCTCGACGGAGCCATTTCTCAGCGCCGTCAGTTGATCTCAGTGTTGTCAGTGGGGCCACATCTTGCTACCATCGGTGGAGTCATATCTTTGTTTTATCATCGATGGTGCTATAGCTAGGTGTCCTCGACGGAGCCATTTCTCAGCGCCGTCAGTTGATATCAGTGTTGTCAGTGGAGCCACATCTTGCTACCATCGGTGGAGTCATATCTTTGTTTTATCATCGGTGGTGCTATAGCTAGGTGTCCTCGACGGAGCGATTTCTCAGCGCCGTCAGTTGATCAGTGTTGTCAGTGCAGCCACATCTTGCTACCATCAGTGGAGTCATATCTTTGTTGTATCATCGGTGGTGCTATAGCTAGGTGTCCTCAACGGAGCCATTTCTCAGCGCCGTCAGTTGATCTCAGTGTTGTCAGTGGAGCCACATCTTGCTACCATCAGTGGAGTCATATCTTTGTTTTATCATCGGTGGTGCTATAGCTAGGTGTCCTCGACGGAGCCATTTCTCAGCGCCGTCAGTTGATCTCAGTGTTGTCAGTGGAGCCACATCTTGCTACCATCAGTGGAGTCATATCTTTGTTTTATCATCGGTGGTGCTATAGCTAGGTGTCCTCGACGGAGCCATTTCTCAGCGCCGTCAGTTGATCTCAGTGTTGTCAGTGGAGCCACATCTTGCTACCATCAGTGTAGTCATATCTTTGTTTTATCATCGGTGGTGCTATAGCTAGGTGTCCTCGACGGAGCCATTTCTCAGCGCCGTCAGTTGATCTCAGTGTTGTCAGTGGAGCCACATCTTGCTACCATCAGTGGAGTCATATCTTTGTTTTATCATCGGTGGTGCTATAGCTATGTGTCCTCGACGGAGCCATTTCTCAGCGCCGTCAGTTGATCTCAGTGTTGTCAGTGGAGCCACATCTTGCTACCGTCAGTGGAGTCATATCTTTGTTTTATCATCGGTGGTGCTATAGCTAGGTGTTCTCGACGGAGCCATTTCTCAGCGCCGTCAGTTGATCAATTTTATCAGTGGTGCCACATCTTGCTACCATCAGTGGAGTCATATCTTTGTTTTATCATCGGTGGTGCTATAGCTAGGTGTCCTCGACGGAGCCATTTCTCAGCGCCGTCAGTTGATCTCAGTGTTGTCAGTGGAGCCACATCTTGATACCATCAGTGGAGTCATATCTTTGTTTTATCATCGGTGGTGCTATAGCTAGGTGTCCTCGACGGAGCCATTTCTCAGCGCCGTCAGTTGATCTCAGTGTTGTCAGTGGAGCCACATCTTGCTACCATCAGTGGAGTCATATCTTTGTTTTATCATCGGTGGTGCTATAGCTAGGTGTCCTCGACGGAGCCATTTCTCAGCGCCGTCAGTTGATCTCAGTGTTGTGAGTGGAGCCACATCTTGCTACCATCAGTGGAGTCATATCTTAGTTTTATCATCGGTGGTGCTATAGCTAGTTGTCCTCGACGGAGCCATTTCTCAGCGCCTTCAGTTGATCTCAGTGTTGTCAGTGGAGCCACATCTTGCTACCATCGGTGGAGTCATATCTTTGTTTTATCATCGGTGGTGCTATAGCTAGGTGTCCTCGACGGAGCGATTTCTCAGCGCCGTCAGTTGATCAGTGTTGTCAGTGGAGCCACATCTTGCTACCATCAGTGGAGTCATATCTTTGTTGTATCATCGGTGGTGCTATAGCTAGGTGTCCTCGACGGAGCCATATCTCAGAGCCGTCAGTTGATCTCAGTGTTGTCAGTGGAGCCACATCTTGCTACCATCAGTGGAGTCATATCTTTGTTTTATCATCGGTGGTGCTATAGCTAGGTGTCCTCGACGGAGCGATTTCTCAGCGCCGTCAGTTGATCTCAGTGTTGTCAGTGGAGCCACATCTTGCTACCATCGGTGGAGTCATATCTTTGTTTTATCATCGGTGGTGCTATAGCTAGGTGTCCTCGACGGAGCCATTTCTCAGCGCCGTCAGTTGATCTCAGTGTTGTCAGTGGGGCCACATCTTGCTACCATCGGTGGAGTCATATCTTTGTTTTATCATCGATGGTGCTATAGCTAGGTGTCCTCGACGGAGCCATTTCTCAGCGCCGTCAGTTGATATCAGTGTTGTCAGTGGAGCCACATCTTGCTACCATCGGTGGAGTCATATCTTTGTTTTATCATCGGTGGTGCTATAGCTAGGTGTCCTCGACGGAGCCGTTTCTCAGCGCCGTCACTTGATCAGTGTTGTCAGTGGAGCCACATCTTGCTACCATCAGTGGAGTCATATCTTTGTTTTATCATCGGTGGTGCTATAGCTAGGTGTCCTCGACGGAGCCATTTCTCAGCGCCCTCAGTTGATCAGTGTTGTCAGTGGAGCCACATCTTGCTACCATCAGTGGAGTCATATCTTTGTTTTATCATCTGTGGTGCTATAGCTAGGTGTCCTCGAACGAAGCCATTTCTCAGCGCCGTCACTTGATCAGTGTTGTCAGTGGAGCCACATCTTGCTACCATCAGTGGAGTCATATCTTTGTTTTATCATCGGTGGTGCTATAGCTAGGTGTCCTCGACGGAGCCATTTCTCAGCGCCGTCAGTTGATCTCAGTTTTGTCAGTGGAGCCACATCTTGCTACCATCACTGGAGTCATATCTTTGTTTTATCATCGGTGGTGCTATAGCTAGGTGTCCTCGACGGAGCCATTTCTCAGCGCCTCAGTTGATCAGTCTTGTCAGTGGAGACACATCTTGCTACCATCAGTGGAGTCATATGTTTTATCATCGGTGGTGCTATAGCTAGGTGTCCTCGACGGAGCCATTTCTCAGCGCCTCAGTTGATCAGTCTTGTCAGTGGAGCCACATCTTGCTACCATCAGTGGAGTCATATCTTTGTTTTATCATCGGTGGTGCTATAGCTAGGTGTCCTCGACGGAGCCATTTCTCAGCGCCTCAGTTGATCTCAGTGTTGTTAGTGGAGCCACATCTTGCTACCATCAGTGGAGTCATATCTTTGTTTTATCATCGGTGGTGCTATAGCTAGGTGTCCTCGAACGAAGCCATTTCTCAGCGCCGTCACTTGATCAGTGTTGTCAGTGGAGCCACATCTTGCTACCATCAGTGGAGTCATATCTTTGTTTTATCATCGGTGGTGCTATAGCTAGGTGTCCTCGACGGAGCCATTTCTCGGAGCCCTCAGTTGATCAGTGTTGTCAGTGGAGCCACATCTTGCTACCATCAGTGGAGTCATATCTTTGTTTTATCATCGGTGGTGCTATAGATAGGTGTCCTCGAACGAAGCCATTTCTCAGCGCCGTCACTTGATCAGTGTTGTCAGTGGAGCCACATCTTGCTACCATCAGTGGAGTCATATCTTTGTTTTATCATCGGTGGTGCTATAGCTAGGTGTCCTTGACGGAGCCATTTCTCAGAGCCCTCAGTTGATCAGTGTTGTCAGTGGAGCCACATCTTGCTACCATCAGTGGAGTCATATCTTTGTTTTATCATCGGTGGTGCTATAGCTAGGTGTCCTTGACGGAGCCATTTCTCAGAGCCCTCAGTTGTTGTCAGTGTTGTCAGTGGAGCCACATCTTGCTACCATCAGTGGAGTCATATCTTTGTTTTATCATCGGTGGTGCTATAGCTAGGTGTCCTCGAACGAAGCCATTTCTCAGAGCCCTCAGTTGATCAGTGTTGTCAGTGGAGCCACATCTTGCTACCATCAGTGGAGTCATATCTTTGTTTTATCATCGGTGGTGCTATAGCTAGGTGTCCTCGAACGGAGCCATTTCTCAGCGCCGTCACTTGATCAGTGTTGTCAGTGGAGCCACATCTTGCTACCATCAGTGGAGTCATATCTTTGTTTTATCATCGGTGGTGCTATAGCTAGGTGTCCTCGACGGAGCCATTTCTCAGAGCCCTCAGTTGATCAATGTTGTCAGTGGAGCCACATCTTGCTACCATCAGTGGAGTCATATCTTTGTTTTATCATCGGTGGTGCTATAGCTAGGTGTCCTCGACGTAGCCATTTCTCAGAGCCCTCAGTTGATCAGTGTTGTCAGTGGAGCCACATCTTGCTACCATCAGTGGAGTCATATCTTTGTTTTATCATCGGTGGTGCTATAGCTAGGTGTCCTCGACGGAGCCATTTCTCAGCGCCCTCAGTTGATCTCAGTGTTGTCAGTGGAGCCACATCTTGCTACCATCAGTGGAGTCATATCTTTGTTTTATCATCGGTGGTGCTATAGCTAGGTGTCCTCGACGGAGCCATTTCTCAGAGCCCTCAGTTGATCAGTGTTGTCAGTGGAGCCACATCTTGCTACCATCAGTGGAGTCATATCTTTGTTTTATCATCGGTGGTGCTATAGCTAGGTGTCCTCGAACGAAGCCATTTCTCAGCGCCGTCACTTGAACAGTGTTGTCAGTGGAGCCACATCTTTCTACCATCAGTGGAGTCATATCTTTGTTTTATCATCGGTGGTGCTATAGCTAGGTGTCCTCGACGGAGCCATTTCTCAGAGCCCTCAGTTGATCAGTGTTGTCAGTGGAGCCACATCTTGCTACCATCAGTGGAGTCATATCTTTGTTTTATCATCGGTGGTGCTATAGCTAGGTGTCCTCGACGGAGCCATTTCTCAGCGCCGTCACTTGATCAGTGTTGTCAGTGGAGCCACATCTTGCTACCATCAGTGGAGTCATATCTTTGTTTTATCATCGGTGGTGCTATAGCTAGGTGTCCTCGACGGAGCCATTTCTCAGCGCCGTCAGTTGATCTCAGTGTTGTCAGTGGAGCCACATCTTGCTACCATCAGTGGAGTCATATCTTTGTTTTATCATCGGTGGTGCTATAGCTAGGTGTCCTCGACGGAGCCATTTCTCAGAGCCCTCAGTTGATCAGTGTTGTCAGTGGAGCCACATCTTGCTACCATCAGTGGAGTCATATCTTTGTGTTATCATCGGTGGTGCTATAGCTAGGTGTCCTCGAACGAAGCCATTTCTCAGCGCCGTCACTTGATCAGTGTTGTCAGTGGAGCCACATCTTGCTACCATCAGTGGAGTCATATCTTTGTTTTATCATCGGTGGTGCTATAGCTAGGTGTCCTTGACGGAGCCATTTCTCAGCGCCGTCAGCTGATCTCAGTGTTGTCAGTGGAGCCACATCTTGCTACCATCAGTGGAGTCATATCTTTGTTTTATCATCGGTGGTGCTATAGCTAGGTGTCCTCGACGGAGCCATTTCTCAGCGCCGTCAGTTGATCTCAGTGTTGTCAGTGGAGTCATATCTTTGTTTTATCATCGGTGGTGCTATAGCTAGGTGTCCTCGACGGAGCCATTTCTCAGAGCCCTCAGTTGATCAGTGTTGTCAGTGGAGCCACATCTTGCTACCATCAGTGGAGTCATATCTTTGTTTTATCATCGGTGGTGCTATAGCTAGGTGTCCTCGAACGAAGCCATTTCTCAGCGCCGTCACTTGATCAGTGTTGTCAGTGGAGCCACATCTTGCTACCATCAGTGGAGTCATATCTTTGTTTTATCATCGGTGGTGCTATAGCTAGGTGTCCTCGACGGAGCCATTTCTCAGAGCCCTCAGTTGATCAGTGTTGTCAGTGGAGCCACATCTTGCTACCATCAGTGGAGTCATATCTTTGTTTTATCATCGGTGGTGCTATAGCTAGGTGTCCTCGACGGAGCCATTTCTCAGAGCCCTCAGTTGATCAGTGTTGTCAGTGGCGCCACATCTTGCTACCATCAGTGGAGTCATATCTTTGTTTTATCATCGGTGGTGCTATAGCTAGGTGTCCTCGACGGAGCCATTTCTCAGCGCCGTCAGTTGATCTCAGTGTTGTCAGTGGAGCCACATCTTGCTACCATCAGTGGAGTCATATCTTTGTTTTATCATCGGTGGTGCTATAGCTAGGTGTCCTCGACGGAGCCATTTCTCAGCGCCGTCAGTTGATCTCAGTGTTGTCAGTGGAGCCACATCTTGCTACCATCAGTGGAGTCATATCTTTGTTTTATCATCGGTGGTGCTATAGCTAGGTGTCCTCGACGGAGCCATTTCTCAGTGCCTCTGTTGATCTCAGTGTTGTCAGTGGAGCCACATCTTGCTACCATCAGTGGAGTCATATCTTTGTTTTATCATCGGTGGTGCTATAGCTAGGTGTCCTCGAACGAAGCCATTTCTCAGCGCTGTGTTATCAGTGGAGCCACATCTTGCTACCATCAATGGAGTCATATCTTTGTTTTATCATCGGTGGTGCTATAGCTAGGTGTCCTCGACGGAGCCATTTCTCAGCGCCGTCAGCTGATCTCAGTGTTGTCAGTGGAGCCATATCTTGCTATCATCAGTGGAGTCATATCTTTGTTTTATCATCGGTGGTGCTATAGCTAGGTGTCATTGATAGTGTCATTTAAGTGTCGTCAGTTGATCTATATTTCAGTGTCATTGGTAGAACCATATCTCGGTATCGTTAGTGGGGCCATATTTTGATGTCGTCGGTGGCACCATATCTCGTTGTCTTAGGTAGAATCATATCTCAGTGATGATGGCGGAGTCACATCTTTTTATCATTGCTGGAGCCATATCTAGGTTTCATAGATAGAGCCATATCTCGGTGTTATCGGTGGAGTCGTTTCTCGGTGTCGTCTCGAGGTTGTGTAATGGTTAAGCAAGCTTGTCTTGCTAGAATCATTATAATTGTTTAGTGTTATGTTTTTAACATGACAAAATAAAACGGAAATGGAAAAATGACACACTCGCCGAGTACTGGAAATAACTAGGAAATTTATTATTGTAGAAACATGGGTACAGCGAACAGTTGTGGATGTTGAATAGGGATGTGGTTATGGAGAGCCCAATAAAAGTCCTGCACGTCATGTTACTGGGCTCCTATCTCCCAGCATGCAACTATTAGCTGGAGATCAGACTCCCTTGAATGGTCAAGGGGTGATAACATTTGACCCTTTTTTATGCTGGTCCTAATAATTAGTGAGTTCGATCCTCACTAGGTGTCCCATACTTTCAGCCTTGAGCCACATCTAAGAAATCACCATTTCTCGGTGTCGTCGGTAATTCCATATCTCATAGTAGTGTTTCAAAGTGACGTAGCCGTAAGCTTTCTTGATTCAGATTTTCCCAATATATAACACATCCTGTTCTCTTTCTTTTTCTCCGTTCCTTGGCATGACGATAAACTGCATCCGACAGCAAGGCCTATGATTGAGAGGTTGTGAGAAGCATGGAACCATCTCTTAATTTCTGTTGTTCCCATGTCCACCCTGACTCGAAGTGGTAACAACTGTTAGGGTCCCAGCTATGGGCAAATAGTTAATTCCCCCAAACTGGGGTCAAAACACTATGAAAGTATAAAAGTAGACTTTTATAGAAGAATATTACCAACAATAAATTTTTTGAAGAAAAAAAAGTTATTGCCATAACACATTTTTTGAAGGAAAAAAATATTGCTATAATACATTTTTGACCGAAAAAATAATTATTGCCAGCAAATACATTTTTGAATACAAAACAAGAAGACATCTTTAGTTTTCTAAAATAAAAAGAAAAAGAATTTTTCATCAAAATCTGACTAAATCAACCTTCTCACTATAACCAAACATTAAAAAATACCTTAAAACCCGACCTTTTTGGCATTAAATAACCCACAGAGGTTGATATACTATTAAAAAAACTCAAACTCTTCCTTTTTCTCACAAGTACACATTTCATAGGATGTGCGTTGTGGTGCATTGGATATCGGCTCGGAACGAGAAATCGGGGGGCCGAGTTTGAATTCCAGCTGAATTCATTGCATTCACTTACGCGCAAATACCCTCGGTAAAGGTATTAATCCGTCTCTTCCTTCCAGTTATGGGTTAAATAACAGGGCAGATTGGGTTCTATAGCCTTAGTCGGCAACCAGTCTACCGCAGAAAGTAATGGTAACCTACTGCGGGATAATCTTCTGCCCAGTCAGTCATGTCTCTTTCGAGACATGATCGCCCAAGCGTGTATCACATATGGCACTTAACTGACTGACACACTTCATATTCTTACAAAGACGTGGGCTACTATGGAGCCTCACAGCTTCATTTAATATACTTGAATTGTTTTGACTCTCCCTTGGGAGACACTGGCGTGGTTTTCCCGTTGTTTGTTGTAGGCATTAAAATTCAGAATTATCCCTTTCTTAAACTTTCGCACAAGGCTATAGAACCAAGCTCACTTTCCATATTGTGCCAAAAAGTTTTAACTGTTTCTTTATGGTCGTACTTTCTGGTTTTTAACTGTTTCTTTCTTTATCAAGCTTCTTGAACGAGCAGACCAAAGAAAAAAAAAAACAAAAAAAACAAAAAAACAAAAAAAAAAAAACCTAGGCGTCTGCTTAAACATGTATATTCACAAAAAAAAAAAAAAGAGAAAAGGTTTAGACTAATATTTCAGAATCGAACTTTTGTAGATGGACTGCCTAACAAAGCTAGAGGCCCTATTTAACCTATATATAAAAATTGGGGGAAGAAATTGATCCGAGCCTTTTTCACATCGTAAGTCCATCTGTGCGAAAACGAACACAACAGACGATACCTGAAATATTTTAAACATTTAAATAGAGAGAGAAGAGAGAAACAGGGAAGAGAGGGCGGAGAGAGGGCGAGAAGAAAAAAGGGGGGAAGCTAAAAAGAGAAGAAAGAAGGGAGGAAATAGGATGAAGAAGAGGGTGAGGAGAGAGAATAACGCTAGAAGAAGAAGAAGAAGAAGAAGAAGAAGAAGAAGAAGAAGAAGAAGAAGAAGAAACGAAAGAGTAAAAGAAAAAAGGGTTGATAGAAAAAGGAGCGACCGGAGAGGGAGGAGGAGAAAGAAGGAAAGAGAAGGTTGAGGAAAGACTAAACAGTAAGGGAAGAAAAGACGCCGGAAAGATCGAGATGAGGGAAAGAGCGAAGTAAGAGACTAGAAGAAGGAGAGGAAAAAGGAAGAGAGATAAGACGCGAGAGAAAGTGGGAGGGTATGCGAGAGAGAAAGAGGGGAGTAGAGATTTTGTAAAAGTTAGGGAAGAGGAGAGAGGATGGAGAAAATGAGAGAGAGAAAAAGGGAGAGAGGAATAAGAGAAAGAAAAGAAAAATTATAAAACAAGAAAGAAAGAAAAAATGGGTATGGTGGTGAAAAAGAAAATAGATAAAAAAGGGCGGTAAGAGAGGAGAAAAAAGTAAAGAATAGAGTGAGGAAAACGGAAAGACAAGAGGAGGAGGAAAGAAAAAAAGAGGGAAAAGGAGAGATGAGAAGAAGTGGTGTGAGAGAGAAGAATCCGAGAAGACGAACTGAATGAAGAGAGCGGTGAAAAAATGAAAGAGAGGGTGGAAAGAAAGAACGTGAGGAAAAAAAAAAGGAGTGAGAGACCTATGTAAAGAAGAAGAAGAAGAAGAGAGAGAGAGAGAAAGAGAGAAAAGAGAAGTAAATGTGAGAAGACAGACAAAGCAAAGAGAGCGAAAACAGAGAAGAATTAGAAGAGAAAGAGAAAAGACGGGGAATAAGAGAAGAGAGGTGAAAATAAATAAGAATGTGAGATGGACAGAAGAAAGACAAATTTGAAGAGATGGTGAAAGGGTCGTAATGATAAAGATATATCGAAAGAGAAGAAAAGAAAGAAGAGGGAGACAGAAAGAAATTAGAAGAGAGGGGAAAAGAGAAAAGCGAATGGACATCACGAAGAGAGTGAATTGAGATGAGAAGAGGGAAGGAAAGAAGAAAAAAAAACTCCGACGAGAAAGAGAAAGCGAAGAAAGGAGAGAAAAGGAAGAAAAAGAAGAAACTGAGTGAGACGAGAGAGGAAAATGCGAGAAGAAAGGAACAAAGAAAGAGAGAAAAGCACATCGGAAAAGACAGGGAAGAAGAAAGAAAATAAAAATAAAAAAAGAAAAGAGAGAAGAGAAAAGATAAATTAATACGGATAAGGCAAGGCGGGGGGCAATAGAGTTAAAAAAAGAAGGATAAGGGAGGGTATGTAAAAAGAGAAACGCAGCGAAGAGAGGGGGGAAGAAAGAGAGACATATTAGAAATAAGGTGAACTTTGTTTTATAAAACATTAATGGTCAGGCACGTCGACTTGAATTTTTTATATCTTCGTGAATTGATCCAAAAATAACATCAAATTGGTCTGGTGAATGTCGAATTCCTATCTCCTGAAGACCGTAAAACGTCTGCCCGGATATCTTAGAACAGCCGACACAAATGTCCGAATTCAAAAGGTATTGAAACTAGTATATCAATAGATAGGCGTGTAAAAATAAGAAAGAAAGAAAGGAAGGAAGCAGTGGCCGAAGACATGGCTGTAGAGTCAAGTGCAATGTCATGTTGGCAGCATCTGTTAAGAAGACGAAACTAAATTTTTCATAACTTAAATGAATTTGGTTATTCAATTCTATACACCGTCAAATTAACGTTGGCCGAATCGAGGGGATTTTTTTTTTTTCAGGGACTTTCTTCGAACGATCATCCTTCTTCTCGTGAAGAGGTGAAATAAGGAACGATAAGGCACGAGAGAGAGAGAGAGAGAGAGAGATAGGAAGAATACAAGAGTTACAGACAGAGAGAGAGATGGGGGAGAGTAGGGACTAGAGATGGAGGTTAAAGGAAAGAGATGAAGAGCGAAAGGGTAAGATATGACGAGTGAAATTTAGGGTGGAAGAGAAAAATAGGATGTGCGTTGTGGCGCAGTGGATATCGGCTCGGAACGAGAAATCGGGGAACCGAGTTCGAATTCCAGTTGAATTCCTTGCATTCACTGACGCGCAAATACCCTTGGGAAAGGTATTAATCTGTCTCTTCCCTCCAGTTATGGGTTAAATAATAGGACAGATTGGGTTCTGTAGCCTTGGTCGGCAACTAGTCTACCGCAGAAAGCAATAGCAACCTACTGCGGGATAATCTTCTGCCCAGTCAGTCATGTCTCTTTTGAGACATGATCGCCCAAAGCGTGTATCGCGTATGGCACTTAACTAACTGAGAAAAAATCTGAAAGAAAAGAAAAAAGTAAAAAGACGAATGAATATAAGATAGAGAAGACTGCGGTTTATAAGAAAGCCTCCATTATTCTTTACCTCATATGGAGGGTCTGTAATGTGATCGATACCAACTTGGCAGACCGCCTGCAGTCTCTCTCTCACCGGCGCGACGTGGCTTCCCTGTGTCTTTTCTATAAATATTTTCACGGCTTCTGCTCCAATGAACTTAGATCACTGCTGCCCCCTAGATACGAATTTGCACGAGAAACTAGATTAGCAACTAGATCCCACCCTTTTACAGTGAAACCGATAAAATGTAACCGGCAAATTCTAATCCAACAGTTTCTTTTCTCGCATTTTCCCGACTGTGGAATTCCCTTCCACATGATTGCTTCCTCAATGGCTACAATCTCCAGGAGTTTAAATGTAAGGTCAATAGACACCTCCTAACACACTAACCTGCTCCCATTCTTTCAAACACTCTTCCCATCTGCCCAACCCTCATCCTCGGTATCCTTACCCATCTATCACCTTCCTTCTGACATTTCCTATATCTAACCACTTTTTATATTTACCTTCCCCTATGTAGCCCCAAGCGCAATAGTGGCAGTGGAATGTCTTGCTTGGGGTGAAATGATTAAAAAAAATTGTTCTGTTAATTTTTCTTCTTTTCCCTTCTTGTGGAAAATTAATAATAATAATATTAATAATAATATTAATATTAATAATAGTGATAATAATTTGCCATGTATTTCATCGTAACCATAAAAAAAATTCTACAAACATTATAAAATCTATTATTCTGATTATTTCTATTAACGAACATTCAGTCAGTCATCTTGCATATATACAAATCAACCACCCGACCGTGTATAGAATACTGTTGTCATATCTGGTCAGCCACCCCTGATGTTCATCTCAGTGTTCTTAACAGGCTCCAAAGGAGAATCTGTAACATGATCGGTCCAGACCTGGCAGCTCGACTCCATCCAATTTCTCACCGGCGGGATGTGGCTTCCCTCTGTCTATTCTACAAATATTTTCATGGCTTCTGCTTCGACGAACTTAGGTCACTGGTGCCCTCTCCACAAAAATTTACTCGTGCAACCAGACTGGCAACAAGGTCCCAGCCATTTACAGTTAGATCATGCAAATGCCGGCGACAATTCTACTCCACCAGCTTCTTTTCTCGCACTTTTCTCCTGTGGAACTCTCTTCCATATACTTACTTTCCTGACAGCTACAACATCCAGGAATTTAAATGCAATGTCAATTCCCCTCTCTTATCCAGTCCGTTCTACATCGCCCCACGTATCTTGTTCTTTTCCTTTCTCTCCACCTTCGCAACTGTCTTCACTCCTGTGTTCACATCCTTCTCTTGCCCTTTCTTTGACACCCCCAGTAACTGGTTCATCTTTCTCTTTGCTCGCCTCCTGCTTAAACTTTTACTCTCTTATGTAATCCCCTGTGCACCAGCGGCGCCTTGCTTGGGGGAAACTTAAAAAAATACGTGATACACGCTTAAACGATCATGCCTCTTTCAATCCATAAATGTCTAGGCAGAAGATTTTCCCGCAGTAAGTTACCATTAGCTGCGCTAGACTTGGTTGCCAACCAAGGCTATAGAACTTAATCTGTCCTGCTATTTAACCCATAGCTGGAGGGAGAGGAGGTGATTCATACCTTTAGTAAGGGTATTTGTGCGTAAGTAAATGAAACGAATTAGACTGGAATTTATGCTTAACAAAAAAAAAACAAAAAAAAAACCGGACTTGTTAACTGTCTTCCATTCCGACATCATGTATCTGCCTGTTTATAGAGTGTCACCCCAGAAATCTTTTTCTTTTCAAAATATATCCCCACTTTTTTTACACCTATGCACGCATGCATCAAAAGATTAAAATGCTTATATATTCATATGTCAGTTAAGTGCCATACGTGATACACGCTTGGGCGATCATGTCTCTTTCGAGGCATGACTGACTGGGTAGAAGATTATCACACAGTAGGTTGCCATTACTTTCTGCGGTAGACTGGTTGCCGACCAAGGTTATAGAACCCAATCTGTCCTGTTATTTAACCCATAACTTGAAGAAATAGACGGATTAATACCTTTCCCAAGGGTATTTGCGCGTAAGTGAATGCAATGAATTCAGCTGGAATTCGAACTCGGTTCCCCGATTTCTCGTTCCGAGCCGATATCCACTGAACTACAACGCACATATTCATATCAATAGACTTAAAAATATTCCCATTAATTACATTGTTCGGAATGTTGTTTTCATCTTTTTTGCCATATTCACGACATTTTGGCTGCTGTATAAAAGTAAGGGGGACACGACAATAGAAACGTGACAGAAATAGAAATGTCAAACATTTGGCCGGAAGTGAATTGCAGATAGATACATTCGTTGTTACATAGTATAAAGCTAAAATCTTTTGCATTTTTTATATAAAAAAAATCACATATATATTTTTTTTTCAAAAGTCTACGATTCATCCATGTTTCAAATATTGCTGCCACATATGGTCCAGTGCTCCTGCTGCATATTTCAAGATTCTTGACACCCAAAGAAGAATCTGCAATGTTATTGATCCAGACCTGGCATCTCGGTTTCAGTCACTTCACCACCGTCATAATGTAGCTCTCCTGTAGCTGTTTTTCTATGAATACTTTCATGGTAATTGTTCTGGGAGATTTTGATCCCTGGGACTTAGATTTTATGAATTTAAGCGCAGTACTAGACTGGCGGCAAGGTCTCATCGTTTTACAGTTGAATTGACTAGATGTAACTAAGTTTTTTGCTAACAGTTTCTTTTCTCGCACTTATCGTCTGTAGAACTCTCTTCTGGATCCTTGTTTCCAGCCGCTTTTGATCGTGAAAAAAATTAAATGCAATTTCAATCATTATCTACTGTCTTTTTGATTCCTCCTTTTTTATTATTGTTCTCTTTCCTTGATAATGTTTTAGTTTTTCTTATTTACACTTACTCACCGCCTTGTGTCTCAGTTGCTTCATTGCTTTGCTTGGGATTAATAAAAATATTCCCTTGTTAAAAATATATATTTTTATTTTTGAACAATTTTAATAAAATTCATAAGAGGCGATATTTATATGGAAGAAAAAAATGTTCTAGTTTTACAAGAAAATCTTTTAATAAATATAATAATCGATAGAATCAATTCAGCCAGTGATGAAATACGGGAAAAAATTTTAATATTTAGCAATTACTAATTGAATTTCCGTAGACTTTTTAAACTGTAGGTATACAAGGACTGCAAATTCTATTCTAATTTATTTGTCTTAAGCAAGTCCTTCAACAACAACAACAACAACTGACAAATCGAAATGTTTACAAAGAGAAATTAAATATCACCGCGTTTCTATATTTGACGCCAATATAGTTTTTGAATCCGAACTTTCGCTATTTTAAGGGCATACGGTTTATTTATGAGAACTTAATTAAATTTCATGCAAGATTTAATTCGATTTTTGGACACGGGCTTCAGTTTCGTAAAAAGTCACTGGGAATACCAAATGTGCGTGTCTGGTGCACACACGTGTATGTAAGTCAGTATATACCCTCTCTGTCTCTCTCGCTCTCTCTCTCTCTCTCTCTCTCTCTCTCTCTCTCTCTCTCTATATATATATATATATATATATATATATATATATAAACAGAAGACGATTTATCTTAGCCAATCTTGCTCTTATATGTAAATAGTTGTCACAAAATAAAATTTTTGCATTTGCTTTCATAATGGTCTATTTGAAATTTTATACACACACACACGAGAGAGAGAGAGAGAGAGAGAGAGAGAGAGAGAGAGAGAGAGGCAGTAATTTGAATAAATATTGTATCTTCTTCTTCTATGTGCCCTGTCCTTTCAGGACGTAGGCGATCATGGCCTTTCACGTCTCCCTATCCCTGGTAGCTCTTAGCACGCTTCCTCCTGTAACACCATGCAAACCCTGTTTTGTTATCCCCTTGCTCAGGCCCTTACAAATATGTTATCCGTTACTTTCCCCTGTCTCTTTTCCCTCTATCTGGCCAGTCAGTATTAGGTTCACCAAGCCCTCCTTTCCTCACTGCATGTCCCAGCAGTTTCAGTTGTCTCTTCCTGATACTCAATATTAATTTCCTTTTCGTTTCCATTATTTCCAACACCTCATCATTGCTCACATGCTCGGTCCATGATATCCGCAGCATCCTTCTGTAGAACCACATTTCAGCTGCTTCAAGCTTTTACTTTTGATGATATTGTCCAACATTCATTGCCATATTGGAAGAACCGACACTTCATAACAATCTAGTACTCTCTTCTTTGATTCTAGTGAAAGTTTCCTGTGCCTTAATACTTTACTCAGCTTCTGGAACGCGTCCTTCGCCATGCCAATTCGCCTTCGAATCTCTGTGTCGCACCTTTCCATCTCCTGTTAGAACACTTCCTAGGTATTTAAATTTTTGTACTTGCTTGATTCTAGTATTCCCCACCTGTATTTGGCATTTTGGGTTGCTCTTTTTGCAGATGACTATGCATTCAGTTTTCTTAAAGTTTATTTGTAGTCCTTTTTTGTCACTCTCTTCAGCTATCTTCTGTAGGAGGTCTTGTAGTTTCCTTTTCGTGTCTGTTGTTAGCACTGTATCATCTGCGTAGCTTATATTGTTCAAATTGTGGCCTCCGATGACAAATCCTTACATAACATCTAGGGTCCTCAAAATATTCTCGCTGTACAAGTTGAACAGGTCCGGTGAAAAGACACCTCCTTGTTTTACGCCCCTTTCTATCTTTGTAAATCTGCTGAATTCATTACCTGTCCGTATGCAGTCAGTTTGCTGCCAGTAGAGATTCTTGATTACTCTGATGTCTTTCCCAAATATGTCGAGGCTGCTGAGCATCTTCATCAATTCTTTATGGCGTATTTTGTCGAATGCCTTCGCATAATCAATAAAACAAAGGTACAATTCCTTCTTCATTTGTATTGCCCTTTTTGGAGAGCATCCTAATCATAAATATGACGTTCCTTGGTCCAGTGTCTTTGACGAAGCCGCGCTGTTCTTGTCCTATCTCTGTCCTCATTCTGCTTCTCGCTCTATTCATCAGGATTCGGACGATCAGTTTTGTAATATGACTCATTAAACTGATAGTTCTGTGTAGTTCGCACCTGGCTTCTTAGGTAGAGCTATGAAAATCGACATAGGTCTTCTGGTATTATACCACTATTATAAACTAGCAGTATAAAAATTGTGGATTTGTAGAAAGGACATACAGACAGATAAACAGACACACACACAAACATCTTGCCATATATATATATATATATTGATTTTCTGCACTGTTGTAAGAACTACAACCTTGAAACTTCTGAATATCGTTTCTTATGTCTTTGTCTATGAGTGTATCAAATTTGATTAAAATCGGACCACTCTTTCTATAACTTGATTTTTTCGATTATCGATTTTCGATATTCATCGGGGGTACCTCGACACAAAACCGAGCTAAGAACACTCGCAGACGCTTATCGTACAACTGTGTAAATTTTTAAGAAAAATCGGTTCTGCCGTTTCGAAGTCTATAGGTAACACACACACACACACACACACACACACACACACACACACACACACACACACACACACACACACAGTTCCATTTATAAATAATTTTAGATTTAATCTATTATTTCTGTAATTTTTTTCTATGCCGGATTCTTCTAGGGCTATAAGCAGCTCAATATTGTATATTTTGACGAAAACCTTTCTTTTATCTATGTTTCATTGAATGCGACAGACAACGAACCTCTTGTAAAGTTTTTCTAACCTCTATGAACAACAAATACACAAAAATTGCTGTAGGGACATTAGAAATGCGTAATAAAAGAAACTTTCACGATTTTCTCATCTCTTAAATTCACTGAAAAGTGTATATGTAGTTCTTTATAAATACACAAACTTCTGAGTTCGTCTCCAACAAAATAAATAGTAAATAAGTAAATGCTCCCCACCAAAAAAAAAAAAAAAAAAGAAAAAAGACCAAGCCCCGAACGGACACATTTAAAACTTTTAATCACTTAACGTCCACTATCCACTTTTGAGATGGTCGGCATTTATGGGTTATTGGTAAGAACGAATAATTAATATAGATTTTAAAAAAAAACAAAAAAAAAACTGAAATTATATAATAAACGAAAAAATAAATTAATCTGTAATTACTAAACAATTTTTATTTTTTTTGTAATTATTTCTCTCTCCCACTTTCCACAGACAAAACGTTGCAGGCCTCCCACTACTCTATCGCTATTTCGGTCAGTTAACTATTTCGACGGTAAAAGGGTGAGACCTAGATGCCAATCGAGTAGTACGCTTAAATTCATATGGTCGAAACACTAGTAATAAAAGATAATCAAAACATGAAAATATTTGTAGAAAAGACAGAGCGAAGCCACGTCACGTCGGTAAGAAAGTAAGTGAGGGCGATATTCGAACCCAGGATCGATCACATTACAGATATTTCTTCGGATTTTGTCAAGAATCTCGATATATATATATATATATATATATATATATAGCAGGGGGACAAGACCAGATATGTCAACAGTATTAAAGGCAAGGACGAATGGTGGATTTATAAATGTGAAAGATGGATTCTGACGAGAAAAGCTTTCTGGTATTGTCCCAGCCTTCTTAGCAGTAGAGGTAGCAATTGCTTTCATATAGCCACTCCACTTCATGGCAGTGAAAAATGTGAGCCCATAAAACTTAGTGTTAATCTCTTGGAGTTCAGCGGGAACTGAATAAAGAAATATAAAAAAAACTGGAATTCGTGCGCTCAAAAAAAACAAAACAAAACAAAAAAACAACGAAAAGAAAAAAAAAACAAAAAAAAAACAAGAACGGAGTATCAAAAGCAAGGCTTTTTCCTTGACACCGCAATTATTTTAACTACCCTAACTCCTCACTAATGTTTATTGTTTTAAATAGCGATGATTAGAATTGTAATAAAACCTAAACAAACGAAAGGGAATTTATACATTTTTTTCTTTTTTTGAGAAATTAAAACCAAAATATTAATCATTATTTATTAGATTGTGTATTTACAAGAATAATTTACAAAATTCTAAAAACAAATGCAATGTCATATTTATTTTTTATCTATTTTTACTTATTTATAAATGGAACTTTGTCTGTGTGTGTGTGTGTGTGTGTGTGTGTGTGTGTGTGTGTGTGTGTGTGTGTCTGTTACCTATAGACTCCTAAACAGCTGAACCTATTTTCTTGAAAATTTACACAGTTGTACTATAAGCGTCTGCGAGTGTTCTTAGCTAGGTTTTGTGTCGAGGTACTCGATAAATATCGAAAATCGATAATGGAAAAATTCGGGTTAAAGGAGGAGTCGTCCGATTTTAATCAAATTTGATACACTCATAAACAAAGACATAAGAAACGATATTCAGAAGTTTCAAGGTTGCAGTTCTTACAATAGTGAAGAAAATCGATAATATATATATAAAAGGCAAGATGTTTGTGTGTGTATCTGTTTATTTGCCTGTACGTCTGTATTTTTTTCAGCCCTTTTATTTTAGTTTTTGGTTCGGGTTTTGCTCTAAGTAGGTATATATATATATATATATATATGCATGCCTTAAAATGACGTGTTGAAAATGGCTATTTCCCCACTAAGTTTTATCTGAATTTACAGATATATATATATATATATATATATATATATATATATATATATATATATATATAAAGTGTGAACATAGAATCAAACGTAACATAGTAACTATCAGTTTCATGCCTTTTACACTCACGCACAAACAGACATACATACTGATACATGGTGTTATCGCCATTTTATATGTTTAATTTCGTGCATACGCACTGCTTGTTTTAGAGTTTGTTGACTGCATAATATAGTAGGGTCAGTTGGGAACCGTCTGTGAGAAAAGGAGTACCATGACGCAATTCACTCCGCCAGAAATTTGGAAACAGTATTACATAACTTTCGCAACTAAAGCTGCAATACGCATCTTTAGGTGTCAATCTGAGGACAATGCAGAGGATTCAGAAAGAGTTGGAAGAGTCTAATGGTGATTACGAAGGCACGCAGCCCTTAAAACTCACTCTGATCGTTCTGATAAGAAAAGAACTACCGAAAAGGCCAACATAAAGTGTCTTGAGGAGGAGGTGCTGCTCTGGTTAAAGAGGATGGCGACTGAAAGACCCAGTCTCTGGCAACAGGATTCTGCAACATGCCACACAAACAGGATAACCCAGTTATAGCTGTCAGATAATTACTGTGACAAAATCAGCCCTTGCTTCTGGCCACCTAACATCCACAGACCTGAAACCCCCTTGATTATTATGTGTGGGGCACATTGAGCGAGACACCAACAAAGTTCTTTGCACCACCAAAGATGATCTGAAGGTAAGAATGATGGCAGCATTTACAAAGTAGGAGGCCGTCGAGAAGAGATACAGGGGATTCCGAATGCATTTTGAGGTCGTGTTTGAGGGCAATGGCGGTTTATATTAAATTTACTTTTTAGTATCTAATCTAAATTTATTTATAAATGGAACTTTGTGTGTGTATGTGTGTGTATCCGTTACCTATAGACTCCGAAACGGTAGAACCGATTTTCCTGAAAATTTACACTGTTGTACGATAAGCGTCTGCTCGTGTTCTTAGCTAGGTATTGTGTCGAGTTACCCCCGATGAATATCGAAAATCTATAATCGAAAAAATCGGGTTATAGAAGGAGTGGTCCGATTTTAATCAAATTTGATACACTCATAAACAAAGACATAAGATATTCAGAAGTTTCAAGGTTGCAGTTCTTACAATAGTGCAGAAAATCGATAATATATATATAAAAGGCAAGATGTTTGTGTGTGTGTTTGTTTATCTGCCTGTATGTCTGTATTTTTTCAGCCCTTTTATTTTAGTTTTTGCTCAAGTCAGCACCTATCACGTTACTAACTCTCCTTTGGAGCCTGTCGAGAACACCGAGGTGAGCGGCAGGGGCGCCTGACCATAAATGGCAGCAGTACTCCATGCACGGTCAAATGGTAGACTTGTTATCGATTTTCTGCACTATTGTAAGAACTGCAACCTTGAAACTTCTGAATATCGTTTCTTATGTCTTTGTCTATGAGTGTATCAAATTTGATTAAACTCGGACCACTCCTTCTATAACCCGACTTTTTCGATTATCGATTTTCGATATTTATCGGGGGTACCCCGACACAAAATCTTGCTAAGAACACTCGCAGACGCTTATAGTACAACTGTGTAAATCGGTTCAGCCGTTTCGGAGTCTATAGGTAATGGACACACACACAAAGACAAAGTTCCATTTATAAATAAGTTTAGATATAAAATTCATAAAAAATAACGTTATTCATTTCCTGTTGGAGTGATTTCGAAATTGGTGTAAAATTTTCACCGAGACATAAAAAACACTGGTTAACTAAATACAGTTAAAAAGAAAAAACAACAACAAAAAACTCGTCTTGTTAACCATTAATACTGCTTTTGATTCTCACCGTATGCCCTACATTTGAAACCTTGTTTCAAAATTCTTAAGCTTAGCAAATTATAGCATTTCAATTTTTGTTTCCGAAGCGAAAATCAAACAGAATCCACTTCCAGGATATCGCTCCCATAAACTGCATTTCCCGACCCATTTTACTATTTGAACCTAAAAGGAAAAGTCAATCCTTGAGGCGTTTCTAAAAGTGAAAAGCTGGCGGGGGGGGGGGGGATTGGATAAACTTTAGCAAAACGAGTACGAGGGTGGATCTTCATGTTGTGACCTTGTGTCAAACTTATCTTTGTAGTAGGATGTGGTAAAAGAGATTCAAAAGCTTAGATACAAGTTTCATTTAATTACCCAAGATATGTTTTTTGTATTTTTGAGTGGTTAGATGCAAAGAACGAAATGTAGGATTTGAGAAAATTAAAAGAAAAAAAAAATGAACGTCGGAAAAAAAAATCTAACAATTTATGAAAATCTCCTCTTAATAATTATAATACAAAAGCCGAAAAGAAAACAATAACAAACTTTGATTCCAATTAAAAAAAATGGCTGCTTTTGACACGCAACAACAAACTTGATTTTTTTTTGTTTTTGTTTAAATTTAATGTAATTATCGGATTTGGAACTTTGAAAGGTTTTTAAAGTGTGTCAATATTTTTGACATGAAGTATAATTTGGATTCTTCCCCCATTTTGAATAACCTACATTTTTTTCTCTGCGATTCACTTTAACGGAACATTTCAAGCAAGCCCACTCCCACCTTTAATCACGTTCTTCCGACGTTAGTTAAAATGTAATGACACATCTTTCGGAAGCAGAAGAAAGTTTTGTTCAGATCTAACAAACCTGAAATTATTCTGTCAAGACCATAATAACTCCGCGATACGAAACAAATTCTTTTTTTAGAAAACAATATTAAAAAAAAACTCCAAGTAGTTTTCTTTGATGGCTGAATAATAATACATTACGGTAAACTTGATCCTTAACTTGCGTAACGTTTCTGCACACAAACGTGTCTGTATTTACAATGTCATATAGGTCTTTGCGAGGACTATACTTTTTTAGACCTCGTGGATTGCTGTTAAGAATCCCAAACAAAGAACTATCTATCTAAATCTAATCTAAACTTATTTATAAATGGAACTTTGTCTGTGTGTGTATGTGTGTGTGTGTGTGTGTATGTGCGCACGCGCGTGTGTGTGCATGTGTCCGTTAGCTAAACATATAGTTAAGATTTCGTATAACTCAAAACTGTCTTATGAAAAAACTAGCAGTGTAGCCCAGCGTTGCCCGGGTGTAATGAAAGCTTTAAAACTAATTCATGGTCCTGGCGCTCAGACTCTTTGGATGTTGGCACGAAAGACTAAAAATAATAGTTGTTTCCAGTTCAAGCGAAACCGTAGACTGAAAGAAAAATGAATGGATGTAAGTCAAATTTTGATTTCCTGGTACCGATATCAAATAAGTTTTTTCGTCGTAAACTGAATTTTGAAGACTAAATAAGTCCTTTGAGTAAATGGTATCATGGCTGAGACTAAGAACTACAATTATACCTACTTAGAGCCACACCCGACGAAATGTGGCCTCCCTTTGTTCTATAAGTACTTTCATGGCTTCTGCTCAGACGAACTTAAGTCACTGGTGCCTCCTCAACAGGTGTTTACTCGTGCAACCAGACTGGCAACTGGGTCCCACCCATTCACAGTCAGGTTAGCCAAATGTAGACGACAATTCTACTCTTTCAGCTTCTTCTCTCGCACTTCCCGCCTGTGGAAGTCGCTCCCATATTCTTGCTTTCCTGACGGCTACAAACTCCAGAAATTTAAAGGCAATGTCAATACTCATCTACTAACCACTTGACTCTAGCCTTTCCCCCACCCCGTATATCCTTCCCTTTCTCTCCCCCCTTGCAACTGTCATCACACCTGGATTTTCATCTTTCTATTGCTCCTTTCTAATTGGTTTGTACTCCTCTTCTCTCTCTTCTAATTAATTTTCTTTCAGTTATGTAGACCCCGCACATCAGTCGCATTTACGCCTTGCCCGGGGTGAAATGATTAAAAAAAAAAAGAAATATATATATATAAAAGGCAAGATGTTTGTGTGTGTCTGTTTATCTGCCTTTATGTTTATATTTTTTTCACCCCTTTTATTTTAGTTTTTGTTTCGGGTTTGGCTCTAAGTAGCTATAATTGTAGTTCTTAGTCTCAGCCATGATACCATTTACTCAGAGGACTTATTTAGCCTTCAAAATTCAGTTTACGACGAAAAAAACTTATTTGTTATCGATACCAGGAAATCAAAATTTGACTTACATTCATTCATTTTTCTTTCAGTCTACGGTTTCACTTTAACTGGACACAACTATTGCTTTTTAGTCTTTCGTACCAACGTCCAAAGAGTCTGAGCTCCAGGATCGTGGATTAGTTTTAAAGCTTTCATTACACCCGAGCAACGCCGGGCTATACTGCTAGCATATCTATCTATCTATCTATCTATCTATCTATCTATCTATCTATATTAGGTGCGATTGGTAAATTGTCGCAATTATTTTATTATTTCAAATTTTCTTTAGGCTGAGTCTGTCCTCCAGGACCATGGATTAGTTTTAAAGCTTTCATTACACCCGAGCAACGCCGGGCTATACTGCTAGCATATATATAAGGTGCGATTTATAAATTGTCGCAATAATTTTATTATTTCAAATATTCTTTTGGCTGAATCTGAGCTCCAGGACCATGGATTAGTTTTAAAGCTTTCATTACACCCGAGCAACGCCGGGCTATACGGCTATATATATATATATATATATATAAGGTGCGATTGATAAATTGTCGCAATAATTTTATTATTTCAAATATTCTTTTGGCTGAGTCTGAGCTCCAGGACCATGGATTAGTTTTAAAGCTTTCATTACACCCGAGCAACGCCGGGCTATACTGCTTGTACTAAATAATAGAATGCAAAATAAGAGAAACCGCATAACTTGAGGCCTTTAAACGGTAGCAACAATATAGATAGCACATGTAACTCAAATAGAAAATAATGACGCCATATAGATGTTGACGTTATATACAGTTGTATCGCCGAGGTGGATACGGATACATAGAGAAAGTGTGCTGCGGTATTATTCAGCACAATATCCGGTTCTTAACAGATATACATAGAAACTTAATGTTGTATCGCCGAGGTGGATACGGATACACAGAGAAAGTGTGCTGCGGTATTATTCAGCACAATATCTAAAACGGATATACACAGAACTGTACAATGATTACAACAAGAGACCAAACAGAACTTACAACACAGAGAGGAGGGGGTTAGATCGCAATAGTAGACGAAGTAATCAATCTGATTATTACTCGAATGATACTCGAATATGACGCTTCGAATGCTACTATTCTTTACTTAAATAGACCATGGGCTATTCCACCATTGAGAGTGCTTCAGGGGTGTCAGCCACTCTACAACACATACTACTTCAAACAAAAGGTTATAGAGAGAAAACCATCAATAAAATGGAAAAAGCAATAGCAATTACTAGACAACCTATTTTTTCTGAAAAAATATTTAAATAAAAGGATCTTTATAAATTTCTATTGGCACTGGCTGCTCGGTCAGTTAATGTCAAATGTTTCTTTATAACTAAACGACTAATATTACCATTACTATGATAGATGAAGAGAATAGATAGTACATTTTGATCCCATCCAGATGGCCAGGGTTTTAAGAAAAGGTTAACTGTAGTTGCACTGCTCGGTCAATCAATGCCCAACTTTACCACATAAACGGCTTATATTGCAATTAACATTCATAGAGAGAGCAAGAATAAAAATTTGAAAGTCTAGGAAGCGTTTAAACAGAGGAAACAAAGTGCGACATTGAAATTCGAAGGTGTATTGGGGGTAGCGAAAGATGTTTTAGAAAAGCTAAGCAAATTATTAACAGGAAAATTGTATAAGAAACAACGAAAACAGTACTGAACTGTTATGCAACATCAGTTCTTCTATATGACAGCGAATCCTGAATCTCATCAAATATGGTCAAGAGAAGTACAGAATCGTGACTCTACAGAAGGATGTTGGGAATACGATGGACTGAAGATGTGAGCAATGACGAAGTTTTAGATAAAATGGAAACAAGTAGGACGCTTTATACTCAACATTAGAAAGAAACAGTTGAAATTTATTGGAAACCATAAAGAAAGAAAACTTGGAAAATTCGACACTGACAGGAAATATTGAAGTAATGACACATTGGAGAGAATTGGCAAGTGAGACAAGAAAAGAAAGTGCTTAACCTAACGGGCTTGTGTAAATGGTTGACTGAACGGAGTTTCAGAGAGACTGCAAAAAAAAAAAAATAAATAAATAAATAAATAAAATAAAATGAAATAAAATTAAACTGCTAAGCGCTACAAAGGTCAGAAAATTACGGAGAGCCATTAATACCCATGACTTGAAGGAACATGGCACAAAGAAGAAGGATATTTCTTCGAAACAGCTAAAAATTTAGATCTTTTTTTTTATGTTATTCGCTTTTCCCAAGCAATGAGTAAGTATTTCCAAAAACAGGGTGGGGCAGAGCAATTTGCTTATTTGAATTTGGTGCCCTGAAGCGATGGTACGATTAAACCAGTGTATTGAACAGAATGGACGCCATGTCATCTTTAATGCTTGTAAAACATAAAATTTAAATGTTGTAATTGATGCTGTTTAAAGAATTACATGTATATCTGTATTACTTTTGTTTTATTTATTATTCAAAATAAGCAAGTTTCTCTTCCCTATTGTGTATGAAGAAAGAAGAGCATAGATTTATTTAACGAATACAGCCCTTAGAATGTTTTATGTAAAATGCATACAATATCTGACGATGACACGTTTTTATGAGACGAATAGAAAAGTTTTGTGTGAGATTAGTGCATCATTATAAAAGTTCGTGCGTAATGATTAGAAACACACTTTTTTTTTTCATTTGCTCCTACGGAACTGGCAGGAAGTGATAGTTAAAGTATCGGTTTAGAGCAGCATAAATTTGCTTGAAGATTTGCATTTGTACGCTCTCTCGTTTTCCACATCTCTATATATATTACTAGCAGTATAGCCCGGCGTTTCTCGGGTGTCAGTCAGTTAAGTGCCATACATGATACACGCTTTGGGCGATCATGTCTCGAAAGAGACATGACTGACCGGACAGAAGATTATCCCGCAGTAGGTTGCCATTGCTTTCTGCGGTAGGCTGGTTGCCAGCCAAGGCTATAGAACACAATCTGTCCTATTATTTAACCCATAACTGGAGGGAAGGGACGGATTAATACCTTTCCCAAGGGTATTTGCGCGTAAGTGACTGCAAATACCCTTGGGAAAGGTATTAATCCGTCGGTTCCCTCCAGTTATGGGTTCGGTTGTAATGAAAGCTTTAAAACTAATCCATGGTCGTTGAGCTCAGACTCAGCCTAAAAAATATTTGTGTGAAGTTTGGTGAGAATCGGATAAAAATTGTGAATTTGTATAAAGGACATACAGATTGATAAACAGACACACACACACATACATCTTGCCTTATATATATATATTATCGATTTTCTGCACTGTTGTAAGAACTGCAACTTTGAAACTTTTGAATATCGTTTCTTATGTTTTTGTCTACGAGTGTATCAAATTTGATTAAAATCGGACCATTCTTTTTATAACCAGATTTTTTTTATTATCGATTTTCGATATTTATCGTGGGTACCTCGACATAAAACCTAGCTAAGAACACTCGCAGACGCTTATAGTACAACTGTGTAAATTTTCAAGAAAATCGGTTCAGCCGTTTCGGAGTCTATAGGTAACGTGCACACACACACACACACACACACACACACACACACACACACACACACACACACAGTTCCATTTATAAATAAGTTTAGATAGCTAAGTGGATCCTACAGTTTGACTCTAGAAAGACACGACAGTCACGATGGCGGGTTAAAACTTATTTCGATAGATATGGACATTGGTACATTGTTTAAGCTCAAATCTTTAGGCATTAAAAAAAGAATTGTACTTTTATAAAGAAATGGGAAAAAAGATATTGAAGAAATAGGAAGTGAAGAGGAAAATTAAAAGGAAAAAGTGAGAAAATGTGGAGAGGGAAGGTAAGGGAGAACCAATGGAAACAGTTAAGTGAGAGAAATTTTAAATTTTGGGCGGAAGTGAATTGCAGGCACATATAGACATCGGTTACATTGTTTCAAATAAAATCTTTTGGCAACTTTTTTAAATGATGCAATCGCATACATATACAGAAAATTATTCGCGAAACGTAAAATAAAGGATATTTAAAAAATAATCAGCATGAAGATATAAATTCATTAGATCGAATATAATAAATTGAAAAGATAAAACAAAATAAATTTTTCCGTACGATGTAAAAAGATATTACAAAAGTGGAAAGAAAGAGAAAAGAAAAGGTCTGAAAAAAAAAGGTTGAGAAATCAAGTAAAGAAAAGGAAGAGGAAAGAAAAAGATACAGCAGAAATAGAAAGTGAAGAGGAAAACAAGTGAGAAAATGTAGAGAGGGAAGAGCTAATGGAAACAGCTAAGATAGAGAAATTTTAAAGTTGGGCTGGAAGCGAATTGCAGACAGATATAGACATCGGTACATTGTTTAAGCTCAAATCTTTTGGCATTTAAAAAAAATGAATTGTACTTTTATAAAGAAATGGGGAAGAAAGATATAGAAAAAATAGGAAGTGAAGAGAAAAATAAAGAGGAAAAAGTGAAAAAATATAGAGAAGGAAGAAAGGGGAGAGCCAATGGAAACGGCTAAGTGAGATAAATTTTAAATTTTGGCCGGAAGTGATTTGCAGACAGATATAGACATCGGTTACTCCGTGTCTGGGCTCAAATCTTTTGGCATTTTAAAAAAAAGTACTTCTATAAAGAAAAAGAAAAAGAAAAGAAAGAAAAAAAAGAAAGATACCGAAGGAATATAAAGGGAAAAGGAAAAAAAGAGGAAACAAAGTGAGAAAATGTAGAGAGGGATGAAAGGGGATAAACAATGAAAATGGCCAAGAGAGAGACATTTTAAATTTTGGTCGGAAGTGAATTACTGACAAATATAGGTTACAGGTAAATCTTTTGGCATTAAAAATAAAAATGATGAAATTACATACACAAAACGTAAAACAAAGGATATTTAAAAAATATAACACGAAGATATAAGTTCATTAGACCTAATATCATAAATTGGAAAAATAAAATTGTTGTGGAGGAATATCCTGTCTTACCCAGGAATGGTTACGGCCCGGGTTATAAAAGACCTAGACGAGAACGAACTACAGAGGATAGCGCTCGAGAGAGATCGAGTGTGTTCGTGACTATACGAGAGTCTTCGTCATTACACGGGAGTGATCGAGATTATTCGTCATTATACGAGAGTCGACAGCCTTCGTCCTTAGACTTGAGTTAGACGTCACTAGACGGAAGTTTACTTCTAAAGACGGACGCATACGTCCTATACAGAGACATTGCCTTCTTAATTGTTATTCGTGTTAACTGTTCGTTGGTGTACTTGTATTTGGTTTATTGTACTGACGTATAATAAATCTCTATTTATATATCCTCAGTGTTAAGAATTATTTCTTGCACTATTCTTTCTCTGTTTATCCCCTCTCGGGATATAACAAAAATGAAACAAAATAAACAAAAATTAAAATCAATGAAAATTAAATTAAAATAAAATAGTATAAAAAATAAAATAGACAAAAATATACTATAAAAATAATAATTAATATAAAATATATTACAAAATAATGAAAATAACAATAATAACAAAAAATTTTAAAAATGTAAATAAATATGGCTAAACTACTAACAATAATTACTGAGTACAATAAAAATACTTTAGGCAATAAAAAGATCAAAATTTGTAATAGAAAATAAAAATAAAATAACATAAAAGGAAAGATCATATAGCTAAAGTAATTTAATTGGAGTAGATAGATCTATCTATCTCCCGGTTCACACTCCACCCATGTCTATTGAACAGGTTAAAAGGCTCATCCCTTGTTCCCTGTTTAGGATGTGGTTTCCGGCTTTCTCTTTTCCAGTCTTCTCACTTTGTTTTTTTTTTTTTTTCAATTGGAGTAGATAGATCTATATATCGCCCGGTTCACACTCCACCCACATCTTTTGAACAGGTTAAAAGGCTCATCCCTTGTTCCCTGTTTAGGATATGGTTTCCGGTTTTATCTTTTCCAATCTTTTCACTATTACGTAACCCCCTGCACATCAGTGGTGTTACCGCCTTGCTCGGGGTGATACGATTTAAAAAAAATTTAAATGTAATAAGGGTAATACTGTAAAATGTTTACAATTGCTATAGTTTCATGCCTTAGATTTAGTAATCTTAGCAGGATTGTAAGGTTAATTCTTTAATATATTTACAATTTACTGTTGTAGTAGTTAGTATATTTTCTAAAGTAATACTACTACTACTACTATTACTACTACTATTACTACTAATACTAATACTACTAATTATATGGGATTACACCATCTACACAGAAAAATTGAAGCAAATAAGCCGGACATTATTGTTAAAAAGCAGAAAGAAAAAAACTTGCCTAATAATTGATATGACTTGTGAAGCAGATTGTACCATAGCAACCAAGGAATTCGAAAAACTGTCAAAATATGAAGACCTGGAAATTGAAAACAAGAATCGTGCCAGTGATAGTGGGTGCACTTGGAATGATAAAAAAATGGAACAAAACAACACATTGAAAGAATCTCTGGAAACCCCAACTTAATAGATATACAAAAAATTATCTTAAGTACAGTTCACACACTAAGGAGAACTTTGTCTATGTAACGCTAAGGATGTTAGGGGAGATAGAAAAAACATGAAATGGACACATAACAACACACGAGGACCTGCCTTAGGTCTTCCTGTAGACTTGGTAGGTAGTGCGACAATGGCAGAAATGAAATATGATGAAAAACGACAACATAATATATATATATATATATATATATATATATATATATATATATATATACTAGCAGTATAACCCGGCGTTGCTCGGGTGTAATGAAACCATTAAAACTAATCTACGGTCCTGGAGCTCAGACTCTTTGGACGTTGGCACGAAAAACTAAAACGCAATAGTTGTTTCCAGTTAAAGCGAAACCGTAGACTGAAAGTAAAATAAATGGATGTAAGTCAAATTTTGATTTCCTGTTATCGATATCAATTAAGTTTTTTTCGTTGTAAACTGAAATTTGAAGGCTAAATAAGTCCTCTGAGTAAATGGTATCATGGCTGAGACTAAGAACTACAATTATACCTAATTAGAGCCAAACCCGAAGCAAAAGCTAAAATAAAAGGGCTGAAAAAATACATACAGGCAGATAAAAAGACACACACACACAAACAGTTTGCCTTTTATATATATTATCGATTTTCTGCACTATTGTAAGAACTGCAACCTCGAAACTTCTGAATATCGTTTCTTATGTCTTGTCTATGAGTGTATCAAATTTGATTAAAATCGGGCCACTCCTTCTATAACCCGATTTTTTCGATTTTCGATATTTGTTGGGGGTACTTCGACACAAAACCTAGCTAGGAACACTCGCAGACGCTTATAGTACAACTGTGTAAATTTTCAAGAAAATCGGTTCAGCCGTTTTGGAGTTTATAGGTAACGGACACAGACACAAACACAGACACACACACAGACACACACACACACGCACACACATACACATACAGTGACAAAGTTTCATTTATAAATAAGTTTTTATATATATATATATCCAGGTTTCATTAAAAATGACAGAAATGGTATTTTTCTCAAAGTTTTCATGTGTTCTTAAGATTTATTTGTTTTCAGAACTCAAATTATATAAGATTTGTCAAAAGGTTTTGTATTTTTGAGGACTTTCAGCTATACTTTTAGTCAATATTAAGAATGAAGTTTGTTTTACTTGTAAATAAATATGTGTAAAGTTTATGTATACAGAGCCATAAGAACACATGAAAAATATATAAAAAATAATGACAAACATTATCTGTCATTTTTAATGAAACCTGCATGAAAGAGAGATTGTTGCCCAAACTCTCTTTCTATCTCTCTCTCCCCCCCTCTCTCTCTCTCTCTCACACACACGTATATATATATAAGGGGTGAGATAGATGATTTGTCGTCTAAATGACACTAAAATGAAAATAACACTGACATCTAATTTTAACAGATGTATTTAACAAAATGACAAAAAATATGTTTATATACTAAAGAGTAAATTTATTCAATAAAATTGCCATTGGCTTTAACCACTTCCTCCAGATGACTTCGGAATCTCCTTGTCAAATATTCGTTAGATGATATTTTTGAGAATCATGAAATTTTTGACAATGAAGTGTACATGCAGATTTGAGTGAAATGTATTTTGTTGAAAAAGGTCAGCCAGGTGGGTAAAAAAAAAAGTAAAAAACAGAAAACATTCTCACATTTGGAGTTTTATTTTGTCTAGCGAGGTCAGAGGTTCATGTCCCACATTTAAGTTTGTACCGGAAGATAGCTGTCAATGGCGCAGAAGTGACATCAAGCTGACAGAAAATCTTTAGTAGTAATTGCGATTTTGATTTTGAAGAGTCTGGACGCAACCGTTGAAGTGTAAGGTTGAGTCAAATCGGGGTCTCCTCTATGGTGGCGGGGGAGAGTGGTGACAACTCTAACCCGAGAACCTCCTAACCCATGGTAAGTCACGTAGATGATTGCATGAAAAAGGAAAATAGAATATATTTTATTTTACATATGGGTCTGGTCCTATTGTTTTCGACAGAGGCGTTTGTTGCAAATTGTATTTGTTGTTGTTGACGGTGAGGAAGAAATGACAAAGATGAAGAAGAAGATTATGAAACGATTATGGGAAACTGATTTTTGTGAATACATAGATGAAAAAGTGACTGAAGACGGGCTGCCAAGTCAGGATCGATTATATTGCAGATCTTCCTTTGGATTTTGTCGATAACCTCAAGACGAATAGCAGGAGCACCCGAACAGATATGGCAAAAGTAATATATATATAATACTACAAATATTATTTTAGTAGATACCCGTGTTAGAAATAAACGTCCCATTTGTTATATTGTAAAAAGTGTCCATACAGGATCAAACGGTGGTTTCTGATACAAATGGGGACGCAGGTTCGAATCTAGCTGGAGAGCAGATTTTCTTTAAGTTTTCACCAGTGCGAGAAGAAAATAACAAAAAAACATACTGTTTAAAAAATGGGGCGTCTATTTCATACACTGGTATCCACTAAATCGAACGTTTGAAGGAATACGCATATAGGATTAAAAATGAATCCATTAATTCCTTAGAAATCACACACAATATTTGGGCAGCAGTCTCTCTTTTATGCAGGTTTCATTAAAAATTACAGACAAGTGTGACGGTTAAGTTTTTTATGTAATTTTTTTTATGTGATGTTTTTTTTTTTTTAATCGTATCACCCCGAGCAAGGCGGTAACGCCACTGATGTGCAGTGGGCTACGTAATAGCGAAAAGACTGGAAAAGAGAAAGCCGGAAACCAAATCCTAAACAGGGAACAGGGGATGAGCCTCTTAACCTGTTCAATAGACGTGGGTGGAGTGTGAACCGGGCGATAGATAGATCTATCTACTCCAATTGAAAAAAAAAAAAAAAGAAACCAAAGTTAGAAGATTGGAAAAGAGAAATCCGAAACCACATCCTAAACAGGGAACAAGGGATCTCAGGATTTTTTTCTTTTGAGGACATAAATAATATAAAAATTGTCCAAATGTTTTGTTTATCCGAGCGCTTTCGGCTATTCTTTCAGACATTTTCGAGTATGAATGTTATTTTATGTGTAACAATTGAAAAAAATTGCTTAAACAAATGCGCTAAGTATCTGTGGTTGGACTTCAATTCGGCTATACGTGCTTATTTTCAATTATTTTACTTGTTTTTATATTTTGTTATTTTTATTTGGTTGTTTTGTGGATATTGCGTGTATGTATAGATTTTTTATAGGAGAAAAGTTATGAGAAAAAGTGACAGGTTACAGGGGGTGTCAGGAAGTGGGTAAGATAAGGATGAATGTGGCCATAAAGTGAGGGATGCTTTTATATATTGATTGTAATGTAGAATTGATCCCGCACTTTATATCCACATTGTAATAGCATAGAATTTTTTTTATAATCATATCGCCCCAAGCAAGGCATTTTACTACCACTGTTTTGCAGGGTGTTACATAGGAGGAAAGTTATGAGAAAGACAGACAGGTTACAGGGGGTGTCAAGAAGTGGGTAAGATAAGGATGAATGTGGCCATAAAGTGAGGGATCCTTTTATATATTGATTGTAATGTAGAATTGATTCCCCACTTTATATCCACATTATAATAGCACAGAATTTTTTTTTATAATCATATTGCCCCAAGCAAGGCATTTTACTACCACTGTTTTGCAGGGGGGTTACATAGGAGGAAATTTATGAGAAAGAGTGACAGGTGATAGGGGGTGTCAGGAAATGGGTAAGAGAAAGATAAGAATACTGACGAGATTAAAGTGGACGAAGAAAGGAACATGAGAGTGAGGATGCAAGTTAGTGAGATAGGAGATGACTATTGACTTTACATTTAAATTCTTGAAGATTGTAGCTGTTGGGAAGCAAGTAAACGGAAGGGAATTCCACAGGCGGGAAATGCGAGAGAAGAAGCTGATGGAGTAGAATTTGCATTTACATTTTATTGGTTTCACATTAAAAGGGTGGGACCTAGTTGCTTATCTTGTGGCTCGAGGAAATTCGTATATAGGGGGTACCAGTGAGGTAAGTTCACCGGAGCAGAAACCGTGAAAGTATTTGTAGAAGAGACACAGGGAAGCCACATTGAGGAATTGACTGTATCTGAGCTGCCAAGTCGTGTTCGATCACATTACAGATTCCCTGTTGGGTTTTATCAAGGACACCTAAGTGGATAGCAGGAGCACCAGACCAGATATGGCAGATATGGTAGCAATATTCAATGCATTCAGTAATGTTTCGTTAGGTGTTTGTGTAGATTTGTTTCTGTGTGGTAATATATTTTACTTGCATTGTTTGTTTCTTGTATGTATGGATCGTTTTGTATTGATGGTTTTTGTATTTATATGTGCTCGTGTTGGTGGAGGTGTTTTTAATGTTTATGACATTTCCGATACGATTGCTACATTTTAATGCTAAGCTGTATTCTATTCAACCCTTCAAATAACCTGACGTCACTAGAAGTAAATTAATTTCGAAGATAAACCTTTTTTTTTTTTTCAATATTCTAAATTAGATTAAACCATTTGCCATTTCGCGATTTGAGAAGATTGGCAGAACCACCTATCATAATAAACCAGGATTTATAATCACATTAAATATGTGTTGAGTTAACTTTTATATATATAATTGTGTGTTTGGGTAGTAGACCCTCTTTTATACACGTTTCATTGAAGTCGACTGATATGGCACTACCGTTTATAAAATTTCTCTTGCATTCGTACAAGCGTTTTTTTCTAGACATAAAGCGTGTAAAAATTGCCAAAATAATTTGCAGATCCGAGCGAT